>CP129454.1:26165000-26765000 GCA_030445155.1 Quercus variabilis
TTCATCATTCTCGAATCCACATCGTCCACTACTTCTCTCACAACTGCTACAATCATCACTCCAATTCAAAGAGAACCCCATCTTCAAAACTTCAGTATAATTCATTAGCAACAAGCTTGTGAAGTTGAATCCATTATGCACATTCACAGGCACATCAACTATGGACTGGCACCACTCTGACGAATAGTTGTAAAGCTCCAAGGCTTCCTTATGGAAAACCGCAAAAGAATGATAGGTACTATTGCTAGCACAGTCTACTTTATATACACAGTAATTAGGCATTGAAGTGCAGTTGTAGAAGATGGACAAATCAATAGGATGCAAACTAAAATTAAATGGAGTTTGATCAAGGCTAACATTATGCAAAGGAGCAGGGCATGTGTCCTCATACACTACGGCGTTGGCTACGAGAAATGACTGGTTTGAGCAAAAGATCTCCTTAATGATATAATCATCATTGGCAATTGCAAGAACTGGGTTTTTGTCTTTGCAGATGATTGTAAAGTTTGGGTTGCCACAGAAAGGTTCTTGTACATGAAGTATCCAGAAGGGGTAGCTTATATTTGGGCCATCTCCACAAGTACAAGGGACACAGACTTGGAATTTTGGGTCAAGGGATAGAATGTAGTTGAGTAAGGAGGTGAAGATGATGAAAAAAATGCATATAAGGGAAGGTTTTGGGGACATGGAAAGGTTTTGGAGGTCAATTTGAGTGGAAGTAAGAAGCAGAGGAAAACAGAGGAAGAGAAGGGAGACGTTAATGGAGAAAAACATTTAAGAGGAAAAAATTCCAAGTAGTTGGTATGACTAGGGTGTGAAAGTTCTCGAGTGTGTTAGATTTACTTTTGTTTTGTTTTTGGTTTATGATTGGAGTTTGAAAAGGAGGTGAAAGACAAACAAAGGAACAAGCATGGAAAAAAGATTTTGTTCTCTCCAACAAGTACCAAAGTATGTTGATACATCAATTAAAAGTAATGTCATTTTAATCACAATAAGTCATATCAGTTGTAAAAAATGTTGTTTGACATTACTCTACATTAGTAGACTTAATAAAAGAATTAGTATGGATAATGATTAAATGGTTAGACTTAGAATTAAAGTTGATACAACTTTTCTTCAAATATTTGAAAATAGATTATTTGAAAAAACTATGCCTAAAAAACGAAAAAATTGTGGTTATAAAAATTATATTTTGGAAAAGTCTTCAAACAGAGCCAAATTGTATTTAGGTGACCAAGAGTTCGTCTGATCTATTAAATTTCTTTATCAATTTGGAATCATTAAGTCCAATACCTATCTCTTTTGTTTTTCTTTTGGAAGTTTTAATTTCATTTGTATTGACAATTTTGGAGTCCATGATAAGAAAGAGATTTGGACAAACATAGTCTTAGACTAAACATACCATCAATATCCTTATTGCCTAGTAATGGTGACATCATGATGATATGATACAGTAGATATGTATTAGAGTAGGTAAAATATGAGTCAGACGTACTAGAGAAAAAGAGCTACACCTACCAAACAGTTGAATGGAGCATAAGAAAATAGTGTACAAATTAGGCAGGGGCAGTTGTGGCATTGATGTTTGAACGCTATGATAATAAGAGTGGATGACTTTGAGTGAAGATTTGTTTGGTTGAACGGAAAGTGGAGAGGAGGAAGAAAATTATGATAAACATGATTTTGATTGCAGCGGATTTTTTGATTGCCGATTAGCATGTAAGAATAAACTCAAGTATGACGTTAAACTCAATCTATTGGACTAAAGTGTTTGGTGCTAAGTCGAGATTTTGTATTTTGTCCACACACACTCACACAAAAACAATGCCTAATTTAATTGATCGCCTTTAATAGAAGCATAAACCGTAGCAAGAAACTAAGTGCAACTTGTCCTTTAACTTTATGAGTGATTGAGTGTATTAGTGAGTTATCATAAATAGTCCAACAAGTTTTGTTACAAGAATAGAATTCAAATTTATCCCCCAAAAAAAAAAAATCAAAATCAAAATCAAAATTAAAAGTCCATAACTTAACATGTACAAGTGAAATCAAAATGCTCCAACAAAAAGAAAAAAAAAAAAAAAAGAAAGGTTAAAAATCTAGAAAACATTCAAGAATATTCAAGGCCCCTAATGTGTTTCAAGAATTTAAAAATTATGCCATCATTTTGTAAATCATCAAACACACAAAGAAGAGAACATGAAGTCCTCATCAATTCTTACTTGATACAGTTTATTCAGTCATTTTATTTCAGATAATTAATGAGCATATTTTATTGTTATCTTTTTTAAGGGAGTTTGGAATTAAAAATTCTATGATTTATTGACTAGTATTTTTATGAAACAATAGTAGGCTAAATAGTACTATAATTATAGTTTGATTTTTGACTCTCATATGAATCCAGGTGGCTTCTCACAGCGTGATTTAAAGACTTTGTAACTAATAATCACAATTTTTCCTGTCACTAGAAAATTAGAAATATTGAAAACCATACATTAAAGTTTCACCAGAAAAAGAAAACCATACATTGAAGTCACTAGGATTTGTTGTGAGTTCTCACACAAGGGTTTGGTTGCGGCTTGGAGAGTCCCAATTGATAGGGTCGTTTTCCTAGCGATTGCTTCAATAAAATAAATGAACATAGTCCTTCTGTGGGGCCATTAGAGCAATAAAAGTCAAGAAGACCGGTCGACACGTATGACCCGGTCAATGGGGAAAATTTTTGGTAATTCTATTTACCATTCACGGTAATAGACGAATTCCAAATAAGATATTTGGATGGAGTGCTACGCTATTCATGACTTTGTAAACAAAATTGTGAGAATATTTGCCGATAGTCTTAAAATTCAATTATTACCTCATCCCAAAAAAAAAAAAAAAACTCAATTATTACTTTTTTTTTCATTAAAATATTTAGAGTTTAAATCTCCCATTTAATTGTAAATATCAAATTTTTTATTAAAAAAAATTCAAAGCTCTCATCTTATTGTAAATATCAAATTTAAAAAATAAAAAAGAAAAAGAAAAGAGAGAGAGTATTCTGCATTCATTCAAAGACCATATCTTATGAACTAATTTGACTTTTTAAAAATAAATAAATAGAATTCTAGCTATTCATTTTTTTGTTTTAGGCTAATATCATAATAACTCACTTAAAATAAAAGAGAACACTCAAGACTAAAAGTAATAACTTTGAGTTTTTAATTGGGATGTCTACTGTGTAATGAGTGATGATGATATAATTTCACTATATATTGTCTGTCCCAAAAACTTGGAGCTTATTCCTAAACATATTGGAAACTCTAGCGAAAAATTAATATTATAGGATCGATGACTCACCGTCTTCAATCTTGCTTAAAGTCTTTTAAGGCCACAAATTTTTTTGATTTCTGTATGAGGGGCACTACGAATGGAATTGCTCAAAACAAAGATAATTCCACCGCCCTAACAGACTATGACAACTTATTAAAGCATGACTTAGACCAAAATGAGGATCAAGTCTTTTGCCTACTAAATGGACCCACAGTTAGCTAAAGCAAACAAACCATGTGAATGCTTTGCAATTGTTAACTATGCCGGCTACCCAAAGCCACCTAAAGCAAACAAACCATGAGAATGATATGCAATTGTTAACTATGCCTATTGCCCAAAGCCGAAGAGAACTGTTAAACTATGACATTATGTGAACTATAGCTAAAAATAGGAAACTACGAACCAGAAAAACTAAGCAAAGAACAAGAAATATGAGTTTCAGCCTAATCCAAAAGTGAGAAGAGAAACGAGCATGCATACTTACTTGAACAGAACAAAGGTTGCCGATCTCCATCACGGCAAAAGCAGACCAATGGATGTGAGTAGGAGTCAAAATCGCATATCCCACCTGAAGCCTCACACCCCAAACAGGTAATCGCCCAGGAATTATGGTAGTCCACATCAAAACCTTGATTCAATACATTCTGAAGTCCCAAAGACTCGTTAATAAGAGCAGTCCCTAAAACTGGAACTCTAATATGTCTATGGCATTTCTCAAAAAGCTCGTCGATCCCCGTGAAGGATTCGTTTACAAAGTAATTAGCTGTATTATCTAAGAAGCAGGGAAAGTAATTCGCGCCATCCAATCCGCTAACTCCAGAAGGGCAGCCATAGAACAAAGTTAGGTTTTGATCGGTTGGGTGATAACCGAAGTTATTAAAATCCAGAGTGGTATCGACGAACTTTGGAGGAGGACATGTCCTATTCCAGAGGTCCGATCTTGCAAGGGTCATGATATAATTAGATTGGTTGATGTTTAGTACGCGGAACTCTAGTTCTTCAATTCTGATAATTGGATATTCATTGTCGCGGCACGTAAGATTGAACTCTTGAAAACCGCAATAATGAAATCTATCACCTCCCAAGAACGGGTACGAAATGTTTTTTATCCTCCCACAATCAAAGGGAATAGTGCACTCAACAAAGCGTTCAACGGCGGTGCAGTAAGATGGTGGTAATATTGTTAAGAAGAAGAAAAGGGTGATGAGGGAAGAGAGAGCTAGATAATGGGAATTCATGTTTAGAAGATAATGAAGAAAAGAACTGGGAGATAAGCAATGTTATGGAGCAGCCACACAATGTTGAATAAAGACTAGAAAGCGATAGATGTAATGATAGATAGATGAACCCTCTTATTTACAATGAACAAGCTGACCATTCGTTTTGACGGAGAAAGGTGAGGTTTTAGAATATTATTCACAAGAGAGAGAGAGAGAGAGAAAAGAATATTGACTTCGATTTTGTGAGATCAGCTAGCGTGACAAATCTTTGGTTGAATGTCAAGGCAGGCGAAAGACACAACGAAACTGCCAAAGCTATCAAAACAAAACAACCAAGTTTCCTAGCCATTTCAGAACTACAATTAAACTATTGTTTCGTTGAAATTGCCAATTTTATTAAACTTTTCTGTAAGTTGATGTGACGTGTTTGAATGTCTGGTATTATAATTGAACTTTTATACAAACAAATGAGGAAATAGTGTTCCGTCTCTTCTCTTCTTTTCTTTTTCCCTTTTACAGTTTTACCTTTCAAAAAATTGAACAACTTTTTATATGACTTTTACAGTTCAACTTGTTTTTTAATTCGTTTTACAGTTTTACCTATCAAAAATACATAATTAAACCACTTCTCTAAACAAGTTAAAAGGAAAAGGCGTAAAAATATTCTTTATTAATTGGACAGATATTGCAAACTTGCAATGGATTCTGTAAACGGGACTGAAAAGAATTAAAATGAAAAATGAAAAAAGTTATGGAGATATTTTTTTAACAGCCGTGTTTGAAGATCTGAGGAGCTTAGATGATTATATTATATGCCTGGTTTGAAAGCATGAATAATTTCTTCCAAACCTAACAACCTTTTTCATGATTTCTAAATTATCAAAACTAAATAAAGAGATGGCTATGCAAATCTTAAGAAGGAAATCAACTATAAAAATAAATAAATAAAAATAGAAATAATAAATAATAAAATAATAAAAAAAATAAAAACTGCAAAAACTAGCTATCCCAGTATCTCATCCCTAAAAGTTTGTTTCCTCTTTTTCTATTGTGGGCCTGTACCATCTAAGATTGATGCTTGCCAATTTAGTTGAACATGCCTGTCACATGCTGCATAATTGACCTTAAAAAATGTCCATACTTAACCAATTTAATTGGGACTCTTCAACAACCTCTCTAAAATCCTGGCCCCAAATACTACAGGCGTGAAAAGCTAACCAATAAACAAACAACACTTAGAAAATCTAACCTATACTTACACTATAAGGTGAAGATGTTCATTCAACCAAAAAAAAAAAAAAAAAAACTAGCACATCTGTACATATATAAATCATACCAAAGTCTACTTCTAAGCAACGTGAGACTTTCCAACAATTGGACACATTCAATTTTTTTGTTTCGTCAATATATACAATGGTTGAAAATGAAATTTTATCTCACGTTGAACATGCTGAATTTCAACGCAATTTTGCGTTGTTCAATCTCACCAAACAATGACATATATGGCCCCTAATTTTATGTCTTTGCATGCCACTCGGCTAGTAAATTTTTTTAAGGTTAGAAATTATTTTAAACATATTCGAATCTCAATATCATATAAATATGGATATCCTAGCAACTCGCCTAGTCACGTTCATTGGTATCATATACAATGACTTTCAAAGCCTTCATTAGACTTGCATACAGCATATATCGATCTTGACCATATAACCAGCAAAGTCATAGGCCTGAGACTATCAAACCATGGAATATAGAATTTTTACTCATAATTACATTAATTTCATTCTCGTGAAGACGATTTGGTCATGTCTGACAAAGAACAATAATGTCAGCAATTCCGTTCCACAAACACACAGGCCAGCTGAAGAAAACAATTTCTTAGAATATGGATTTAATTTGGGGCATGACTAATGGTAATGACTTAGTGTGCGTTTGCATGCAAATGATTCAGCATTGCATTTGCCTTTTTGTTTTTGCTGAGTCCCATGGCATTGTTCACGACCCAGCCAAAAACACGCATATCCATACATTTCTAAGTCCTACAGCACTATTCACATGTTTAAAAATTATTTTGTTACAATGTTTTCAAAAATAAGTTTTTAATTTTCAGCAAATAAATAATATTCAAACAGACCCTTAATAGTACTATATATGTATGTAACCTTGGAACAAGTAAAAGTATATTTATAAAAAGAGAAAAGTAATCAAAATCCTTACTAGTTATTGCTAGTTGGATGATAAGAAATCGACACTTAATGAGTTAGAGGAGAATTCCTCTAAACTAGTTTGGAGTTAACTTTGACTTTTTACTATCTCATTTTCAATTAATAATAGGATTAAACAACTTATTAGTTTTTTGTGATTATATACTCTATCTTAAGTTTTAGCCATTTTAGTTTTCAAAATTTTCTTTTGTCAAGTATTGTCATACTTATACAAAAGAAAACACATATTGTTAATAAAATTCTAGAAAAGACACAAACACAAAGAATTTAGTTTTTATATGTCATTTAGAGTATTTTATTTTACTTATAAAACTTCTTTAAAAGTTTTTTAGGTATAAAAATAAATTTAAACCATAAAAAATTTATATATATATATATATATATATATATAATTTAACACATTAATTGAAGCATTTTCTTTTACTTGTTGAAAATATTCAAAGTTTCTAGTTCTAAAACTAAACCTAAATCATTAGTATTAAACTTAAAATATAGTGCAAATCTTTTCCAAACGATCATAGTCTAGTAAAGCCATATAATCGCTTAACACATTAAGTAATTGCCTAAGTAATATAGTGGAAGAGTTAACCCTAACTCTTAAAAAGCATAAATAAATATATAAAAAGGATTTTGAGAATCAAACACAATAGCTTTCGAATATGTAGAAAGCTTGTTGAGTATTAGGACAGCACCATGCCAAGGTAGAATTTTAAATAAAGAGCTTTAGTGAATATTGGGTTGAGCCCGTCTTTTTTCCACACAACCTATTTATTAAGAATTTGATCTCAATAGATCTAATTTTCGATATCTCCTTAATCTATCGAGACATGTTTTTCTATATATACTAGAAGATTCCATCATTTCAAACCTCTCTCTTTTGTCTTTTCTTCAATCTCTCTTGATCTATCTCGACCAACCTAAAACACCAAATCAAGTTTCCATACCTTGATTTCTACCCCCTCTCACCTCCAAAACCTTTGTAATTCTCTCTAATATCTTATTTTTCATGCATTTTCACATATTCATGCTTTTTAGACCTAGGTTTTGAAAATTTTGGGGTTTTTTGAGTTTTTTATTTATTTTATTCATCTTTAGGCATTGGGTTTTTCTTTTTATAAACTATAATATTTCCATGCATTACATTCTCTACGAATTTTTACCTATTGTCATGCATTCTATAAAACTATGTGCTTGATTTTTCTTGTGTGTTGTAGTGTTGGAATGGGTTTTTGCTCTATGAGTTGAGATTATGTTCATGCATTTTCATGCATCATTTTTTTCACATTACACTTCATTTAGTGTGGTTATCTCTCTTTATTGCTTTCTCTCTCTCTCCTTAGAGCATCTTCCCATGGCACCTAAAAAGAGCACCCCTATTTGTAATCCTATCTCTCATGCTTCTTCTTCTTCTACCCTGGTTCTTGATTCTCTTCAGTTCAATGACACGAATTGCTGAAAGGCATTCAAAGAAAACTTCACTCTACATCAGCCTCATGTTGAGCGTCAGATTATTCTGTCTAAGTTGTCAAACATAGCGATACCCGAGACTTTCCAATCTCATGGATTGGAGTTCCTATGTGAACGACTCACTACATGTCTAGTGGTGTATGTTCAAGAGTTTTACTGCAACATATACATCGTTGATACTTTTGTACCCATGTTCACTACAAGTGTTCAAGGTACATGTATCTCTGTGACTCCAAAGCTTATCTCTAAGTTAGTCCATGTTCCACAAGTGGCTGAGTCTGACCACCCTAACACACCAGTGCTTGCATCCCTCTCTCTCAATGCACAAGCTACCATCTTCTGTGGACTACCATTCACTTGGGGTTATACCCTAAGTATGGTGACTTGTGATTTTGTTTAGGATGTTCATTTGTTGAACATGATCATGACTTATGTCCTTGCTCCAGCCTTTCATTATAACACCATCACTAAGTCTCATGTTTGGTTTCTTTATTTTTCATTGGATGGTACTTTCCCTCTCAATTGATTCTCTCTATTAGGGAGACATTTCAAGGTGCTATTCAACGTGAGAAACTTGTATTCCCCTCCGCCGTTGCTTGTATCCTTAATCGACATAGTGTTTGTTTTCCTCCTACCAATCATTTCGTTCCCTGAGGTGCCCTTGGGAAGGTCACTATATCTAAGAGTTTCTCAAAACTCTCTTCTCGATATAAGTGCCAAAGACCTAATTCAACTCCAGCTTAGCAAGAGGAGGCTCCTTTCATGCTGTTGTGGATGCTACCTATTCATCCCACCCCTCATCTTCATTTGCTCCACTTTTATTCCACATGATCTTTCCTTTCTATATCTCTTACGTGTGTTAAGTATCTACTAGAGCAGTTTTTTTTATGACTTGTCTTGTTTTACACATGATGCCTTGATGTATCTTGTTTAGTTCATTTCAATTAAAGACAAGTTGCTAAGCCATATTGATACTAGAACTCTCTTCTTGCAAAGTTCTTCATTAGTTCAAGTGCTTAGATTAGGCTACTTTGTTTTGAGTAATCTTGAGTAAAATGTATTCTAGGACATTCATTTTACTCTTGTGGTTTTGTCACAAATTACTAAATGGGGAGATTGAAGGGTCATGTAGTTATGTATTGTTATATTTGAGATCAAAACACATTTTCTATGTAATTGAGTCCAAGCTTAAGTCTAACATAATGTTACTTACAAGTGGTTAACAAATGGTGTTATTGAAGATTCAAGGCTACTCAAGAAAAGTTGAATCTGCAGGTTTCAATACCTAGCTCAATACTAGTCATCCAATCAAGAATTAATGAATCTTGAAACCAAGCTCCACTCCTTTCAATGCGTCGAGATTCGGGAAAACTTAATGTTAAATTTTATTTTCTAACATGATGACTGGGCCTTTTAGGAATTTGTGCACTAAGGTTCCAAAGCATATAAGAGATATATTTTATAGTTGTCATTAAGGAGTTAGAGAGACACAATCATAACAAGAGTTGTTGCAACGTGTGTGAGCCTAGGGTTTTGTGCCAACCTACATTCAGCTCATCCAAGCATGGATTGAAGAGCTCTACAAAGTTACAACAATCAAAGGGTTGTTGTGGAGTAAGTGACAAATTGGGAGATTGAATCTGAGCTTCCTATATAGATTGAATCTAAGCTTCCTAATTGGGAGATTGAATTTGAGCTTCCTATATAGATCAATAGGTTCTACTGTAGGTAAGTATTTTGAGATAGGCCTATAAGGTAAAATCTCTGGTACTTGTAATTGCTTTTTCTTGGTAATGAATTTTTCGGAAGTGGTGATTTAAAATTTACCAGGTAGAGTTTTTCCTGTAAGGGGTTTCCCCATCACTGTTATTAAATCATCATATCAAACTTATTTTCCACTGCACCCTAATTTAGTTTGGTGATTTGATTATGCCTTAATTGAATTTGCATATAATTTGATCTAATTAATTAATTTAGGTAATTAGTTAATTAATTGTGGTCAATCTACAACCCAATAATCCTCAATTTTGCATATCACAAGAAATATTCAAAACCATACATTGATTTGTTCTTATTTCCCACACAAGGGTATGGTTTTGGCTTTGGCTTTGGCTTGGGCTTGAAGAGTCCTAATTGATAGAGTCATAAATATCCCTAGCAATTCTTCTTTTTGACTTTTTATGAATTAAAGATGTTAACGTGGAACTTATAATATTAAAAAATTCTAGGACCATACAAAAAATCATAATTTTTTTTATAATTGACCATATAACATATTATGAGTGATGAAGAAAATATTGTAGGTTCGTGTGGATACTAGGATAGTTCTTACTCCTATAATATAAGGCTGTAAAGAGGTGAAATACTAGTTTTCTAGAGCCCAAATTAGAGCAATAAAAAGTGAACAAGATGCGATCGTGATTCGTGACCAATCAACAAGTATGACCCAGTCAATTGGGGAAAGCTTTGGTTGTGCACTCGTGCTATGCTATTTAGCATTAATGATAAAATAAGAATTCCAAATAAGATACTATGGAGTAAGGCCTGCTATGCTATTCATTTTACATTATGAACGCAACATTATATGTGGTAGCTAGTAATATAAAGAATATATATATATGATAATGAACTAATTTGACCTTTTTTTTTTCCTTTCGGCCTATTCACTTTTGCATTCGGTAAATAAAGTCACTAAGAACAGGAGAACACTATATTGACTGAAAGTATCAACTTTGGTTGTGGTCTCTACTATCTAATGAATGATAAGTTGATAACATGATTTCACCGTATATAGTTTTTACCAAAAACTTGGAACTTGCTTAATGCTATAGGGCTGATGGTTCACTATCTTGCACATCTTATATATAGAGAAAGAAGATGCAATCAGACAATATACAAAAAAGAAAGGAAAGTCTTATCAATGAAATTGCTCAGAACAGAGATAATTCCACCACCCGACAGATTATGACAACTTATTAAAGTGTTCTGTTGGTATGACTAGCTATTAGATACACAAGGATCAAGTCCTTGGGCTCCTATACCATCCAAAAAAACAAAAACAAAAAACAAAACAAAACAAACCCAAAAAAAAAAAAAAAAAAAAAAAAAAAAAAAAATGGAGAATGGTACGCATGCAATTGCTAGTACTATGCGGACCGCGCAAATAGAATTGCTAACTAATGACATTATGAGACTTATAGTTAAGAGTAAGAACTATACTAGCAATACCAGCAAAACCAAGGAATGTTTCAGCTTAAACCTAATACAGGAAAGTGAAAAGAGAAAGAGCATGCATACCGTTTCTTAGACAGAAATAAGGTTGCACTCCATCGTGGCAATGGCAGACAAATGGATATGTTGAGTTAGAACCGCATTTCCCACCTGATTCCTCACACCCACTACAGGCTATCGGCAATGCATTGTACTGCACATCAAACCCTTGATTCAATGCTTTCTGAAGTGACTGGTTCACAACCTCAGACTCGTTAATGAGAGCAGACCGTGAAATTGGGACTTTAATTGTTGTGTTGCAATTCTCAAGCTCCCGAGGTTTGGTACTTAATAAGGTATTTTTGTCAATTAAGAAACCGTTATTTGAATTGCCAGTTTCTGAGCTGCACGAAAACCAATTTCGGAACGATCTGTTTAATGAAGGAGGGCAGCCGTAATATAATGTAAGGTTATGAAAGTTTGAAGCGTAATTGAATTCGGTATAATTCAAGGTGGTATTGAGGAGGTTTCGAGAACAAGGAGTATCCCAGAGGTCCAATCTTGCAATGGTCATGGAAGCGTTGGTGATGTTTAGGACACGAAACTCTAGCTTTTTAAATCTGTAAACCGTGTATTCATCGTTGTGGCACTCAAGCTTGAACGATTTGCGACCACAATATGCAAATCGATAACCTCCCCAGAAAGGGTACGAAATGTTTTTGATGCTTCCACACTCAAAGGGACGACTGCACCTAACAAAGGGTTCATAGACGGTACAGTAAGATGGTGGTAGTATTGTTGAGAAGAAGAATAGGGTGATGATGAAAGAGAGAGATAGATTATGGGAATTCATGTTTAGAAGATAATGAAGAAAAGAACAGGTAGAGAAAGTAATGTTTATGACAGTAGCAGAATGTTGAACCAAAACTAGAAAACGACAGCCCTATTATTGAGTGTTTTGAGAAGAGAATAGTTTGTACAGGAAAGAGGGGGAGAAAGAAGACTATTGACTTCAACTATAAGACCATCATGACAATTTTTTTGGTTGAATGTGAAGGCTGGCAAAGCTCCAGGATTGTTTTATCAAAACAAAACAACAAAGTTTCCTAGCTAATTTCAACACTACATTAAACAACTGCTATATTGAAATAGCCAATTTTTTGAAAAAAAAAAAAAACTTTTCTATAAATGATGTGACGTGTTTGAATGTTTCTTTGAATTCAATTTTATTCCTCCTTTTCTTTTCTCTTTTTTACTTTGTATAAGAGTTGACAAGTATATAGCATTAAAGATCGGCCATAATTCATTTGTAACCGATGAACTACAACGGCCGAACCAATGTGAAGGAGTCAATCGATGATCATGAAAGACCCCAAGTACGTCATTTTGACAGCCATAGAGGAGCCATAAATAGCCCCTAACTTTCTATACGAAGGAAGGCTATAAAAGCCACCAAGGAGAAAGGTACACAAAAATTTTCTATCTCTTCTTACTTAGAATATTTAAATATATTTATAGCTCTCTTTCTTAAGAATTGGAGGATTTTTGGCAGACGCCGCCCGATGTTATTACTTCAGGGTTGAATCTCCTCTTTAACAGGAATTCATAGCTCGTCCACCTAGTAGACGAGATCAGCACTTTCTCTTTTGTAGTTCCTTTTACAGTTTTGCCTTCCAAAAAAATACATAAACCTCTTCTCCAAAACAAGTTAATATATAGGAAAATACGTAAAAATATTCTTTAGCAATTGGATAGGTATTACAGTGGATTAACTAAGTAAACATGACTGAAAAAAGGATCGAAATTCAAAATCAACAAAGTTATGGAGATATTTTTCTAACCGCCGTGTTTGAAGATCTGAGGAGCTAAGAAGGTTATATTATATGCCTGGTTCGAAGGCAGAATAATTTCTTCCTAACTCAACAACCTTTTTCAATGATTCCTATAGGATCATTAATAAATAGAGAGATGACTATGCAAATCTTAAGAAGGAAATAAAAATAAAAATAATAAATCTACAAAACCTCCTAGATATCTTATCCATAAATTTTTCTTTTTTTCTTTTTTTCTTTTCTTTTGTGGGCTTTTACCTTCTAAGATTGATGTTTGCATGCTAATTTTTTTTTTCTTTTAGTTAAACATGACTGTCACATGTTGTATGATTGACCTTAAAGCAGCCAACCCTTAAAAAAAAAGGGTACGCACTTAATACACATACAAGCGTGAAAATCTACCAATAAACCAACTATTCTTAGAAAATCTAACCTATATTTACACTAACTAATTAACTAGTACATATACCCAGTCAAAGGAAAATAATTTAACTAAAAAATATATAAATCATACCAACTTCCACTTCTAACCAACGTGAAACTTTCCCACAATTGGACACATTCACTTTTTCTTTTTCGTCAATACCATGGTTGAAAATTATACTTTATCTCACGGAGATCATGTTGAATTTCAATGCAATTTTGTGCTGATCAACCTCACTTCTAAGTTCTAAAGATAAGTTTCAACTCTCCAAAAAAAAAAAAAAAAAAAAAAAGGATAAGTTTCAATTAACTTATCTATAAAGTTTCTTATCATTAAATACATTATATGGATTTTAAATCTTAATTACACCGAAATTTAATTGGTATCTTAACTTGATAATAAGAGCAATCATCATATACAGAATGGATATTATAGATTAAAATTCAATTGTAACTAAAAAATATATAAAAATAAAATCTCACCTCTAAAGATTATTTTATGTATAACCATTCCTCACCAGACAATGACATATATGACCCCTACTTTCATGCCTTTGCATGCCACTTGGCTAGAAAGAATACATAACCAAATTAATTTATACGCTGATAATAAATTTTGAAGGCTTAAAATTATTTTAAACATATTCGAATCTTAACATTTAATTTGTTAATTGATGGACATCCTAGCAACTCCCTAGTCAATTTCAGTGGCATCATATACAATGAATTTCAAAGTCTTCATCAGAGATATATGGATCTTGACTATATAACCAACAGAGTCATACGGCTCTGACTATCAAACCATGGAATATAGAATTTTAACTCATAATAATATCAATTCCAATCTCTCGAAGACGATTTGGTCAAAGAACAACAATTTCAGCAGCTCCATTTCACAAACACACAGGATAGCTGTTGAAGACGGTTGTTTAGAATATGAATTTGGGGCATGACTAATGGTAATGACTTGATACAATATGTGGATGTAGCCTTAGAACAAGTAAAAGTATATTTATAATAAGAAATAAGTAATCAAAACCCTTTATTTTCAATAAAATCCTAGAAACTGACTCAAAGAACTTAGTTTTTATACATGTAAATTGGAGTATATATTTTATTTTACTTTTAAAAAAATTTTGGAAACTTTTTTGGTTATAAAAATAAATTTAAACCATAAATATATATCAGTTGAAGTACTTTCAAAAGTTTCTAGTTCTAAAACTAAATCTAAATCATCATTATTAAACTTCAAAATAAAATACAATTCTTTTCAAACTGTCATTGTCTAGTTAAAGCCTTTTTTTCTTTTTTTTTTTCTGTTTTTGAGGAGAAAGTTAGTTCACGCCTATATGACCAAAATTATAAGACTTTCATGCGCTTGAGATATTTTAGGTAATCGCTGAATACATTAGGTAATTGCCTAGGTAATTACCATGTAAGAGCTGACCCTAAATCTAATAAAAAAGAATGTTTTTGAGAATCAAGCACGAAGTCTTCAAAAAATGTAAAAAGCTTGTTGAGCATTAGGATAGCTCTGTGCCAAGCTGGAATTGTGAATAAGGCACTTATGTGAAAGATTGAGCTGAGCCCTTCTTTTTTCCACGCAACCTATAATTTTTCTTATAAAAAATTTAAAAAATAAACTTAAACATAAAATTAAAAAAAAAAATTGACATATTTATAATCGAAAACAAATAAAATAAATGAGTAAATCAAAGATTTTACATAATGTTTTCATTCCTTTCGTTAGAATATGTAGAAAATAAATTTTTTAAAAAAAAGATAAGGTTGAGATATATAAGCTCACAAATTATGAGTGTTTTGAATGGAAAAAAAATTATCATAACCTGTAAGGGACATGATTGAATGCAATGAAAAATGATGGTAGGCAGGTCGCAATCCTAGCAAAAGGAGATCGGAGATTCTAAAATTCAATGGCTATTAAGCGAAAGTATGAGACCAAAAAAGCGAGGGAAAGATCAACCCTCAAGCGTCTCACAAAAAGGGAAAAAGAACAGGGTAGAAAAGAAACTAAGAAAAACACATGATAGCGACACTGTATGGAAGTTATCATCGCAGTTACCAATCAATTTCGAAAAGTATGATGTACATAGTTAGTCCCGAGGGCAATTGTTTAGTAACCTATGATACACCAATACAGGTACGAGTATTGGTACGATACAAATACAGTACGGGGATATAATATTTTCTGAAAAACCTATGATACAATGCATCGGAGATACAAAAATTAATTAATATTTATGTACATAAGCTATAACCAACCAACAAACAATATTATATTTATTATTTATATGATTATATAACTACATCACTATATCGATTAATACATCACAAACCCCACAACAATGCAAATATATATATATATATATATATATATCCTAAATCCTAATACTCAAGTCGAAACAAACAATATATAATTTTCATAGGTCATAACTAAGGCAGTAAGGCTAAAAGCCTAGAAGCCCAAGCCACTAAGCAGCAAAACGAAAAGAGAAAAAAAAAATTGCCAATCCCAATTTAGAACAGAGGCGAGGCGAGAGGCAAGGGAGAGAGAGTGAGAGTTTGAGAGACTTATCGACAAAAAGGGGGAGGACGAGAGCGAGAGAGAGAGAATTGCGATCTGATACTCTCCAGGTACAGTTGGTAACTATCTATTGACTGTTATTTCCTCCGTATCATCTTCGATTAAACTGTTAGCTAGGAGTGTCAATAATATGTGAAATGGGAAAACAAAGTATGTTGTGAGGGAAAACAATGTATTCTATGTATTTGAGAGAAGCTTGTATGCCTTGGTTGTTGATCTTGGTAAGTCATATCTCTAGTGAAAGTTTTGTACAAGGGAAGTCTTAGTGTAATTTTTTACTTTTACTAAGGAAATAATAAAGACTGGAAATATTATACAGTAAATTTGTGCACTCTTAATTCACATAAATTGGTTGAACACTTGTTTATGTTTTTGATGGGTTGTTGGCTAAGATTAAATAGTGTAATGTCATCGTAAGTCGTAAAATTTAAGGTGAAATTAATTTTAAAAAAATAAAACCATATAATTTCAAAGAGGTTTGTGGACGGGAGACGCAAGGTCCCAAGGAGGTTTCAAATTATGAAACCTTATAGTTTTCTAAGTATAAACTAATAAATTTAACTGTAAACTTTTCTTTCACCGTCAGTAACAATAGGATCCAAAGGTTCCAATCCATGTAATATTTACTTAATCTATATTCTATGTGTACACACCATTCATTGAAGGTGAAAATCTATGGGCTTGGTTTTGGTAAGAGAAATCTATCAAAATGCATTCCAAGGCAACTACAAGAACCCAAACAAAGATTTAGCACTAGGATACAAAATAAAACCTACAGCAGAGAAGAACTTATTAGGTGGAAACCTTCACGTGATGTGGTTCCCACAAGAGAATAAGTAAATCACGCAATCATACCTTTTTGAATTAATTATTCAAAGGTGTTATAGTGAATAATTCAGCATTATCTGCTTTCTTCTCTATACCTTTTTACTATGATATGTAATTTAAATTGTTTTTCACGTGAAATTAACCAAGGGAGCGTACCTTTGCAGCTGTTACCATGTGCGATTCCATCGTTGCAAAAGCACAAGAACTCCACAGCCGTAGCGTTGTACTTGTATCCACAATACCCTTCAGAGTGCTCACATGTAGCACAATCCTTAACTGTTTCCCAATACGGTTCAGAGCTCTCACATGTACCACAATCCTTAACTCTTTGCCAATCAAGCACAAAGCCATCATTCATAGCCCTACCAAACCCACCAGTTAAATTACTCATATTGATCTGCGTCTGTCTCACTGTCACCACCACTTTCCCCTCGCAATTCTTTGACCAACCATAGACCTCTGTCTCCGTCTCATAGTTCTCCGCAAAAACATAAGACCGGTTGCTACCAATATTCAAGCACGGGATGGAAGGCACAGGTATTGGAGGGTCGGAAGTGCAATTAAAGTAAAAAGTGAGATTCAAATCCATTGAAGAATATTTCAATGGTAGCGTCTCTAGAGAAACGCTATGACGTGCCCTTGGGCACGTTTGGTTGGAGACATCAATATCCACAAGGGCTAGGGTATAGTCGGCATAATTTATATCTTCCACGTGGTACTGGTCATCGTGTAATTCAAGTACGGCCGTGCCGTTCAGACACATAACGCCAAACCCCGGGTAGCCACAATATTGCTGCTGATCAGAGGCGCTTTCATTTAGAACCCAAAAAGGGTAGCTGATGTTAACGTCACCGCAGAGGTGTGATGGGCATATTTCTAACAAAGGACTAGAATTGGTGCCTAAGGAGTTGATGAAGAAGAAGAAGAAGAAGAAGGAGAGGATGAGGAGGTAGCTAAGGAATCGTGACATGGTGAAGTGTTTGAAATGGCCACATGAAAATGTTTGTTGTTTTCTTGTACTAGGAAATACTAAACTAAGTACTTATATAAGCAAAGGTTATTGGTAACCTTGTTGTCATAATCCTCCATTTGGTTAAATGTGATTAGTAGAAAAGAAAATGATATGTTCATATAAAAATTATAAATAATTTATCACTTAAAATTAGTTGAAGTAAAAAGTTATGAATTTCTTTGCGTCATTTATAAAAAGACTCTTTCCTTTGTGATGACTGATGAGGTTGCGTGAGTTGACAGTGCACGGAATTCTAGTCCCCAGTGAACCTGTCTCGTTCCTTGTGGCAAAGTTAACAAATACAAGTTGAGTGAAATTTTCGAAGAAATCAAAATGAAAGTTGTTGATTCGTTGTGTTTGGTCTAAAATATTAGTAGAATTACAGCAAAGAATGTACTGTTTGTTGTCCTTTATTAATTTTTTTTCCTGAATATTTGTTGTCCTTAATTATGACCTTAACAGAGCTCCATATGGAAAAAGGTCAGCTACTCCATTTGGACCAAATACTGTTCTTGTTCTTCTGGTAGGAAAAGAATCTATCTTATGCGGTAGGTACACGGCGGTTTGTAATTTTACTTTTTGATCAAACACGCGTTTTCTATATATTGAAATAAGTATTCAATTATTAATCATTAAAAAAAGTAATGATAAGGAAAAAAAAAAAACTATTATTGACAATATTGTTATTTATAGTACTTAGGATAACCATACTTTACCCTCAAAAAATAGAACTTCACTTTTTCTACTTATTTTGCATTTTTTTTTAAGTATAAATATACTTTAACACATTTTTAACAAAATACTAAATAAGGTATTCGCAAATAAGAACTAAATACAATTACATTACATGGATTGCTACCACTTGTTATTTGGCCAAATTACAACAAAAGTCACATGGTATTTATCTATCTAAAGCCAAGCTAAGGTAACAAGAAGCAAAGGCCCTAAAGCTAGTCGTAGAGAGTGGATAGACCCAGCATAATATCTAGTTTATGGGCAAAGATTAGCTCTAAGCGTCGTTATATGACAGTTTAAGAAAACTATTATTGATAACATTGTTATTTATAGTACTCATAATCATACTTAATCAAAAGACTAAAAGGTTAAGGAATAGTGTCCCGGCTTTGTCTAATCTCTTTTATAAAGAGAATTCAAGTTCATATTTACTTCCCCATTGTTGTTACCATTGAATTATAAATAATAATAATAATAATAAATTTAAAAAAAAAACTGTTATTTTAGTTGAAATATATTAAGTTTTACAATTAAATTTAAACACATTATTACATTGAATTTAATTGTATAAAATTATTTAAACTTTATCAGTCAACACTACTATGTGTTTGATTTTTATTGAGAAATCAAATATGTGTATCTAAGAAATTGTATCTATTATATGAACAAAATCAATATTTTGTATAAAGATAAACTTCTTGTTGACAAAAAATAAAAACAAAGATAAACTTCTTTTCAATTAAAAAGTTCACGAAGTTTATCGTTGTGGGTTGTGTTTTTAATTTTTATGTACTTTTTGTGTATCTTGTCTTAAACAAAGTTCTCAGAAATTTCTTCTTGGAGGAGAAATCATGACCATTCAAAGAGAAATTAAGTGAATTCTTGGTAAAGGAAATAAATCCTTTGAACTTTGTGGAGTCCACTGAAGAAAGCATGTCTGATGTTTCTAAAAAAAGATACTAGTTAATATTATTATAATCTTAATAAAAGCATAATTAAATAATATAAAAGTGACGTGTGACCTTTGCATTCCTTTAATCATCTTACACTCAATTTTTTATAGGGAAGGTAGAAGCGTAGACTCAATCCAATATTAGTCAAATTTATAAAAATAAAAATTTGGAAGAAGGAGAACCATCCTACTCTTTCTGATTCGTTGTTTTGATTTCTGTTTCTTTTACTTAATTTATATTCAGAGGAAAATAAAATTTAAAAATATAAAATAAATAAATAAATAAACTTGCACATAGTCCGGCCAGTTGGTGAAGTTCTTGACTACATTGGACGTAGGTCACTCCGCGTGGGGTAACCTCGGTGGGTGGGTCAAGACAGAGGTCTTGGGCCCTTCCGCCCATAGTTTATGGTGGGATATGGTTTCGGATTCGGACTCATCATTTGAAGTGGGATTTCACTGTTTTAACCTTCGATAATACCTCCAACTATTTCCCTTATGAATAAATTTAAATTAGTAGCAAATTTTGGCAAAAAAAAAGGTTTTCTTAAGTAGAAAAGGGAAATTTTATGGTAGATATAAATGTGGTTGTATTTTGTTAGGTTTTAAATTGGTAAATTTCATGATAATGTATAAATTCATTAGTCTATTATGACTCATTCAATGTTCAAAATTATTTCTCAAAAAAAAGAAAAAATGTTCAAACTTAAAGTGTTTGTACAAATTTCAACCATCATTTGATCATCTTTCAATCGATCAAAATATCTAAATTTGATAGTTATTTGAACAAGGTTCAATCAATTGGAAGTGACTATTCAACTGCCCTTCAATAGAGGTTTTATCAATCAAAAATCAAGTCAAACTTGTTCTAATTTCGTGATGTTGGCTGTTGTATATAATCTAACATTGAAAGAGGAAAAATGATCATTTTATATACCCAAAAATCATGGTCAAATTTAGCCAATAACTCATTCATCACATATTATGAAAATGATCTTGAGATTTCAACAATCACAACAATATATTCGGTTTCCAAATCTGATGGTCAGATCGAAAGATATTGCAAAATCAAGTTTTAACGATCTTATGCATGCATTCTTTTGGGTGAAACCTATCAAGTGTGATAAATTGAAATTAATTTTGATTGATTGATAATTAAAATTAATTAAATGAATTTTTGTGATTGTTGAGTATTTCTCTTAAAGTGTGATTTGGTGCATGAGAATAAAAGTTAAACATTAATCTTGGATAGGTAATCAAATTTTTGAAATAATTATCTTAGTGAATGCAGTCTGTTTTGGGAAAAGGGCAATGGAGTCATTTTATAGGGATCAAAGAGGAGTGCATGGCTCTTTCGAGCCGGTGTAGGATTAGCCCTACACATTTTTTTACCATTACAACTTTCCTTATAGAGCATTCTACAACCCTACATGTGTGCACACATAGTCCAAGCATGCATACGAAAGCTAAGAACCTACGCACACATGCTTAAGACTCCTATAGGTTTTATTTTCACCAAAACATCTTTCAAGTTAAATATTTTTTATAGTTAAGCCCTAGACTAGTCGTGGACCTTTCTAGTGATATCATCATTGGGGAATAGGGGATAGAGTACAAAATGAGGTGTCTACAGGGGTCAAAACTATTATTTTCATATTTGAGCTTAAAAAAAAAAAAAAAAAAAAAAAAAAAAAAACCTTACTTGTACATTCGTTTATGTTGGTACTGTATTTTGTCCGGCTTTAAATTTTAATAAAAAATTTGGCCTAAAAATGAAGGATTTGTTGGTTTTAATAGTGAAATTTTATTTCTTATTGATTTTTATCAATTTTTATGTGCTTGACTAAATTTAATTGAGATTTAATTGAAATCTAACCATGTGATTGGATTAATTTTGGAGCAATGGTTAAGATCATGAAATTCCTTTTAATTTGACTAGTCATGGATGAAAATCGAACTTGGATTGAATGAGATATCATTGATTGAATAAAATTATCCATGTTGCAATTTAATTGTTAAATAAAAAAATAAAATAACATAAAACAAAATAACTATAATTTTCTATGGAATGGGTGCTAAAATTTTAGTGTAATTTCCATGGAAAATTAGAACTAAATATAGTATTTGGGTCTCTTTATTTGAACATCAAATTAATTATGCCATTTAACTAATTTTTATAAATTACATGTTCTTTTTTTTTATTTAGGTCTTTTGATTGTCTTATTTGGTCCCTTTATTTTAATTAGGTCATGCATGTGATTTATTTTTAAATCATATTACTTTTTTTTATTTAATGGGAATGTCAAGATTTATTGAATTATTAAGTGTTGATTTTTAGTCTATGACACAGTTCTTTTAAATGCATTGCATTTCAAGTTCTAATATGATGCACAAGTAATTAAATTAAGGTCTGTCCCAATTGTTAGAAAATTTTCAACAACCTTAAAGGGTAAAACATCACATTCTTATCCACATACCCTATACCCTAAGGGACCCTATATTTTTATCTCTTCTAAAGGACATAAAAAAGAGAATCAACAACCGCTTTGAGACTTAAACATTAGGGATGTGCATGAGTTGGGTTAATGGGTTTTTTCAACTCAACCCACTATGGTGGATTAAAAAAAAAACTCAGCCCAACCCAATCCAACCCACATAGATCAAGTTAGATAGGGTTGGATATTATTATTATTCTTATTATTATTAAATTTAGCATTAGAACAATGCCACCACAAATAAGAGCAAATTTATAATCAAATAATTCTAAGCATAACACCAATTAGGGTTTGGATTTTATTTTGGAAGAGGGGCAAAAAAATAAATAAAAATTGTATAATATTATATATATATATATATATATATATTAAATATATTTATTAAATTTTAAACATATATTAAATATAGGTGGGTCAAATCAGATTAGGCAGATTTGTGAATTTTTTTACCCAAACCCAACCCAGCTTAATATAAATAAAAAAATTCACAATCCAACCCCTAAAAATTGACCCAACCTAACTGGTTGGATTTGATCAACTCGGTTTTGGCGGATTGGCTACACTGTCAAACCTAAATCCCTAGTCCTAGGAATTCGACCTACCACATTCCCACTGCTTCCTCTTTGGTTTTCATCACACCAATTTTTCCCTCGTCTCTGTCATCACTCAACCTGAAAATCTCAACCACCATATAGCCAGCAAAACAAAAAGAACAAAACCAAAAACAATACCCCTTAAACACCTTTAAAAATTCCACCTCTTTCCCATTTCCACCAACACAAAACAGCAACCATTCCACCCTCCAAAAACAAAACCCAAAATTCACCCAAAAAAAAAAAAAAATCCAATTTTTTTGATACATTTGAAGCCAACAACAACAACTATGAGAAAATATAATTAAACACAATAGGTTTCCTTCATTCTTCACCAACCCGAAGCGACAGTCAATAATAGCCAAAAACTACTACAGCAAACCTAAAAAGCTATCCTTTCTTCCTTAAACCAAAAAACAAAGCTTGAGGACCAAGAAAATCCCTCATTTCTCTCGTATTTGAAACCCCATTATAGCAAACAACAATAGCCACAAGGAGCTTTAACGAACAAAAACCAGTCCAAGCAAAAAAAAGAAAAAAGAAAAAAAAAAAAAAAAAGACACATTAAGAAGCAAAGCAAAGCAAAGGAAGAAAGAAGAAAGAACAGAGCAAAGACATCCTAACAATATTTTCTCACTTTCTCGTATCTTTCTTTTTCATTTTTGGTTCAATGCCTAATCTAAAGTTTTTCAGTTATCAATAAAGCATAGTAAGGAAACAAAGGTAAATGAGCAAAAATACAAGGGAGGTAACACTGAACCTTTTCCATGGCATTTTTACTTTCCATCTATGCAATGCTTGCTAGTCTCTACATATTCAAATATCTAGATTTGTACACATAGCTATATAGAACATGTTCATAACATTTGATTCACACAAGCATGCATTTTTGAACATAAAAGCTCATACTTTGCTATTAGTTTTGCTCATACAATCCTATGCTCGAAAAGAAAATCGTGCACACATGCTCACTACTCAGATTAGCATTCACATGAACACAAACATGCACATAGATTCTTGTTCATAACCAAATCCCATGACCAAGCAGTGAAGTAAACATCCCCATAACAATAGTAAACCCAAAACCCCTCAAAATCCAAAGGTTAAACCCCAAATCAAACTACACTCACAATCTAGACACACCCACAACTAAACAAAATCACCAAGACCCCTAAGCCTCAAACAAAATACAAATCTCCAAACCCATTGATCAAACAAAGAACCAAATGAAAGAAAATGAAAGCAAAATAATAAAATATAAAAGAGAAAAGTGAGAGAGAAGAAGAGCAATAGTCACCATTGGCCAAGGAAGGCTAAGGTCTTGAAGTGAAGAGAAGAAAAGAAAAGAAATGAGATTGAGAATTTGAGAGGAGGAGAGAAGCACGGGTATATAGTAAGGGTGGCAAATGAGCAGGTTTTGAGTTGGGTCATCAATCAGTTAAGTGTGTAATTACCCATTTATTCATTATTGATCCATTTATATATAAATTAATTACCCATTATCCACCTAACTCATTTAATTTAGTAAACCACCCATTTAACTCAATATGACCCAAATACCTTTAAAACTACTTAAATGACACGAATATCCTCTTGACCTTCAAAATTACCAAAATACCCGTAAATACCTAAAATGACCCAAATACCCCTACACTTCCAAAATTACCAATATACCCTTAGACATCCAATATTACCAAAATAACCCTAGAATGTCCAAAATTACCCAAAAAACACTAAAAAGTCAAAAATTCCCAAGACAATAACATTTGATTAGTAAGAAATATCATTATTTTTCTTTTCCTAATGGGCAAACAATAAGGAAATTTTTTTGGCTATAAAACTAAAGAAATATCAAATTTTTTCCTTTTCCCAAGGCAATACAATTGAACATTTCTTGGTTATAATTAGATTTTCAAGATTTGGTCAATGGAATGCACATGAATCAACACAAAATCAACATGGGGGCAAGAAACCCATAGGTAAAAATACCAATATCAACTTTCATAATCATTTCATTATGAAAAATAGAAGAATGTGAGAAGCCATGTCAATGACCAAATATCAATGTAAGTGAATTCTCATATTAAAAAAGTTTTGACCATATTACTAGCCAAAAAAACAATATGGTGCATAAAGAAAATTTTGAAGTTTAAGCTTGATAAATCAGTAGTAGGGGAACAAAGGACTAGACATTGGGTAAGAAAATCCAAAGGATTAAAGATCCTCTCCAATTCCTAATGAAGAGAGCATAATTCATGGATGAGATACAATTTTTAAAAATTCAAAATTGTAACTATCTTATATCAAATCTCTCAATAATTCATCAAACTAAAATATGAGAAAATAAATACTTCAAATACATTCTCAAATAGTTTCAAGATTACTGAGTTTACAACCATAAAAAAACACAACAAAGCAAATTTTATAACATTGTTCTCTACTACATGTAGTCTTCAATTCATAGCTCCAATGGTCACCAATTTTTTATATTAAGAGAATCCACTGCACTAATTTGAAAAAGGAGGAGAAAGGGAGGTGAGCTAACATTTGAACAAGAGTCTACATCACATGATATTTTCAAGTGAAAATGCACATAATAATAGATAATGCATTAAATTTTACAAAACATTTTTTAATAGTATGAAAGTAATCAAAAACAGTAAAACCCCTTTTTGGAAGTGACATTTAAAAATTTAGTGAAAAACAAATAACTTGTTAAATAAATAAATGCTCTCTTAAAAGATTTACCCAATTTCATTAAGCTATAGTTCAGTTACAAAAATAGCATTTCATCATTGGATAAGTTACTTATAATAATAGAAAATAATACACTTAATACTAAAGTTGTTTTTCCACATTCCTACAAAAAATGCACTAACAACTAAACAACATATTTATATTGCATCCAAACCAACACTTCAATGAAGCAACACAAAGACAACACAATAACACTTTGGCAAAACATAAAAACAGGAATAGAACTTGGGATTTGTGATTCCCATGTAGAAGAACAAAATTACAAAAAGTCTAAGGCTTGAAGGGCCATGTTATAGTGACTGGAAATGAGTGCAAAGTACTCTTCCTAGAAAGATTTCCTATGTATTGAAAAAATATTATGTTAATTTACCCAACATATGTTTTTACTGAATATAATATAAACCCAAATGATTCTAATTTCAGCACTACTTATCCAAACTTCAATAGTTTCTTTTTTAAAGAGATCAAATGGAGACACAATTTGAAGAGGCATAGAAGAAAATTTAAACCACCCATATAAAAGAAACTTCATGTGTAAGTCAAAAATATGTGTATATATACTTGTAAAAAGAAATTAAACTAAATTAAGCAATTTTGACTACTCTAATAATGAACACCCTAACTTGATAATCACAAGAATTTAGGGTTAACAAAAATAAGAGTAATGCTACATTCACAACTTTTTTACAATAATTTCACCAAAAAAAAAAAAAAAAAAAACTCTGTAATAAGATTTAATAATTTTAATTTGGGCCCATTATTAACATCATTTTTTAACCCACCAATAACATATTGTCACATAAAATTTGTCGTGAAAATGTTGTAGACCTAGTGTAGACAACTCATTTTATACCCGTTACCTTTGGTTCTCAACCTTAATGATACACTTGAAATACATCAACCAATGGTAATTAAAAAGTTCTCAATAATTCAATAGTAATCACAACTCAAAAATACTCAAATTGTTTTGAAAGCAATGCTAAAAAATAATCTTTGCACACTATTTTGACCATAAATTTTGCATTACAAAGAATATTTTAGTGAGGTTTATTTTATTAGAAAATAGACATCATGGCTTCAATTTGAATACAAATTTCACTTAATTTGGATTTAAAATGAGTAAGTTATGGTCATTTGAAGTTCGGTCATCAGTGCAGTGAAAATGCAAGCATACATACACACCTTTGGGGGCGCACACAAATTCTCGTAAGCACGCGTGCATACCCTTAATTCTAGAAATCTAGATTTCATATTTAGAACCCCCAAAACTTCAATCTTTGGGTTAGGCTGCCCCCCAGATCCTTAGAAACATCCAAAGGCATCTTAAAGGCCCTAAAAACCCTAGTTTACTCATAAATGCCAACTTTATGTCTTCAATAAAACCCTAGCTAGAGAGAGTTTAGTTTTTTCCTCCATGTTTTTTAAAACCCTAATTCATCTTTTCTAAACACTAACATAGCACCTTTGGACATTTTTTTAATCTTTCAAAACCTCTCTACTTGTTTTACTAAAGCATAAACTAGTTTTCTAAATCATTTTCAAAAACTTTCAATTATTGTTTTTGCTCTTAACTTGTGATTAATTGAGTGTGGGTGAAAGCCGCCGTGACGGGGAGTACGCCTCTACTAAATGGATTGGAAGGAGGGTGAAAGATGGACTCACCACCTAGATTAGATCTAGGAACCATATATATAGTGCCCTTCATGAAAGAACTACTCTTACCAGAGCACGTGTTTGGAGTTTAGGTATGTGGATGGAAAGGTGTTAGACACCTAACCCCACTTGGCCCGTATTTCACATCCTAATTCTATCTAAGAATCTCCTAATAGGCATCTTACATACACACATACACACTAAGTATACCTTAAAATGCATCTTGCGTAGAACCTACCATTCATCTAAATATGGCATATCATCATCTCATCAGGGCAATCTCATGTCACACATGCATCTCATTCATAACACCATCCTAGCATTCATCTAACACATGCATATATCAACACATACACATATATCAAAACATGCAATCATCCACTTCATCATATCACTATCAAGGCAGCACACGTCATCATTCTAACTAAAGGAGGCAGGCATAACATTATACAAATGGCATAAACCAAGCATATTCATCTTCCAAAGCATTGTATTCACATATTCATCATCAAGCAAACAAATCATCATATCAAACATGAATGTTCTTACTCATATGCATGACTTAGCTTCACTTACCTCACTGTATCACAGCCACATCACTTATGTATCAATGCTTGGCCACATTCAGTTGCATGTTCATATTGCTCATTCAAAGCACATAAACCCTAACTATCAATCTAGAAATCAAAGATGTCAAACAGGTTATGTTAGTGCATACTAACCTAAATAAGTGTAAACTAAATTGAACAGAACCTAATCATGCATTATAACCAACTTAATCTATCCTATTATGCTCCTAACTATGAAAGGGGAAAAAAAATAGAAGAAGAAAAAACTAAATTAAGAAACAAGATATCAAAGCAGTAAAAAAAAAAAAAAAAAACAAAGAAATAGAATGAAAAGAAATGTATCTCAAGCGAAGAACTCTTTGACTTGGTTTTAACCACTCTCCTTAGTCAATCTAAAAGAGACAAAAAAACCTATGGGTTAGTAAGCTTTAACTAGAAGGTCTGGAGTTTCTAAAAAAAAGAAAAAAAAAAAATATATATATATATATATATATATGTATATAGAAGGTCTAGAATAGAAGAGGTACTAACCAAGAAAACATTAACTAGAGGATTTTTTTTTTTTAAATAAAAACTTCCTACTTGATTCACTATTTTAAGTGAATCGAGTGTGTTTTGGAAAAAGTGCCTTTAGGGCCTTTTATAGTGATTAGAAAAGGCTCTTCCTAGTCGATGTGGGATTAACTCTACATGATTTTTACATTAAAAACTTTTCTTACAAGTCATTTATAACCCCACATGCACGTGCATAGCGCGCACATGGTCTAATTACGCATATACATGCTTTAAACATGCACACGAGTACTTACGGTTCTAGTAGGTTTTTCTTTCACCAAAATATCCTCTAAGTTAAAGACTTTCCATAGTTGGGCCCTAGACTAGTCATAGACCTTTTAGTGATATCCTCATTAGGGAATGAGAGCTTCAGTTGTCCAGGGAACAAAATGAGGTGTTTATCGTTGCCTATCTTTTGATTCATTAAATTTGTTAACAGGATTAAAATTAAAAGGAGACAAACCATTTTTTTTTCAATGTACAACTCGGACCCACCCATGCACGCAGAAAACAACATACATACATGAGGCAAGTGTGACTTTAGAGAGTCGAGTGGGATTTGTATGTTCGAATTCCCACTGGTGCTGCTCGAGAAATAAATAGCGATAGGATCACTATCCCTGAGCCTGGTGTGCCAATTTTCAAGCAAAAGACGAGTGACTCACTATCCTAGAGTCAATAAAAAGATAAAACAAACAAACAAATAAACAAAAAACATGACCAACAGCCTCAAGATGGGCAGATCACTTTGCCACCTAGAAACATCACACAAATCAAACAAGGG
The DNA here is from genome assembly GCA_030445155.1 of Quercus variabilis. Lineage (NCBI taxonomy): Eukaryota > Viridiplantae > Streptophyta > Magnoliopsida > Fagales > Fagaceae > Quercus > Quercus variabilis. The sequence goes on from CP129454.1 coordinate 26,194,228, forward strand.
TGCTCTTATAAGCTAGAAGGAGAACTCATCTAGGGTGTCAATCTATGGCTATTGCCTCAAACTTTTTTAAATGTATTTCAACTCTGTCTCAATCTCTTCTATGTTTTGGGTGGGTCTTGTCTCTGTCTCAATCTCTTTTGTGTTTTGGGATTTTCCCTTTTGAGGTACTGTAAAGGCCTTTAAAGGTCTTCGTGACATGTTCAATTTTGAGAGGCATAAAATTAAATGTCTCTTTGCAATCATGGTGCAAAGCTCACTCTTGAGGGGTTGCCTTGGGATTTTTAGGTTTTATATGAGAATTCCAACCTTAGGAAGGTGAAGGTAGAATTAGAATAAATCCACTCTTTCAGGGACCTACCTACAAATCTCGATTCCTCGAAGGGTCTTTGTGCAATATGTTCCACTGAAGATTAAAACCGAGATGTGTCCTTTAAGAAGGACCACATTTCAAATTGGGGAGTTGAATTATGGGGGGGTTTTTGAATTGTGAAGTGTCCACTTCAAGGACCAAATTACAAAACTAAGACTCATCTATTCTAGGACTGCACTAGGAAAAATCTATACCATCAAGGATGTACTCGTAATTTTTACTCTTCAAGGGACTTCTATGCAAATTTTGACATTTTTTTTAACTCATCAAGGACCCATTTGTAATTTCTAGCTCTTCGAGACGTACTGGGGATATTTTTGTAAATTCTGACTCTTCAAGGGGCTTCCATGCAAACTTTGATATATTGATTCACTAGGGATATTTCAGCAATTTTCAAGGCTTGTAGAATTTTTTTTTTTTTTTGGACTAAACTACACGTAGTTTAGCCATCTGATGCCATTCCTGCCTTTTCAAATTTTCCAACAATTACAACCATTTCTTTTCTTCTTTTTATTCTCTTCTTCATCCTACCTCTTCATATTCTCTCTACCTCCCAAAACTTTTGTCTCCCCTCTCTTCTTCCCATTTCAGTCACAAATCTAAAATCCTTGCTTATTTTCTCTCAAAAATCCTCTCAAGAAAACCAATGGCTCTAAAACCTCCTACATCCATTCTAGCGATATGTTCATTCTCACTCGCTAGATCGATGCTACTCATCTGAATGCGGCTTCTCTATAGGTCTGATCAACACCTATCTCACAATGCACCACTCAAATTGATAATTTTTTCAAACTTTTTCTCATTCCAAGTTTTTCTTTGATCTTCCATTTTATTCTATTTTTGGACTTGAAAATGCTTAAGTTTTGTTGTGGGGAGGGTCAAGATGAAACCTTTGTGCTTTAGGTGGGGTAGAAACATGTCAAGGATTGATTTTGATCCTAGGGGGTTGAAGAATAATGATGAACACAATTATAGGTTCACCATGCGTAAGCATGCTCGTTCATGCACACGCTTTTTCAAAACCATGCGTACACATACCCGTGCATGCATATACATATTTGTTCATAAAAAAGGCACACACAAGTTTCTAGTATGCGTACTCATACTCGTGAGTATCCACATGATTGTTTGGTTCTACAAATAGGTTTATACCATCATGCGTTCTAACATTTTTCCATCATGCACTTGTTTTTGTCAATTTTAAGGTTTTCTTTCTTTTACTGGTTGGGGTAATATGACGACCATCATGGAGTGGTTCGGGACACTCTGACCCAAGACTTAGGCCTTTGTGAGGGTGGCTGGCTTCGAGGCCCTTATGGCTCGTCTTCTTGAGAGTTCTACCAACATGGTGCTAGTGCAAGTGTTAGTTGAGAGGTGGTGGGACACTACCCACACCTTCCGCATTATTAATAGGGAGACGACTATGACTCCCTATGATTTCCATAGGCTGACCAAGCTGAGAGCCAATGGTCCTTCTATCAACCTCAAGGGTGTGTCAGGGACGGCACTTGGTAAAAAGCTACTGGGTATTCCGATGACACCATTTGATACTACCAGATTTCTGGTGGCTTCGTCTCCCGCTCTCAGGAGACTCAAAGGGATAGGTCTAAAATGGCCAGAGCATTCTTGCTCTATGTGGTGGAGGAGTTTCTCTTTGCCAACTCTGGCTAGACTATTTCTTTGTCGTGGCTAGCGTCTTTTAAAACTTCGAGGATGCTTGGGGAGCAAACTGGTAGAATGCCTGTTTGGCTTCCATGTACTTGGTCATGGACACAGTGAGTCCAGGAGTGTTCAACCAACATGTGGGACCTTGGAGACTATGGGAGGTAAGATCACTTTTTTCTTTTAGCTTCTTATCTGATAATTGTGCTTATTTGTCTTGCAAACTGTATTTTATACCAATTTTTTTGCATCTTACATCTAAAATTGTCTATATTCTTGCAAACCATCTTATCTATTCTTGCAACTGCCCTATATCTTGGATTCATTCTTGAAAACTGTTCTTAATTTGCATGTGCTTCGTAATTAATTCTTGCAAATTGTTCTTAACTTTCACCTAAATCTTTGTCCTGGACTTACCATTTGTGCTTGTAATATGTGTTCCATGCTTTTACAACTGTATCTATGTCTCTATTCTTGTAGACTATCTTGCAAACTTTATTTCCTATATTTGCAATTGTTATGCATCTTGCATCTGAAATTGTCTCTGTTCATGCAAACTATCTTATATGTTCTTGCAACTACTATGTATCTTGGATTCATTCTTACAAACTGTTCTTAACTTGCATCTACTTTGTAATTCATTCTTACAATCTATTCTTAACTATAAGGTTGAATTTATTCAATCATGTGTTGGCTTTATTTCGTATCAAATTTACTTGTAATTCAGCAATTAGATACCTTGTATTTAAGTGGAAATCATGTAAGGGTTGTATGTGAGAGAGTGTGAAGAATTTAAGTGTGTGTGCAATCAAGAGCATTCTCGCGACTAGAACTCGCAAGTGACTCACGACTGATGACTCGTCAAAGTGCCACGCATGTGAAGCATGCAAGAAGTTAAAGGGTCATGACAGCTAGAGCACTATAGGACAAAAAGGATAATTTAGCCAATTAGTTACTTCGCGACTGGAACTCATGACTTGTCCCAGTCGCGAGTGAGTCACCATACCTCATGTTTTACAGAAAAATGACTTTTCACATTCCTCACATATCCTACTATAAATACATTTATACCCATGAAATGTAAAGAACTCTCAGAGGGAATTTTGAGAGAGAAACCCCAAAGAACAACAAGATTGATTCATCCACAATCTTATACACTTGACCCTTTAAATTGCTCTACTTTCACCATCTCCATTGACATACCCTTGAGAGGAGCTTTAGCCAAATCCTTATCTCACCACATTCATATTAGTGAGAAGGCTATTTGGTGCTTAGGAAGCAGTTTAGAGAGGACCAATTCATTTGGTTGATGCAATAGGTTTATTGCGGGATTCGGTAAGTAAGAGAAGACAAGGTTAGGCTTAACCCTATTGGAGCAAGATGCTTGAAGGGCCTAGGTGCATCGGGTAGATTAGGCTTAGAGGGTCTATTGCTATTCATGTATCGCAACTAATTTTCTAGAGGATCATTTTACCTCTTAGAGGGTAGCGGAGAGGTTTTCCGCCGAATTCTTCGGTTTCCTCTTCGATAACACTTGCCAGTGTTATCTTGTGTTTGCACCTTTCTAACCTTTACTCTTTACTTTTAATTACTGTTGTGTTATGATTAAATTATGGCTTAGAATAATTTGATTTTTTAGGTATAGCTTATATTTATCATTCCGCACATACATTATTTGAATATAAGCTTGTGTTGGTATTTATGAAATTGATGGGTCTAAGCATTCACTAATATTTTACACACAAAGTGAACTTTCAATTGGTATCAAAACAGGTACAATTTGATGGATTTCTATACCTTTAGTGTGATCCTTGACCCCTAGGATGGATAGATCTTAATCCTTCAATGCACCTCCCTTATTTGATGGCAGTAATTATGCATTTTGGAAAGTGCATATGCGTGCATTCTTGTGCTCCATTGATGAAAGTGTATAGGATGCTGTTGAAGTTGGTTGGACTAGGCTGGAGGCTATCAAATCTACTTTAGATTAGGTAGCCCTTGTAGCGGCTAATGCCAATAGTAAAGCTTTAAATGCTATATTTTGTGGTGTCTCACCTGATGAATTCCACAGGATCTTCCATGTGACAATTGCCAAGGAGGCATGCGAAATCTTGGAGACCACATATAAAGGCACCAAGAAGGTGAAAGAAACAAAACTACAAATGCTTACCACTCGTTTTGAAGAATTAAAGATGAGCGAAGATGAGTCATTCGACTTCTTTTATGGAAAATTGAATGAAGTGGTGATTGGCAAGTTTAACTTGGACGAGAAGACGAAGGACTCCAAGGTTTTTAGGAAGATCCTACAATCATTGCCGGAGAGCTTTCGTGCCAAGGTCACCGCCATTGAAGAGAGCAAAAACCTTGATGAGATAAAGATTCAAGAACTCATTGGTTCTCTACAAACATATAAGCTATCTCTACCATGACAAAAGAAGAGCAAATCTCTTGCTCTTAAGACGATCAATGAGAGAATTGAAGCTCAAAATTCCTCGGATGAGGATGAGGTTGAAAAAGAAATGGCACACCTTGCAAAGAACTTTTGCAAGTCCATAAAATTCAAAAGAGATGTGAAGTCTTTTAAGAAGGGAAAACTCTGAAATTTCAAGAAAGACAAGAAAGACTTCAAGAAGAATGATTCCAAAGACTCTTCTCCATCTTAAGCAGTCACTTGCTATGAGTGCAAAGGGCATGGTCTTGTGAAGAAAGAATGCCCTACTTATTTGAAGGCAAAGGGTAAAGTCTTTGCTACAACCCTTAGTGACTTAGATAGCTCCAACTCCGATTCGGAAGAAAGTTGTGACAGAGAAGGAAATTACTCTGCTTTTATGACCATTGCACTCGTAGACTCTTTGCAAGATTTGAGCACTCTAGTGAAAGAGTTCAGTGAGCATACCAAAGTGGAGTCTATGGGGGTTAGAGAGGAATCCGATGATGAAAATGAAGAATACATCTATGAAGGAGTAAAAGGATTGCAAGAATCCTACAAGTCCCTTCTTGAGAAGATCGGAGAGTATGCTAGTGTGGCTAAAGGAGCCATTAGAAAAATGAAGAAAGCAAAATAGGATTATAAGAGCATACTTGTGAGGTACAAATAAACAATATGTGAAGTTGAAAGGATGAATGAAAAGATAACGAATGTCTATTCTAGGATCAAGTTTCTTGAGCTTGAGGTTATTCAAGCTAATGCCAAAGTGGAGCATGTTGCTTCAAAGAAACTTGATGAGGTGCTTGCATATCAAAAGCCCTCTTTCCGATAGAAGTGGCTTGGGATACACCAGAGAAAGTAGCTCAAGTGCTAATATGTCTAAGGAGATGAAGTTTGTTATAGCCAAAAAACTGATGGTTACATCCCCTCATGTTGAAAGTGTGAAAGTTGAGAAAAAGCCAAACGCGGTTATTCAGAAGGTTTTGATAAAGATTCCAAATCCAATTATGGCTAAGCCCAAGGCAAAAGGAAAATCTCTTCCGAAGGCACAAAAAGGTCCTCAAACTCAACACTTTTGTCATCATTGTGGAATTCGAGAACATACTAGGCCAAAATTGCCACAAGTTTCAAGCATTGAAGAATGCAGGTTCTCAACGGCCAAAAGGACAAGAAAAAGGCAAGGGGAACCATAAGCAATCAAAAGGGCGAGAAGTAGATGTTGGTATTGGTGATGTGGTGAAGATGATAGACACAATCACTTCTTGTTTGGCCAATTCACCCTAAGGTTTGAGAATCATCACTAAAGTACCTAATCCTTTAAGGATATCACCTTAAACACACGTGTCGTGTGGGTGAAGAAAGGTACTCATACATAAGCATTATAACATGTCCATGCATTAATTCTTTCGATATGTTGTGACATTATTGGTTATTTGCTTATGTATTTCATTCTAGCATGTTTTTACTGTCTTTGTTGTTTAAGAAGCTTTGAATGTTTGTTTGTTTGTTTGTTTGTTTTTTTTTTAATCAATCTTTCTTGCTTTGTGTCAAAAATCCAAAAAAAATCATAAAAAGTAGAAAATTCAAAAAATTTGATCGGCGTTATTGTGTATTGTCACATGCATGTTTAGCCTTGTACCTCCGTACTAATGGCTTTATGCATTTACAAGCTTAGCTTGTTCTTCTTGCACTTGTATCATTGTGGGAAAAAACTTGACATTTATGTAACTGTTGTAAATAGATCTTCAAACTTGTGATGCATGATTAGTCAATGGTTTTGTTAATCTTGAGACATGCATAAATTGTGTCTATATATCTTCCCACCCTTTTATTTTATTTATTTATTTATTTATTTTTGCTTAAAGAGCTCAACCAATGTCACATCTCAAAAAGATATAATGAGTTGCAAAATCTGTCACATATACTAGTATTTGACTAGGAAAAAAGGAAAGCGGCTTATTTTGGAATTGTATGGTGCCCAAAAGTCAAAGGCTTACTCTCAAAATTGAAATATTAAAAATTGTAGGCATTGATCTCAAAAAGAGATGTATTATTCTTCAATGATTAAATGTTATGAAATGTAAGAAGCCAAATGAAAAGTTTCAAAGTTGTGTAATCAAGTTTTGTGGGAGGTCATATATGCTCATTTCTATAATTGAGATTGGTCACTCTACTTAGTGCTAATTGTGTATATCTTGATTGAATTGATCATTAAAGCTTCATATTAGACTAAGGACTATCTCACATTTGATACCTACACACATCACACATGTCTATGTTCAATGAATGCCTTATTCATTTGTGTGATTGTACTTGATTAAATATGTTGAACATACTCAATCAGATATTGATCAAACACAAAAAGATTTTTGAGTATTTTAGTTGTTTTTGAAAAGTGTTTTTGTTTTGAAAAATTTTAGAAAATCCAAAAATTTTCAACTTTGCTTTTTGGCAACTCACTCACGAGTCATGCCAGTAGCGAGTTTACTTAGAAGGTTTCGCAACTCCCTGGCGAGTGAGACCTCTAGTCGTGAAAAACACTTAGAAAAATTTTCAAAATTTCTGGGTTTTGGTCATTTTCGCGACTTATTTTTGCGATTACATCGCGAGTGGAAGTCCAGTCACGAGTTCACTCAAAGAGGTCCGCGACTCACTGTTGAGTAGATGCCCCAGTCGCAAAAATGACTTAGACAAAATTTTCAAAATTTTGAACAAGAGTTTTAGGCAACTCATTTTGGCAACTTGCTCACGAGTCATATGAGTCATGAAAATTGCGTGTTTTGAACAAATAAGATTAAATCTTAGACAATTTTCAAAAACTTTTCAGTTTTTCCTCGCATCACGTGCATAACCCTCTATCTTCTTTGCCTCTCCCTCTCCCAAAACCGCCATTCTTACTCTTAAAACCTCCATTTTTTTTCTTCAATCCTTCATCAATCTTCAAAAAAAGGTATGGGTTTTCTCTTATTTTCACTCTATTTTAAGTTTCTAGCCCTAGTTTTCTTGGATTTTGTGTTTGTGTTGAGATATTGAAATATGGTTGTTGAATATGGGTTTTGTTGGTTTTGTTGGTATAATACTTGTTATACATGTTTTTACATGTTTGTTCTTCATATTTATGCATTGTACTATGATTTGTGTTGTGGTGCATACCATGTTCATGATAAAATGTCTCTTACATGTTTTTGTGTGTTTCTTTAGACTCCATTGAGTACAAAGATTGTAGAGATAAACATGTTTCCTTGATTTTGGAACATCAAATGATTATGTATTTTCACACTTTGCCCTAGTTTGCACACCTTTGCTATGATGCGCGCGCGCACACACACACACACACACACTCTTTGACATGTTAAGTGAATAATGCCAATGATTCTATCATGTTTTGATGATTTATATCCTCACATGTCATTTGTTCTTGAATTACTCTTTAAATTCCAATTTTTAGGGTTTTAATTCAAAGTTTATGTTTTGGTTTTAACTTGCTACTAATCAAGTTTTAACCGAATTTTGTGCTCTATTTTGTGGTATTTGCTGCTTTATTTTGCAAATGGCTCCATGAAAAACCAGTGCTTAGCATGGCGACAAGAGGAAACGCATGGATGAAAGCCAGTTTTGCTCCACTCAACATTTTGAGCAATACAACCATCACTTTGAGAAGGCTCCAATCATTCAAGATCAATTTGTGGATCTTGTTGACCTCAAGGAATCCTTCATCCCTAGTTGTTTTGAAGGAAGAGGTTGGGAAAAGCTCCTTGGTGATCTCTCCGAAGTTTGTGAACAAATAATCAGAAAACTCTATGCAAATGCAACACTCAAAGAAGATTACATAGAATGTTGGGTTAAAGGATATGAATTCACTCTTGATGTGGGGGACATTGATGGTATCCTTGGACATGGAGAAGTAAATCATGAAAACTTCATTCCTTACAAGGATAAAATGGTCTTCATAGTAACGGTACAATTTCGTATTGGTGGCTCTAGGGAAGGAAAATGCCTCAACACAACTACTTTCCCTCTGGATTTAAGATGCCCTGCCTACATCATATTGTTCAACTTGTATCCGGTAAGGAAGTTGACCACCATAAAAAATGCTAGAGCCATCCTCATGGAGCTTCGTGAGAGAACTTACATGACATTGGTGCTCATGCTTACTCCATTATTGCCAAAGCTACAAGGACAACCTCAAGGGCAAAGCTTGTTCTTCCAAGTTTGATTATAAAGATCCTTCATGAAAAAGATGTGGAGACTCCACAAGACATAAGCCTAATGTGTGTGCCTCATTCCATTAACTCTCAAACAATCCTAAGGAGCAGAGTTTGTCTTTCGGGTGATGAGGAAGCAGATGAACCTGAACAAGCGCCTCCTGTAGACATAGAAACTGAAGCAGAAGGACATCTATCTTCTTCAAGAAGAGGTGTTGGTCGAGGAAGGAGCAGAGCTTCATCGTCTTCATCAGTGCCTCCAAATGCTTTTCAAATTATTCTTGACAGGATCGATGGCCTAAGAGATGTCCAAACTGAGCACTCCAACAGGCTTACAACCATCCAGGACCAAATCAACTTGCTCACAACCAAGTTTGATAGCTTCACAAACCAGCCATAACCCTTTGGCCATTTTGATCAAAAGGAGGGAGTAGTATGGAGTAGCTCTTGAAGGGGAGCCTATCTAAAGGGGGAGAACTTTTTATAGCTATTATGGTTTTTCATAGTTTTATGGTTTATCATAGCACTTGTTCTAGTACTCTATGGTTTTAGTACTTTGGTTTTTAAGTACTCTATGACTTTAATACTTTGGTTTGAAAATACTTGGATATTGTGTGTTATGGATGCTTGAATGATTTAGCTATTTAAACTATATTTAGTTTGTACCTGTTTCGCACTTTTAGTTAATGTTTTGCATTTACTTTAGTACTTTTGTGCCTTTGTTGGATCATGTATCCTTGATGCAAATACCTTAGTGTTCTTACATCGGTTGAGTGTTGGACATGCAAATGATACTTTACATTGAACTTATTAGCTTGTATGTCTGGATGTTCGCTCACCGTGTGAATGTCCATTATGGTCACTATTTATAGTGATTGTTCTTGTTTAGTCAGGCCATGTTTAATTCTCATATCCATACTTACTTGATCACATTGTGCTTGCTTCATATGCATTTCAAGATTTCTGCTTACAATGAACTTTTTGTGATATTGTTTTTAGGAAAACTTGTCTGTATGGTTCAAAAGCTTCACAGAACCTAGAGTTAGGTGTGAGCGAGTTTTGACAACTGTTCCCAAACTCACATTTTAAGTCTAGATTTTGTTTTAGGGTTTTCTGTTAGGACATATATGTTTTACCTTGTTTAAGAACATATGTCACTTAATTATGTAAATTGGCTAATCCTTTGACAAAACGCCCTCTGCTTGTAATTGGATAGTTTTAGGTGTTTTTAATACTTCAAGAAACACTATTTCAAGGTCAAGTGTTGAAGTTATCAAGTTTGTCTAAGAGAAAGCAAGTTGAAGTGCAGAATTTTTAAAGCTCGACACCTCTCGATAGCTACCTCGACACCTGCTATCTGTCGAGATTTAAAAAGTCAAATTTCCAATCTGATTTTCTTGGAATCCGTGAATATATTTTTGGGCTTTTTTTTCTTCTAACCCTAAACATATAAAAGGATTATTTTAAGAGCCGTTTTGGGTGACACAAGTTGCATATTCATTAAGCAATCTCTGTTTAAGCAAATTGTGATCAACAGACGAAGTTCTTGACCTAGTTCATCTTTCATCAAGAAGTTGCTGTGTATTTGCACCATAGGGTTTTGTAACCAAGCATCTTCTTGCTATTCATCAGAAAGGATGATCTGAAGAACTTTGCAGCCAACCATTCTTCCTCAGTTGGTGTTCTGAAGTCGCGTACTTGGATCCGCGTAATTGGTTAGTCACGTACTTAGGAGCCGTGCATCGAAGGTGGAGACTGTCACTACAGATCAAGTCCAATTGGGTATTGGGGTAAGGGTTCAACTGTAGGTTGGTAAGGTATTTTAGATTCCTTTACTTGTAACCGCTTGATTTGATAATAGTGGAGTTTCGGGAGTGGTGACCTGAAAATCACCCGGTGGGGTTTTTGCCATTAGGGTTTTCCCCATTCGTAAACAAATCACCGTGTTATTTATTTTCCGCTGCTTATTTAGTTGATTGGTGATTTGTTTGTGCTTCCATAAAATTGCATAAGTAATTGATTAATTAATTACTTGGCTAAATTAATTAATTAGGGTTAATCACAAGGGGTCATTCCGATTGTGACCTATCATTTTCTCACCGAATAGCCAAAGAGGGAGATTGTAAGGTTAAATATATTCAATCATGTGTTGGCTTTATTCCATGCCAAATTTGCTTGTAATTCAACAATTAGATACCTTATATTTAGGTGGGAATCATGTAAGGGTTGTGTGTGAGAAAGTGTAAAGAATTCAAGTGTGTGCAATCAAAAGCATTCTTGCTACTGAAACTCGCGAGTGACTCGCAACTGATGACTCGCCAAAGTGCCATACTTGTGAAGCATGTAAAAAGTTGAAAGGTCATGACAGCTGGAGCACTACAGGATAAAAATGACAGTCTAGCTAGTTAGTTACTTCGCAACTGGAACTTGCGACTTGTCCCAGTCGTGAGTGAGTCGACAGAACCCCTTGTTTTGCAAAAAAATAACTTTTCACATTCCTTACATACTATATTATAAATACTCTTATACCCACGAAATGTAAAGAGCTTCTAGAGAGAATTTTGAGAGAGAAACCCCAAAGAACAACAAGATTGATTCATCCACAATCTTATACATTTGACTCTTCAAATTCCTTTACTCTTACCATCTCCATTGACATACCCTTGAGAGGAGTTTTAGCCAAATCCTTACCTTACCACATTCATATCAATGAGAATGTTATTTGGTACTTGTGAAGCAGTTCAGAAAGGATGAATTCATTTGGTTGATGTAATGAGCATATTGCGAGATTCGATAAGTTAGAAAAGACAAGGTTAGGCTTAACCCTGTTGGAGCAAGAAGCTTGCAGGGCTTAGCTGCATCGAGTAGATTAGACTTGGAGAATCTATTGCTATTCATGTATCCCAACTAATTTTCTAGTGGATCATTTTACCACTTGGAGGGCGGCGGAGAGGTTTTTTTGCCGAGTTTTTCAGTTTCCTCTTCAATAACACGTGCCAGTGTTATCTTATGTTTGCATCTCTCTAACCCTTACTCTTTACTTTTAATTACTGTTGTGTTGTGATTAAATTATGGCTTATAATAGTTTGATTTTTTGGGTATAGCTTATATTTATCATTATGCACATACATTGTTTGAATATAAGCTTGTGTTGGTATTTTTGAAATTGAGAGTCTAAACATTCACTAGTACACACCAAGTGAAAATTTTTTGCTGAAAATACTATAGATAAAGGTAAAAGTTAGCTGAATAGTATAATGGAGACCATGAATAATACCAAAAAGTGCAATGAAACCTATAAATAGTAGTAAAAATAAGCTGAAATTACAAATAAGCTGAAGTTTTCAGCTTGTCCAAAATGCACACTAATTATTTGATCACTCTATTCTTACTGTATAAATTAGTTTTCTCTTGATCTTTAAGGAAAAAAAATTAAAAATAAAAACATATGCCCGGAGGGTAGTAAAAGATAGTGGAATGGAATTGACTCATTTAAAAAAATAAAAAAGTTATTAAATTGGTACTCTCTCAGTCTCTCTCTTCCCATTGGATTTTTATTTTTATTTTTTTATTATTTTATACCATTAATAAACATACATTAAAACAAGAGTACCATTACAGAATCGCTGGAGATATCCAGCATTGGATTCCTAGTGGCTGGATAGGTTAATTCTAGATGGTTAGCCCCTGCTGAGTTAGATATTGAAGGTCAGTCATCATGGGTTGTTCCTGCCAGGTTGGTCGACTTTTCCCATTGCAAACATTTTCTATTCTTTTGCAATCAATGAGAACCAAAATCAAAGATCACATCTCCGACACGATTTTTGGCTTCATACGCATATCCTCCTCTGTTGCGTTTGCTTTTCCTACTAAATTTTCCATTGGATTTAATAATTTGTAGAAAGACTAAAGATGCAGATTATTGACAATAGAGAAATAAGGAGAAAGTATTTCAAACTTCAACAAGAAAAATAGCAACCTTTGTCAAATCAAATGGATACAATAAATTTATCATTTTCCTATTCTTATTTAATATTTTGATATATATTGAATTTCCATGAGGTATTTAGATGGTAGACTCATTTCTTTGGACATAACATAAATTTGGAGATTTCAAACTTAATCCACTACAACATCGATTTATGAGGTTTTTAGGTGTAGCATATGACCTTTCTCAAGTCACATAATTTAGTCTCCAAAACTTATTATGGTGTCACATTATGCAATGAAAATGAGTCATTTTTACGATTTTCTTATATACCTCTTTCTTTTTTTCTTTTTCTTTTTTTCTTATATATATATATATATATATATATAGAAATTCTCTTATATAACTCAGTGCACTAGATATTCTCTTAAAAGAGTTTGGAGCCACGCATGACCATACTTTATAGTCTAAAAATAAATTGGATAAAGAATATAGGAGAAAGGAATACCAGCTTGCTTGATTCTCATAAAAACAAAAAAAAAAAAAACAAAACAATACCAGCTTGCCGTTATCATATGTATGTGTATGTGGCCCTACTATAAATGATTTTAGACATATCCAAGAATTTATAGAATTGTATCAATGACTTCTTGAAAAACTTAGGGTACGTTTGGTTCAATGAATGAGGATTACAATAGGAATTTTAATCTTTATTACTATGAATAAAATCTGTTGTAATGTAATAACTAAACATATTCATTAGTTTGGTTGTGGGTTATAACATTGGAATGAAATTTAACATTTATTTTAGGAAATTTTTTACTCATACAATTATATTTCCTTAAAATTTGTTATTTTTAAATTTAAGAAAGATATGTGTTATTTTTTATGATTTTTTATTTTTATAATTGTTAGATGTATATGGAAAGTTTGTTTACTTGGAAACATATTAAGTTTTGAAGTTATTACACTTACTAAGGAATACCTAATACAACATTTTAAAGATGAATAGTTATTCCTCATTTTGAAGAATAGCTATTCATAAGGAATAATTATTCTTTATAATAAAAACATAACTAAACTAAAGAACAACTAAACCATAGGAATAACTATTACATTATAACTCCTATTACAGTCTACCAAACATTACAGCTCCCATACTTCTACATATTCTCATTTTCATTTCTTTTTTTGTGTTGTCTTGCTATTTTTTTATTTTGAATTTTAAAATATATATTTTATAAAAAAAAAAAAATCTTAATTATTTATACAACCCTCAAGAGAAGTTTCATTTTCATAAAACCTCCAAATTAATTTATCCAAAAAAACACGCACACACACACGCATGCCATTTTGTGTAGTTGGGCTTTTGTTATATTAGTGAGTTCTGAAATAAATTAGGGTTTATAGTTTCTACCTTCACGTTTTCGTTTCCTAAATTCTGATTTCTGACAATGGTTTCACCATTTGTTTTAAGCCCATTTTTAAAGAGGACATAAAGTTGGTTAAGTTACTAAGCCCATGTTCTTTATAAAGAAGAAATGAGCTACCTTTTGTCACTTGGATCAAGCCCAAATTGTGGGGTAATTTGATGCCTAATAAAAGAGAGAAGACCCAAAAACTTTTTTAAAGAGGCTTATCTAACAGTCTAAACGCTCCTTCCCAGACAATGCCCAAAGCAAAATAAATTTGACTTCCCCCTGCTTAAATAACAACCAAGTCAAGTTACATTTAAGCATAGTACTTACATTAGGTAAAACTTAGATAGAGTAGATTAGATTCCCTCAATTAAATCCAAACACATGGTTGTACTGTCATAAAAAAAATAAAAATAAATAAAAATGTTATCAACTATCTATACCTAATCACTAATTCATCAAAATATATATGGTTCATTTCACTACTGAGGGTAGTGGTCTAATAGTCATTGAGCTCACTTCCAAGTGGTTTGGAGGGTGGATGTCTCAAGTTTGAATACTGCAATAGAAAGCATTTGGGAAAAACCCCATTCCTCCAACTTAATGCCCACTATTGCCCTTGTGAGAAAGCGTTTGGGAAAAAACCTATTCCTCCGACTTAATGCCCACTATTGCCCTTGTAGGGTTGGGGTAACTGCTATGGTTATCAATTCACTGGCTTGTAGTCCCCAAACCCAATGGGTATATATGGCCAATTTCTTTAAACCTCGTTCCAATACAGGGCCCAATTCTTCTTGCCTTTTTAACGTGGAAAAAAAAAAAAAAAACAAAACAAAACAAAACAAAATGTTGTCAAGTTTTAGACATACTTAAAGAGAAGAAGGAACTCGAGCCTGTGGAGCAAATGGATAAATATAGAATCAAATCTTTTTTTCTTAATACGATGGCTATTAAAAGAAATTAAGGTATACATAAGGATCTTTCTCAATAAAATAAATAAATAAGTAAATAAAAAAATGTATACATAAGGATGTTCACAAGAAGGGAATGTTATTATGTTACCAAAATGAGGCACAAGGTGCCCAAACTTATTGCGAACTGAATCGTGGCATTGATACATGTTTCGACACTTCATCTTTCAACGAAAGTATTAGCAGACAGACGAATATATTTATGAATAACGCTCTATTTGTGTTGGTAAGAAATAGTTTTTTGATAATATTTTTCTTCATATCATTTGGTGTTTGAAGATACCGTACCGGTACCAGCCATACCGGTTGCATACCTGTATCGAAACATTAACGTTTCGTACCGGTTTAAATACCGGCCGTACCGGTCATGTACCGGCCATATCGGCTAATTTCGGGTAATATTGGCCGGTACTGGGCGTACCGGCTGGTACAGAAATTTTTTTTTTTTTTTTTAAGTTTTGTAATTTTTGAATTTTTGCTATAGTAAAATGGTAACTTATTTGCATTAACTTATTAGTATTATTTGTTTTCTTAGTATGCAATGGTAACTTTTAAGCTTTCTATTTTTTATATTGTGTGTGTGTGTGTGTGTGTGTGTGTTTTTTTTTTCTTTTAATTGATACTAAAGTCTAAAACCATGAATAATTAGTTTTGAATTGAGGAAATGTTTTATGGTAAACTTTTATATTTATTATAATACATACACACACACACATACATGTATATATTTATTTATAAATATAAAAAATAGCGGTAAACCCGAAACGATACACCGGTATTGATCGGTATCCGAAATATATCGTACCGCTGGGCAAACCGGTACAACCTCTGGTACAGTATTGACTCCCTTGGTTTGATGTAGCAGAAAGTCTTGATAAAAAAGAAAAACTAACTTTCTAAAAGAGTAATGCTAGCTATGTGACAAACTATTTTATAGTATTTTTACAAACTATTGTTACAGGCAATTCTTACTTGTTTTTGTATGAGCTCACTATCAACATCACTTTTTCATTAACTAATACGACTCACCATATCAGCTTGTAAATTTTTTTGTAAATCTAACCTCTTCCTTCCTAAAGTCAATTCAAAATAACATAAAAAAAGCAATAAATGTTTTCCTCTTCTAAAGCGAAAAAAATTTTCCGCCAATCCTCAGTGCCCTTATCCCCATCAACTCCCTTATGCTGGCTTACTACACCCTTACTATCTATACTTAATTCTGAACCAACTTCTTGACGAAAATACCTGGTCTAAGCCTTAAGAGGAATGAGGAGTGGCAACCAACAATATGATTTTCTAGTCACTTAATGCCCAGTTGCTTTAATAAATAACCTAGGGTTAAATAGTTAGAAGCCTCTTTGTCCTAAATCAAACAATAAAATATTCTTAGAGCATTTTGTTAGGGTTTTAGACCTCATTTATCACCAAATTAACCAATTTTTAATCAATTAATTAATTTTGATCTTGATTAAAATGATTAAAACATCAAACAAGCACAAATCACATGAACACGAAGAATGATAACCCCAAAAAACTTATGAAACTGTGGTTTCATAAAATAAAAATAAAAAAATAAAAACTTGGAGAGAATTTAACCTAAACAATCTTCTAGGCAACATTTCACTAAATATAATCGAAATTTGTATAGTAGACTTAACCATAAATCTATTGCTCCTTCATGTAGTATTTTTTGGCATGACCACATGCAGTTTTGAACCATGAACTCTTCTTCTGTGAAATTGTTACACACAAATTCTCCTATTTGTGACTTTGAGATCTCCACTCAAAGAATTAAAACAGCAACTATGGTTGATTGGATGCAACAACTTTACTTTATGATTGGATTTGTTGTTTACACAAGGTCTCTAGTTGTAGCTCCAAAAGTGTGTGAAAAATCTCTAGATCTATGTATAGAACACTGCCCTCTTGAGTGTGCAAAAATGTGCTCAACGGTTTGTATTTATATGTGCTTAAGATTCATCAAAAGCCTAGATCAAATGGTTGAGAAGAAAACCAAAATTTGCAATCTGCATGAATCTCGATCAGTCATGATAAGTGGATTTCGACTTGTAAAGCCTAAAATCGAAATGCAACCTTCAGCAATCCAATTTTTTGATTTCTTGAATCTTCAGCTGTTTGAACTCCATTTGTCTTGTTTCAAAAATTATTTCAATACTAAACAACTAGACAAACTATATTCTAAAGATTACTTTCGTTCATGATTGCCAACCTAAAAATATACTTTACACATTTGTTAATTAACCATTTTTAAAAAGTTCTGATAGCACTTTTATATAATAAAAAAAAATAGAAAAAATTGTCAAAAAATCAATTTTTTTCCCATAAAAACTTTCTTAAAATAGTTCACTAATAAATGTTGTTAAGACTACTTTAAGTTCAAAGCTTCACTTAGGCATAAGAAAGGTAACACTAATAGGTACCTCAAACATCCATTTAATAACGGTACCATGTTTTAATTATCCCTTAATTTTAACAAACTCTAGGTATTCCATTTTCCTAATAAAAGCATGGTAAAAAGAAATCAGAGATAATTTTAGTTGCCTGTTCCTCAAAATATCATTTTCCTATCATGTGTTTTGTTTGGATTTGCGGAAACTTAGGATGAATCGAGTTCGTAGGTTTAAAGTTTCATTAGTCATGACCTATGGGTGTATATTTATTTGATTAAAGAGAGGTAGAATTCAATAAAAAGGCAAAGCTAGTGGGGTGCTTTATCTCTAGGTTGTGCACCCAATATCTTCTTGTCTATGCTTTATCTCATGATGCTTGGTCACCCTTTCCCATTTTTGCAATGGAGACCTTCACATTTCCTTTTTAAACTTTTCTTCCTAACTTTTTTTTATTTAATTTTTACAACTCTTTCTAATATTGGTATAATATGTGCGGAAATTAACCTTCATCTGATTGTTTTTCTAAGCATTAAATACCTTATCCAAATGCCACTAGGCCTTGTAGCCTAATGGCACTCGGTTCTGATGTAAACCGTTAGCTCGGAGGTTCTATCCCTTGCAATTACCCAGCAAAAAAAAAAAAAAATAATAAATAAATAAAAATACCTTGTCAAAATCTATATATATATATATATATAATACCATGTCAAAGGTGCATATAATATATGTTCAACCACCAAGCCTCATTTTCGGATTGTGTCAAGTTTGGTTTGGTTTGGGTTAGGGCTACTTTCTGGGTCAAATGGGTTTCAACTTACAAGTGGCCTCACATATGGTTAAAACAAAATCACCTATTGCCCATTTCAATAATTGGGCTATGTGGTTGACAAGTCTATGTGTGTTTGTTTGAGATGGTTTTTGGGAGGGCAAATATTCTTGTTGTCTATAATTATTATAAATTGATTATAGAATAGTTCAATAAATCAAATAAATTCATGAATGGTTTTGTTTATTAGAACTTTTTATTTTTAATCTAAAATTTTTAAGTGTAATTTAAAATATGATCAACCACGATAAAGTTTTTTTTTTTTTTTTTTTTTTTTTTTTTTTTTTTTTTTGTGTGGAAACTATGATAAATTTATATTTGGTTTAAAGTGGATTTAAAACATTTAACTTCATTTTCCCTAACCAAACATTTATTTTAATAAAATGACTAAATCAACAATAGTAATTAAATTAGTCGAGATATAATCTAAACCGGACCTTTTCTTATTGCTGAATTAATCCCATACCTACTTGCGATAAAGGACTTGTCACCTTATGCACCTCTGTACTTTTTTTTCTAAATCAATATATATTAATCAACACTTGGGCGGGTCTTTATCTTTTCTTGCTCTTGAATTTTTTTTTTTTTTTTTTTTTGTTTGAAACCTTCTTGCTCATGATTTAGAAGTAATTACTGCTGATGTAATTTGTGGTAGATATACTAACTAAGATTAGACTTTTTTGCCAATATAAATTGTTGTAACTGGTTCTCCCTTCTCTAATATAAATTGAATTATATATTGTCTGAATCATTATCCTGATTGTTCAGCAGCAAAGGGTTTGGTAAACATGCACTATCTCCTTTGGGGCCACTTTATCTGCTTTCATGCATGGGTTGATGGAAAATTCTAAAACCAAGGGCTGGTGCCATATGTATGCACTTTGTCATATTCTCTTGGCTGAATGAATCCCACTTTGATTAAATGATATTAGTCCCCACATTATAAAGAAGGGTCGAAATTCGAACCCAAGTCATTATAAGTAGTCTGCGATTGCAGGTTTAATTGGACGATTTTATGTATTAAAATGTCAAAAGATATAGAACACGTTCATGGAAATATGCCATCACAGGTTCCAATAGTTTGTTTGCATAATATTTATCAAGAAAATATAATTTTTAATAAATTTTATGTTAAATATATAATAAAAAGGTAAGAGCTAGTTGTGGGGGCCTTTTTTGCTATGTTGGGCCAGGCTGCCCCTTTGTGAATGTAGGCCCAAGTGTTCTGGGTTGCAGGAGTCAAGACCGGGCCAACTGGAACTCAACTTGGCCGGTTTGTGCGTGAACTATGCCTCGTCTGCCAGGAGAGTGCTTACCACAGATTGAGTTGTTCCAGAGAAAAGCTTACGATAGGCAGAGCTGTTTTAGAGAAAAAAAGCTTGCAACAGGCAGATACAATTGATAAAACAAAATCACGTATTTTGGAATGACCAGATAATTCTTTTAATAAGAAATGACCGAACTACAATAACATTAACAATCTTTGACAAATAAATAGTGAGGGCAAATGGTAATAAAGATTTAATCGACAGCTTATGTAAATAAATTCGGTTTGGTCCGTAAGAGTAAGGCCAAAGAGGAAGAACGCCACTTCTCAACGCAATTAACCTCCGAGGAAAGAAAACGGGATTCCTGCCGCGGAAGTTAATGGGCTTGAGGGAGGCAGACCCAAATGGACACTTCCCAAAATAATTATAGAAGAGAACAGGGATTCGAAAGGGAGAGAAGGGAAGGGGCCTATCGGTGCATGCCACTATCACTTGCTCCTTTTTTCTCTCTTTCTTTCTTTCTTTTCTAGTCTTTTCTTAGTAATTTCCACAATGGTCGTTTTTTTAGTGTTATGCTCCTCTGTTCTTCTAAGTAAGTTACAGAGTATTTTCTTTAAGTTGTGTTGTATTGCTCTCGTGCTTGTTGTGTTTTTTTGCACACGGCAGAGGCATCCTTTTATAGTGCCTTCTGTGACCGACTTTTTACTATTCTACCCCCTAACCGTTTCTTGTTTGGTCTGGGCGCATTCGCAGACCCTTACTGCTCTGTCTGCGAGTCCCTCTGTCACAGACACAGACAACGTTTTGTCTATTAGTCCGCCGCGGCACCTTGTCCTACCGCGGTGATGTTTCTCTCTTCCTATCCCTCATGGCATGCACCTATTAGTTCCCACTAAGCCTTGCTGTTAGGTCACAATCTGAATGACCCCTTGTGATTAACCCTAATTAACTAATTTAGCCAAGTAATTAATTAACCAATTAATCATGAAATTTTGTGGAAACACAAACAAATCACCAATCAACTAAATATGCAGCAGAAAATAAATAACACGGTGATTTGTTTACGAATGGGAAAAACCCTAATGGCAAAAACCCCACTGGGTGATTTTCAGGTCACCACTCCCGAAACTCCACTATTATCAAATCAAGCGGTTACAAGTAAAGGAATCCCAAGTACCTTACCAACCTACAGTTGAACCCTTACCCCAATACCCAATTGGACTTGATCTGTAGCGACAATTCCCACCTTTGATGCACGGCTCCCAAGTACGTGACTAACCAATGCGCGAATCCCAATACGCGACTTCAGAACACCAACTGAGGAAGAATGGTTGGCTGCAAAGTTCTTCAGATCATCCACTTGATGAATAGCAGGAAGATGCTTGGTTACAAAACCCTATGGTGCACATACACAGCAACTTCTTGATGGAAGATGAACTAGGTCAAGAACTTTGTCTGTTGATCACAATTTACTTGAACAGAGATTGCTCAATGATAATGCAACTTGTGTCACCCAAAACGGCTCTTAAAATAATCCTTTTATATGTTTAGGGTTAGAAGAAAAGAAGCCCCAAAAACACATTCACGGATCCCAAGAAAATCAGATTGGAATTCTGACTTTTTAATTCTCGACAGATAGCAAGTGTCGAGGTAGCTATCGAGAGGTGTCGAGATTTAAAAATTCTGCACTTCAACTTGCTTTTTCTTGGACAGACTTGATGACTTCAACACTTGACCTTGAAACATTGTTTCTTGAAGTATTAAAAATACCTAGATCTACCCAATTACAAGCAGAGTGCGTTTTGTTAAAGGATTAGCCAATTTACATAATTAAGTGACGTATGTTCTTAAACAAGTTAAAACATATATGTCCTAACAATCTCCCCCTTTGGCAATCCATGACAAAACCACAACAAACAAATGAGCATATGAGAGAAGTCATAAATCACTAAACTCATATTCACTTGTTAAATACAATAAAATCTATCCTAACACAAACTCTTGAAAAACTTTGCAAGAAGAGAGCTTATGATAAGTAGACTTTGACAACCTGTATTTCTGAAACACTTTAAAACAAAACTCATCAAGGCATCTTGTGTGAAACAGAAATAATTAGATTGCATACAAGTATAAAGAACATGTGTATAAAGATAGAAAAGAAACAACACATGAAGAGAGAGGTGAAAGAAACATACATCAACATATATAAGAGATAGGATAAGTACAATGTATGTAAGAATGGTCAAAGGACCTCATATACAAGACCAATGTATCTAAAAGACAAGAAAAAAAATACATATAGCCTCACTACATCCCTCAAAAATATGATAACACTCCCCCTATCAAAAATGTCCTATGCCAAAAATGTCCTATGCTAACTCTCCCCCTAAGATGACTACTCTCATAACCCAAAACTACTCCCCCTTTTTGTCACGAGTGACAAAGGGTAGAGTGTCATGAAGACATCTCATCAGCAGAGCTAGCATCCCCATCATCATCATCATCATCCTCATCATCCTCAGAATCTGAAGCTGCTGGAGTAGGTGGTGAAGGAGTAGCCTCTGGAGAAAATCCACCCATGGTCGCCTGCTGTCGTGCAATACGACCAACACGAACATTCACCTGATACAACTCAGCGGAGAGTGTATCAAGGCGAGTGTCCATGCGCTGCAGCTGCGCCATAATATCTCCAAGGGATACATTGCTCGAAGAGGAAGAAGGAGCAGATGTAGATGGAGCGGATCTGGATGGTGCTGAACGGGAGGGAGGAGTGGCACCTGGCTGTCTCGACCTGAATTGCGCCTCACTACGTTTTACGGTAGCGGCATCTATGGCAAATATGTATGTGAAGTGGTCGGACACAAGAAAGGGGACAGAAAAATGGCGTAGAATCCGCGTGATAGCAGAAGGAAAAAAGAGCTTATCACGGGACGCCGAATCAAGATAGACCTCTATAATAGACCGGATGAAGTGAGAAGGGAAGTCTATAGTAAGATGCTCAAGCAAAGAAAGCAAAAATCAAGCACGAGGCTCTGTGATAGAGTTATAGTGAGAAAGAGGATGGAGAACAAAAGTCATCACCATATTCATGAATCTAGGACCTTTAGCAAAAGGCCTACATGATGTGAATTGATGCTCACCCCAATCTGTAGGGCGCTCACAAAAAGCAGAGATGAGCTCATCTTTGGACACAGTCCTCAGACGCTCACAAGAGGGGTAATCAGGAAACTCTATCCTAGGTACCCTAAGCACATCCGCAACAAGCTGCGGTGTGACAGGAATGCGCATACCTCGAACGCGAGTAATAAAATGAGGTACTGAAAGATCAATCCCGTGGATGTTGGAGTAGAACTCCTGTATCAGCACGAGAGGGCAAGTGACCGGGATGTCACACAGTGACCCCCATCCCCTACTGTGAATGACAGAGGGAAGGTCAGTATCGGCGAAGTCCGCCAGAATGACTTGGCATTCCAAATGAACACCTCGTCTAGAAAAGTTCTCCGAAAATGCCTTATGGGCATCTCCATCACGGAACCGAATGTTAAAAGGAGTATTATCTGAAGAGGAAGAAGCTCCAGAATGCAGAGGATTCCGAGCAGGAGTAGATTTACGTTTGGGTGCCATAGACACTACTAACGTAAAAGAATGAGAAAAAGATAGAGGGGGAAACAATCAGAAAAGTCCCAAACACAGTTCAAATATATCAAATATGTTGAACAAGAATTACGTATGCATGGGAATGCATGAGCATGTGACATGCAAAGGAAAAACATCATGGGCTCAGCCCAATCCAATCCTAGCAGCACACAAACATAAGGCACGCATCTAAATGCATGTAAATATCATTGTAATGCAAATGAAATGCAATGTATGACATTTTGAAATCATTTAAGTACAAACCCAACCCAAAATTTCAAGAAAAACTCAACAATTTTGAAAAACCCCAAAATTTTATGAAAAATCCCAAAAACTAGGTTTTCAAAACATGAAATGCATGAAAAATGAAGAGAATAGAGATCTTACCAAGTGATTTGAGCAAGAAATGAGCAAGATCCAAGTGGGTTGAAGGATTTGAGTGAAAGGAGAGTGAAAGGGAGATGAACAGGCACGGAGAGATCGAGAGAAATCGAGTGAGAAATGAAGAAAATCGCGATCTGCACTTAAATAGGCACCTCAGTAATTCTCGACAGCTGAGGTGTCGAGAGGTGTCGAGAAAGCTGTCGAGGAAGGTATCGAGGAAAAAGCCTTCGACAGATGCAGGTATCGAGAGGTATCGAGATGCAAGGAGAAATTCAGATATGAGAATCTCGATCGATCGCGAAGGTGTCGAGAAGGTATCGAGGAGGCAGAAGAAATCTCGATCGATCCGAAAGGTGTCGAGACAGGTGTCGAGAAAGAAGACACAAACAGCACAATTGAATCTCGATCGATCCAACAGGTGTTGAGGATCTGTCGATAGGACAGAGACTTTCTCGATCGATCCATCAGGTGTCGAGGAGGTGTTGAGATTGCGATAAGAAACAACATGAGAAGCTCGACAGATGACCAGGTATCGAGGAGATGTCGAGGAAGGTGTCGAGATCACACAAAAATGCAGTTATTCGAGAAGGGAAAAACACAGACATGAATGCAATCTAACACACATCTCAATCAAAGATCCACAGAAGTGATAAACCTCTCAAAACATCTCTCAACAAGAAAATGAGCATAAGGATCGTGCAAAACACACACACACACACTAAACAAGTCTAACCAATTTTATATTTCAAAAACAAGTTATGACAGTTTAGTGAGCATACATTAGCACATGTAACACCTTTGTGATGGCCAAATCACATTGTACCTGCACATGTATCAAAAGTAGCAAAGAATATTGCGTGTTGTGTGTGAAAAATATCGCAAGATTGCATATGTGTATACATGTTATGACGATCTGAGATATGAGAAAATAACTTTTAACTCACACACAATCATAACTGTTTGATGGGGACTATCACCTTAGAGGTACATCCTATAACTCCCACATCTCCTAGAATACACGCTTGCAACCATATTTAAAGCATTTTTAATCTTTTTGCTTTTTATTTTCTTTGCATGTTTTCTTTTATTTTAGCATATCATACATGGGCATAAAAAGGAGAAAAGAAATACCCAAGATGTTAAGCATTTGACATCGCACTTTTGCTATGCCGAAGCATACGAATGTCTTTGACACTGCACTTTTGCTATGCCGAAGCATACAGGTGTCATATTATGATTGGCGGGCAACAGTGGTGAGATGGTTATTTATACCTTTCTCTTAGGATTTTCTAGTCCTACCCGTCAAAAAGAGTGATATGAGTGTTAAGTTTTAAGAGATAACCTAATCTTACTCATCACAAATAAGAACCACAAAGCTCACTTGCTTAGTTGTGCATAGAAATGCTCATCTAAGCTACAAGAGATACAAAGTTTAGAAAACTTTGTTTCATTGGCCATCCAAGGTACACAAATACCAAAGTACACATAACACACACTGTTTTTGTATTTTTCAATTTTTCAATTTTTTTTTAAATTTTTATATCAAAAACAAAATAAACAAAACTGAAAGTAAACACACAAAACATGTTAACAAAACAAAGCAAAAACTAGACTGATTCAGCAGAAAAGTAAAACACACAAGCAATGCAATAAACAGAAAAACAAGAAGGGAAAAAGAAAGTGATGAAATCACTTAAAGTCCTTTTTCTTCCACACCTTGGAAGAACCTTTCCTTTGATTGAAACCTTGAACAGGCGGTGAGGGGGAAGAATTTAAACCGTTCAAGTTCGAAAGGAACATGAGGGCTTTTAGAAGATCTCCAAGAGGAGCAAGGGAGGATGGAAGCTAATTATGGTTTCCAGATGCTATCACGCCATTGCTCTGTTGAGTGGCTAACCACTTATAGCAATTTGGTCTAGTATGACCGGCAGCTCCACAATGATGACAGAGATCCTGCTTCTTTTGTTTAGGCTTTTGAGAGTTAGCCTTCTTAGCCCAAGGGTTTTTAGCATCTTTCTTATCTTGCTTAGGGGGTGCTCCTAAAATAGATTTCCCTTTATCTAAGTTCTCACTAGCTAATTCAGTTTTAACATCAATATTCTCAATTTCAGTATTATTAGCAGGAGGAACAAAAACAGTATTGCTAGTAGAGGCAATATTAGAGAAAGAAATACCATACCCCAAATCAATTCGATCTGAAGCAGATTCTGATTGCTAAGCATCTCATCAAGCTTTGCACTTGAAGTCCTCTCCAGTTGAGCTCTGACTTGAAACAGCTCTACTTCAAGCTTCTTGGTCTTCTCAGCTAAAAAGTTGTTTTCAAATCCCAGTGCTCCAATAGTTTGATTCGCTTCATCAACCTTTGTGGACAACTCTTCACGTTCAAGTTCCACATCACTGAGCTTCTTGGTGGCCAGCCTATATAATTTCTCATGTTTTTCAGAGATCTTGTAAAGCTTCTCATAGGCTGAATGGATATCATCTTGATCATCCATCTTCTCAAATTTTGACTCCACCAGTTCTTCTTCTTCATCCACTTCTTCAACAATCCCTTCAATAGGATTGACTGTGGCAGTGAAGGCATTTAGGATTCCGTCATCCTCATTGTCGGAATCATCTTCAGGCTCAGTGTCACTTAGGGTTACAGCAAGGGCCTTGCTTTTCCCAATGCTCTTCAGATATGTAGGACACTCATGTTTCATGTGTCCGAACCCATGACAACCAAAGCACTTTGGTCCTGCGGGAACAGTATACTGACCGCCCTCCTTAGCATCCTTCTTCCCTTTGTCTTGGCTTTTAAACTGAGAAGAACTGAACGGCCTGCGGTCATTGTCGAAGCTTCTTCCATTGGCATTCTTCATAAACTTTTTGAACTGCCGAGTGATGTAGGACTTCATCTTGGAATCTTCATCATCAGAAGACTCATCTGTATCACTGCTCTTCGCCTTCAAGGCCATGCTTTTGCCTTTATTGGACTTGCCAATTCTAGATAACCCTATTTCATAGGTCTGCAAGTTTCCAACCAGCTCAGTCAAAGGAATCTTGTCTATATCCTTTGATTCCTCAATTGTCGTAATCTTGGCATGAAATCTCTTAGGTAGAGATCTGAGCACCTTCCTTACAATCTTGGGTTCAGGGATGGTTTCCCCAAGATTGAAGGCTGAGTTTACTATATCCTTGAGCTTGGCATAGAACTCATCAAACGACTCATCCTCCTCCATCTTAATTTCTTCAAAACTTGTAGTGAGCCTCTGAAGCTTTGAATCTTTGACAGCCTTTGTTCCTTCATAGGTTGTTTGAAGGATGGTCCAGGCCTCCTTGGCAGTTTCAGTTGAGGATATCTTCTTGAACTCCTCATTGGTGACTGCGCTAAATAGGGCATTTAACGCTCTGCTGTTGAAGTTAGCCGCCTTGATCTTTGCATCATCCCAATCGGCCGGATCTTCTGTTGGCTTGGTCCAGCCAATCTCTACAGCTTGCCACACCTTTTCATCCAAAGACTGCAAGAAAACTCTCATGCGTACTTTCCAATATGCATAGTTAGTGCCATCAAATAAAGGAGGTACAATTAATGATTGTCCTCTATCCATGACAAACAGGGGTCAATGGATCAAACGCAGCAAAGATTAAATCCTAATCAGAGTGTGCCTGCTCTAATACCACTTGTTAGGTCACAATCTGAATGACCCTTTGTGATTAACCCTAATTAATTAATTTAGCCAAGTAATTAATTAACCAATTAATCATGCAATTTTGTGGAAACACAAACAAATCACCAATCAACTAAATATGCAGCGGAAAATAAATAACACGGTAATTTGTTTACGAATAGGGAAAACCCTAATGGCAAAAACCCCACCGAGTGATTTTCAGGTCACCACTCCCGAAACTCCACTATTATCAAATCAAGCGATTACAAGTAAAGGAATCCCAAGTACCTTACCAACCTACAGTTGAACCCTTACCCCAATACCCAATTGGACTTGATCTGTAGCGACAGTTCCCACCTTTGATGCACGGCTCCCAAGTACGTGACTAACCAATGCGCGAATCCCAATACGCGACTTCAGAACACCAACTGAGGAAGAATGGTTGGCTGCAAAGTTCTTCAGATCATCCACTTGATGAATAGCAAGAAGATGCTTGGTTATAAAACCTTATGGTGCACATACACAGCAACTTCTTGATGGAAGATGAACTAGGTCAAGAACTTTGTCTGCTGATCACAATTTACTTGAACAGAGATTGCTCAATGATAATGCAACTTGTGTCACCCAAAACGGCTCTTAAAATAATCCTTTTATATGTTTAGGGTTAGAAGAAAAGAAGCCCCAAAAACACATTCACGGATCCCAAGAAAATCATATTGGAATTCTGACTTTTTAATTCTCGACAGATAGCAGGTGTCGAGGTAGCTATCGAGAGGTGTCGAGATTTAAAAATTCTGCACTTCAACTTGCTTTTTCTTGGACAGACTTGATGACTTCAACACTTGACCTTGAAACATTGTTTCTTGAAGTATTAAAAACACCTAGATCTACCCAATTACAAGCAGAGTGCGTTTTGTCAAAGGATTAGCCAATTTACATAATTAAGTGACATATGTTCTTAAACAAGTTAAAACATATATGTCCTAACACTTGCCTTTTTTAGGTGGTATGCCATCCCAGCAGGACGTATTCCCTAAAAGAGTTTGAGCAGAAACCTCAAAACAGGCCTTCCCCTCTCCCTACCTCCGAACCATGCCCTCTTACCTCTGACCTATGACCCCACCGTGTCCTGTATTGGCTGGGTACAGGCTGGTGGTGCCTAGGCCTTGTGCGTGGTTTATGTCTAAAGTCTGCCTGCTGTCCATGCATCTGCCACGTACTGGACATTTTGCTTGCATTGCCAGTTGTCCGTTCTTGGCTTTTCCCAAGCTGTTACTCTGATTTCCCACCCCATAGGGTCTGGACTTTACTGAGTACTGGGCTTTGTGTTCTCTTCAGCCCAATTCTTTAATTGCCTTAGCTTCCCACCATGTTACTCGGCTTTTCCTGCCGCGGCGATTTTTGTTCCTGTTGGGCCTCTTTTCAGGCCTGCCGTTCCTTTCTTTCCTACAGTAGCTTAATATGGCCACTGGTGTTCTTGCTCGTGGGCTCCAATGTCCCTCTCTTTTTCACTTAGACTTATCCGGCCCATTTACTTTCTTTGGACTTCCTCGGTCCATTTACTAACTTTGCATCCCATGGGCATTTACTAACTCAATTGAGCTTCCTCGGCCCAATTTCCTCATTTTCATCCTTGGGGTTCATGGACTTGCCATTATCCCCTACTTTCCTTGTTTTCATTATTTCGGGCCTGCCGTGGCCCATTCTCACATTTCCATACCATATACTGCACATGGGTAGTGTTTTCTCTCTTTCCGGGCCTTTTAAACCCACTTACTCTTTCAAGGCCCGTTTATTTATATTTAAGGGCCTGTGATCCATTATTCCTGCTGCTTGAGCCTAATGGTCTTTTTCTTAGTTTGCTGCTCGTCCGTTGCCCATTTTTATGGGTTGGGCTGCCTTCTGCCTATTTCAAGAAACGACCCTCAACATTTAGTCCCTTGAACATATGGAGCGTGCCTGCGATCCGTATGTGAATAGAAGACCCTTCTGTCCCCTTTCTTTGTTTCCTTTCTTTCTTTTCCTTCGCGGGCTTTTTAAAACTGTGGGTCCCTTCATATATACACGTATATTTTTTTTTCCTGCCATGAACAATGGTGACTTTTCAATTTTCCCAGAATGGCAGTTATCCAAAAAACACAACTGCTGCTTCATTAATTTCATTCTTCTTTCGATGGTTGACCCATCGCCTTCCTTCAGACCGGTATTAATGACTTAGGTATTTAAGAATAAAGTCTTTTCGAAAATTAAACACTAATACCTCATTTTCCAAAACATCGTGTCCATCCCTCTTCCTTTACTGTCTTCTCTTCTTCGCGCACCCATACCCCTTTTACTCCGTTCGTACCATCGCACAATGGTGCCGGTGAAAAGTTAGAGTTTTTCCCGCCATAAAGGGAAAGAGAAGGTTCCTGATCCTCCCGCAGGGCAAGAAGTGGGCGAGGAAGCCATGTACTCCGAATCCGATCATTCCGACGAAGAAGACGCGCCGTGTGACCCAGACAGTGAGGTCACCCCTTTGATCGATCCTTGGTATAACGCCTATCCACACTTCCTCGAAGTTCCCGGCAATTACGTGTCACCACCGCCAGGCCGTGTGTGGATCACCATGTGTAGACGGAACCCCAATATCTCTTGGGCTCCGGTGTCTTCTTCTATTTCCGATTTGGTCATCCGTCAAAGGGGTGCTCTTCCTGTACCGATTCATTTCGAGTTTGGGTCAGGCATAACCTTCGGTTGGAAGGAGTGGGTTGATCGAGAACTATCTAATACGGCCTTTATGGGTTTGCTATAACGGGCCGGCGTTTTGAAGGCCATCGTATCATCCCGGAGTCTTTCCAACTTTCAAGACCTTTATAACCTTCGTCACTTGGTCCGCCGGTGGTGCGCCACCACCAATACATTCTTCTTCTCCTGCAGCAAATTGACCATGACTTTTGAAGATGTGGCCAACCAACTACTCCTGCCGATCCTAGGTGATACAGATCCTACCACTATAGAGCTTTCTTCAGAGGAAGAAGCCATTAAGGCCGAGTTGAGGAAGAGGATGGCCAGGAATGCCAAACTATCATACTGGGTTAGTTCTTTCTCTAAGCTTTCTGCGGTTGCCCACCGTGCGGCCTTTGTCACTTTTTGGCTTTGCAAGTTTGTTTTTGGTTCGCACCCCTATTACGCCGTTAAGCCTTTGTTTTTTCGCTTGGCTATCAAAATAGTCGCTGGAGTGAGCCTGCCGCTGGCCCCCATGTTCTTGGGGCATTTGTATGTTCAACTGGACATCCTGCGGAGTGACGAGAGTTAGGCGGGCTCCTACCACATTGTTACTTCCTCTGTTCACAGCACCATCCTGCAGCAATTGTTATTCGAGCGCAGTGCCCAATACTTAGCGAAATGTAGGCCTGTTCGTTTTGCGAAGGAGAAGTACCAATCATGTCTGCAAGTGATCACCGACTTCTGCAGCAGGTTTGAATCTGATTTCCCTTTGGCTTTCGTTGGTCTGGTCTGAAGCCCCTCGGTCACTTGGTTGTTGAGTCTTTTGATAGTGGTGTTGACTTTTCTTGGAGAGCTTATAAAAACTTAGGTAATGGTTATACATGTGTTGAATTTGCCATGGGTCCGTTTACTGATACCGTTGGGACCACTACCCCTTTGGCTGCTTTTGATGAGATAGGGATCAATTATCTGGCAGCTACCAACGTTGGATGGCTGCCATACTTGGCTGATGAGGGTGTCAGATTTGTTCACTACCCTGCCAATCGGGTGAGGAGGCAGTTTGGGCTGGACCAGGACATCCCTGATGACCTTTCCTACCTCAGGGAGTGCCCTACTTCAGTTCAGCCTTTCCTGCAGCAGACTGCTTTTGACTTTTGGAGACAGCGCTTTAGCGCGGTTGCTGTTCTTGGCTCGTTGAGAGAGGGCCTTTGTACTCCTGCCATGCATGGATATTGGCAGGCAGTGATGACCTTGTTTGGGCAGGAGTTGGTAGGTAGTCATGGCTTTTCCCTTATCCCTCTTGAAAGGCTGAGCATGCTTGTCTCTCCTAACCCTCGGTTGCTTCTGCCTTCCAAATCAGTGTTAGATTATGCCAGAAAATAGAGCCGCTCTGCCATCTTCAAGTGGGATGATGGGCAAAAAGGGTGGTGTTGGCTCACGGGTGATTTTCCCCCTGGTTGGGAGAAGAAAGTTAAAGTAACAAATATTCCTGCGGCAACCAAGAAGACTCCTGCCAAGCACAAGTCCGCAATCAAGCCCAAGTCTGCTACGCAGCCAGCTACAGGTGCTCCCCTTTCTAGTAGGACACGGGGCAGCAAGAGGAAAACAACTCCCCATCTTATGCCTGCCACCGAGCGAATAGTATGTTTTGTTAGGAAAATTTTTTATTATCTCCTGCGTTTTGGCTTTAATTGTTTAACCCATACCGTGACTACTGTTTTCTTTGCAGTCTAAGTATAAGGGGGATGCGTCAGCCGCTCATCCTATCGAGCTTGAAGAGCCTGTCTTTGAGGTAATTTCCATTATCTTCCTTCCTCTCTTTTTTTCTTTTGCACATATTTCACCTGCCATGTGTTCTTCATTTATCTTGATCAGCCATAGGTCCTTCTATTCCTTTCCACATGTATATATATGCATTTCCCCTTTCTTTTGTCTTCTAGGATCAGCTCGAGCCCCTTTCCATCTATCATCCCATGGCCGAGGAGATGTGTGCTTCCATGGGCACACTCGTGGCGGGCTCTTTTAATGGGGCTGGTGAAGCTTTTCAGACGCCCACCACTCCTGCTGCTGCGCATGGGATTCCTGCAGAGTTTTCTAGCCCTCCCACCGGATCGGTACCTAGAGAAGAGGGTACTCACACTGAGGGGGTTAGAGAATCCACTCCATCTTCGGCCGAGATGCCCATTCCAAAGGAAGCTGCTCCTCCTACCATAGCTCAGCTCGAGGCTGTTTCACCCATTGCTCCTCTCATCATTTCTACTAGTGATCCTTTTGCGACTATATTTCAGGCTGCGAAGGAAAGCTCTTCCCTGGTGGTTACACCTTCTTCTATTCCCAATTCAGCCACTCGCGGGCTCAATGCTAATTTGTCTTCCGAGGAGTCCGAGGATATTCTTGAGGATTTTGATGATGAGCCCATCCTGTTGAGGAGGGTTTTTGAGTCCAAGGAAGAAGAGAGTGCTCCACCCGAGGCTGGGTTCACGAGTATTTCCCTTCTCCTCCCTCCCCTTTTTATTAAGTCCACTTTTCCTTCCTTATCTTTACTGGGCCCACTCTTCTTACATGTCTGTTTTGCAAAGACCTTTGAAGGGCTAGGCATTGCACCAAGTGTAAGTGTGCCTGCTATAGCCACTCCTGCCGCGCCCACAGTACCCATTCTTGTTGTATTTTCTGCGCCAGCTTCTGCTATATTTACAGCATCGGTTTCTACCATTTCTTCAGTGCCTGCTTCAGTTCTTCTTGCAGCCCTTAGTGTTGCCAGTTCTGGTAAGCTTTCTTTCCCCTTGTCTATTTTCATTTGCTCCCCGTGGGTTTGTTTCCTTCCTCTTTTCTCTTTTAGCTTCTCATCTCATGCCTTGTGTTTCCCTTGGCAAGACCTCTTCCTATAGCCCCACCTCCGTTTGAAACGGGCAGCAATTTCGCTACCCTTCCAGGTCCTGTGAGTGAGGCTGTTGCCTTTTTTACTCGTTTTAACCAGCCTATAGTCAATGACCTTGATCCTACAGCTTTCTGGGGCTCCGGGCCTCCTTACGTGGACTTTCATGGCTTTAGAGTCCCTGAGGACTATGTTGCTCATTTGGGGATGATCTATAACAACCATGGTGACTTTATGCAAGGCTTTTGACTTAGCCGATTTGTTAGAGAGCATTTTTTGAAGATGTTGGGGAGTGTGTTGAATGACATAGAGCATAGCTTTGTTGACACTGTCTCTACCGAGAAGATCCTGCAGTGGAGGGCTACGGTGCAAGAGCTTATCAGTGTAGGCTTTGCTATGGAGTTTATTCTGGATTACCTTCGAGAGATTGCCCGTGCTGTTTTCATGAGGAGAGTTAACCCACTGTTGATGCTATTGACTCGCGTCTTGAGATCTTGAGAAAGGAGGTGGCAGACTTGGAGGGCCATCGTGAGCGTCTTCTTTCTAGTATTGGTGGGTCCGATCGTTTTGGAGACCAATCTCTTATTTTCGGTCTCCGTTGATGCAGTTTCTTCCTTGTTTTGTCGTTCCCTTTTCCTTATGACTCTATTTAGTACGTTATGTGTTCTTGTAGTACCTATTTGGCTGGTTTGCCATGACTTAGGTTTGTAACTTAACTTTGTGATGCTACACTTTATGTTTTGCTATAACATATGATGATAATACTTGGTGCTTTTCATTACATCTTGCCTAAAGCATGTTACAATTTCATGTTGTGACACAGTCACTTGGAAAATGGTAAGGAAAAAGAAACATAAAGGTTTGTCTTTCTTTTAAACAAAACAAAGGAAGGAAAAGAGACAATCATATAAGTTCTTTCCTCAGGCATGATATTGCTTTAACCATTTCCCGTTGATGGGATCCATTAAGTCTTTGCCATTCATCTGAGTCAAACGGTAGTACCCGCTTGGGTGTGCTTCCTTTATCATAAGGGGTCCTTCCCACTTTGGTGCAAATTTGGATGGTCCTGCTAGGCCTCTTTTAACATAGTCTGTCACTTTTAGAACAAGCTGTCCTTCCGCGAACACTCTTTCTCTAGTCATCCTGCCGTAAGCTTCAGTCATCTTTTGCCTGTATCTACGGCTGCGTTCCTGGGCCTGTTCTCTTTTTTCGTCAAGTCCCTCTAAGTCTTCACACTTTTCTGCTGCAAAGACTTCTTCTTCTCTTCCTTTCTCTTGAATCTTCATGACCCTTAGGGATGGGGTCATTATCTCTACTGGGCTTACCACTTCGATCCCATAGACCAAGGAAAAAGGTGAAAAACCTATGGCTGACTTAGGCGAATTTCTGTAAGTCCAAAGGGCATCTGGCAGGTGCATCGCCCATCCTCCCGTATACTCCTGAGTCATTTTACTTATAATTTTTATAAGAGTTTTGTTCATTGCCTCTGCTTGCCCATTCCCTTGAGGGTAGTAAGGTGATGACCGGTGATGCTTAACTTGATAGAATTTTAACATCTTCCTTACTTCACTGTTGACAAAAGGTGTGCCATTGTCACTGATGATTCTGTGGGGTATCCCAAACCTCACGATTATGTTTCTTTAATAAAGTTTACCACCGCTCCTCTGGTGGCTTTGCGAAGTGGTACTGCCTCTGCCTATTTAGTAAAATATTCCATAGCCACCAATATCCATATATATTCTCATGATGGTGGGTTAACCAGTCCTACCAAATCAAGCCCCCAAGTGTGGAAGGGCCATGGGGTTACCATGCTGTGCAAATTCTGCAGATGAGTGTGAATTAAATTGGCTTGCACTTGGCAACTGTGGCACTTCTTTACAAATTCTGCCGTATCCTTCTTCATGGCAGGCCAGTAGTAGCCCATTTGCAGCAGGCACCTGTAAAGTCTTTTCTTCCCCCTAGTGTTCCCCGCATTCTCCTGAGTGCACTTCTTTCACCATTTTTTCTGCTTCTTCAGGACCCGGGCACCTTAAGGGGTCCCTATCATACCCTTTTTTAAAAAGGACCATATTGTGCATGAAGTAGCGTGTTGCCAACCTTTTGAGTTTATATTTCTCACTGTGCTTCTGCGGCAGGATGCCTTCTGTCAGGTACTGGATAAATGGGCTTCTCCAGTCTCCGCAGGTGGACACAATATAACTTTCTTCTCTGTCTGCTGCAAGTTAGCAAGCCCCACACTGAGTTTGGGCTTGATCCGCATCTTTGCCCATGTTTGGCCAATAATAGCCTACCCTTTGGAGTCTGCAGTAAAGGCTGACCTCTGCGCAGGATTCGCAAGTCTTGTCGTGTACTTCTTTCAACTTTCTCTGGGCCTCCTCTAGTCTCACACATCTGGCCAAGACCTCACTCAGCATCCTGTGGTACAATTCCCCCTTCACTAGCGCGTAGTCTTTTAGCACCTTCAGTCCTGCAACATCATCCTCATTCATCAAGGCTTTCTTTATGGGAATCCGCCAGTCTTCATTGTACCGTTCCTCTTGGAATTTCTCCCTCAACGTATCAATTATGGATTCTCTCCTTTTGCTAACCTTTACCTTGGTACCATCACCTTTGAACATTATCTGAAAGCCTAGCGCGGCTAACGCGTCCGCAAATTGATTTTCATTCCTGGGAGCATGCTCTATTTCAAAAGTTGAGAATTTTTCCTCCAATTTCTAGGCCATTGCTCTATATGGGGCTAGGCTAGGCTCTTTCAAGGAGAAGCTCCCGTTGGCCTGGCAGACCACCAAATTCGAATCGCCTAATACCCTCAAGTGTTTGACTCCCATTTCAAGAGCCGTGGCCAGCCCAGTTAGATAGGCTTCGTCTTCTGCGGTGTTGTTTGAATAGGGGAATTCCAGTTTGAACGATAGTGCCACTGCTTTTTCTTCTTTGTGGTACAAAACTACCCCCACCCCTCTAGATTGGGCAGTAAAAGACCTATCGAATTTCATTACCCATTACTCTCTGACTTCCTCTGCCATGGCTACCTCCCCCGAAACCTCATCATCTAGTGGGAAGTCTTCCTCGCCTGGAAATTGTGCCAATAAGTCTGCTATGGCTTGGCTTTTTACTGCCCTAGGTGTCCCCATTCTTAAATCATATTGCGACAATTGTAGCAACCATTGAGATATCCTGCCAGAGAGAATCAGCTGCTGCAGCAAAGCTTTGATGGCATGGGATTTGGTTATCAGCCATACTTCGTAGGCCAAGAAATAATGGCGCAACCTCTGTGAAGCATATACTATGGCTAAGCATGCCCCTTTCTGCCCTCGGGTAACGAGTTTCTACGTCTTTCAAGGCATGGCTGATATAGTATACTGGCTGCTCAGTGTCATCTCCGTCCTCTTGGGTGATCAACGCACCAATGGCATACAAATTGTTAGCCAAGTAGAGCAACAGTGGCTTATTCTAAATTGGAGCCTGCACCGTGGGGAGTTTCATTATGATCTGCTGTAGCCTTTTGAAGGCTGCCTGCTGCAATTCCCCCTATTCGAAATCCTGCTCTTTTCTGAACAGCTTGGTGAAAGCAGAGGTGATTGATGCCAACCTGAGGATAAATCTTCAGATGTACGAGACTTTCCCTAAGAAGCTCTTTAACTCCTTTACCGTACTTGGAGGTTTCATGGTCGCAATGGCCGCAACTTTGGCTGGGTCCACATCTATTCCCCTGCTATGAACTAAGAAGCCTAGGAACTTCCTAGAGGACACTCCGAATGTGCATTTGAGAGGGTTCATTCTCAGTTTGAAGGCTCTGTACCTCTCGAATACTCTTCTTAACACTTGGAAGTGCTCTTCTCTTTTCCTTGACTTTACTACTATGTCGTCTACGTAATCCTCCAGCTCACGATGCATCATGTCATGAAATATGGCCGTCATTGCTCTTTGATAAGTGGCACCTGCATTTTTCAACCCGAAGGGCATTACAATGTAATAAAAGTTGCCTATGGGTGTTCTGAAAGTAGTTTTCTCTGCATCTTTAAGAGCCATCCTAATTTGGTTATACCCACTGAAACCATCCATAAACGAAAACATGGCACTGCCTACCACAGAATCTATCAGTAAGTCCATGTTTGGCAAAGGAAACTCATCCTTTGGACAGGCCTTGTTGAGATTTCTGAAATCTACACAACACTTTATCTAGACGTTCTTCTTCTTCACGATCACGATGTTGGACAGCCATCGGGGGTGTTGGATAGGTTTGATGAATCCTGCGGCAAGCAATTTCTGCACTTCTTCAATTATTTGCCCTTCTATTTCCATGTGGAATGTCCTGGTAGGCTGGGCTATTGGCCTGGCCTCTGGGTCTACATTCAACGTGTGTGCAACTAGCTCAGGGTCTGACCCCAGCATTTCATTGTATTCCCATGCGAAGACGTCCTTGAATTCTTTCAAGAGCAACATCAGCTCTGTTTTTTCCTTCTTTGTTAGGTTTGCACTAATTAAGATAGGTCTTGATCCCTGTGAAATAGATCCCAAGTCAACCTCTTCCATTTCTTCTTCTGCGCAACTTGTGCTTCTTTTTCTGTCGCAACTTTCTCATTCTCTTTCTCACTACTTTCTTCTTCTGACTTTTCTTGAACCATGCAACACCCTAAGTTCTCGTGCTGCTGTTCATGGGTGGGGCCCTTTTGTATTTCACTAGTGGGCCCTGCACCCCTTCATAACTTATACACAATCCTGCCGTCAAGACCTCGGATCCTGACATAGTGAGGTGTATCCTCTGAGTCCGCGGTTGGCGCTTCCTTCCTTTTCCTTTTTCTAGCCAGTAACTCCCTTAGGTCAGGCTCGAGATCATCCTGGATGTCTCTCCATTTAGGCACGAAGGTACCTTGTGGCCTTGACACTGAATTTTCCCCAGATGGCGCCCATTGATCGTAGAACATGGTTTCTACTAAGTGAGCTTCTGCTTGCTCAAATGGTGAGTAATTCGCTGCTATGCGCACCATCCTACCGTTCATCCATCCTTTCACACAATGGTGGTAGGTGGATGGAACTAATTTGTGTTTATGTAACCATGGTCGTCCCAAGAGCACGTGGTATGATACTTCCGTTTTTACCACGTGGAACCGAGCTAGAGAAGCTATAGGTCCCACTTTTAACCACAACTGGATATAGCCTGCAATGTACTCTGCTCTTCCACCGAATCCTGTCACTTCCATTAGACACCCTTGGATCTTTCTATCTAAAATCCTCGCAGCTTGTAGAGTGCTCAACGGGATGAGGTTTACGGAAGCGCCCATGTCTATTAAAGCTCTCTTTATAGGGATTTGATTTATGGATGCCGCAAGATAGAGAGGTCTCTTGTGGTCTAGATACCCCACTTCCATATCTTCATCACTGAAGGTGATTTCGGTTGACTCCTACAAGAGAGCCCTATTATCTTGGACTTCTGCTGATAAACATTCCACCCCTGCCCCGGAGGCAATACTTACTAGAGCCTCGGTAGCTACTTTTCTTTCTTTTGTTGTGAGGCCTAGCTGATCAAATA
Source organism: Quercus variabilis (assembly GCA_030445155.1). Classification (NCBI taxonomy): domain Eukaryota; kingdom Viridiplantae; phylum Streptophyta; class Magnoliopsida; order Fagales; family Fagaceae; genus Quercus; species Quercus variabilis. The sequence continues at coordinate 26,232,499 of CP129454.1, forward strand.
AGTTTTTGAATTTGGAGCTCTGTTGCAAAATAGTAATCGCTGTGGCAGGTAGGGCTGGATTCTCTCCTTTGTCATCCCTTGGATCCGTACAGATCACTACTGCTGCTACACCCTTCCTTTTGTGATTCGGGAGTGGGTTTCTCTGGACCTCTTGCTGGGACAGTTCTAAAGTTCCTTTCTTTATCCTGCGGTGCACTAGTCTGCGGAGTGCCCAACTTTCTACAGTGGCATGTTGGACATAGTTATGTAAACGACAAAACTGGTTAGGTTTGAAAACGCCATCCCCTATCCATTTGTCTAGCAGTACGTCTAGCTCTTTCGCGGTGCATGGTATTGGTGGGGGAGTATCGTATTCTTTCCCGTCGATCTTCCTCCTCAGCTCACTGGTGGATACCGCTATGGCTTGCGAGGCACTTCTTTTGTCCGTGCTTGGTTTTACGGACTGGGCAATTTTTCTTGCCTTTTGTAACAGTTGTGCGAACTGGGAGATTTCAAGGTTTTCTAGGACTGCCCTGTATTCACTGATCATATTCGTCATGCACATCTCCACCAACGTCCTTTCCTCACAATGGTCATAGCAATCGAGTGCTATGTCCCTAAACTTCTTGATATACACCATCAAGTCTTCACCATTCCTTTGTTTAGTCGCTTGCAATGTTGCAAGTGTCACTGTTTCTTCTCCGTGAAAGTACTTGGTACAAAATACATCCACCATATCATCCCATGTTGGGATCAATCCTGGCTTTAAGCCAATGTACCAGGTATAAGCCCGGTCACACAATGACTTAGAAAATTCTCGAAGACACAAGTCCTCGTCTGTGGCATAAGGGCCAAGCGTATCAAAGAACTTGCTTACGTGCTCAACAGCACTTCCCTTCTTGCCGTCATATTGTGCGAATACTCGCGGTTCATACCTCTCGGGGTACGGTTTACTGGGCACCCTTAGCGGCTATGGGGGTCTACGTGCGTAGAATCTCTCCTTTGGCCTTCTGGCTCTCTCTTGCTCCAGGAGAGTTGCTACTTCTGCCATAGTAATAAAACGTTGATCCGGATTCTGTAGGACACCACCTACTAGTGTCTCTTCTGCCCCATGTTCTGGATCATGCTAGCTTCCTTTTTCTTTTGTTCTATCTGTCTTTAGTTGATGAATTTCTTCCATAATTTGCTGTTGTGAGTGCTATAAGGCCTGCAATACTTCAATGAAGGTGTTGGCATTGTTTGCGAGGATCCTCGGAGGAGGTTGGGGTCCAGCCTCCATCTCGTTAGCACCTTCTGCCTGATTAAGCTGTGGTTGGTGGGGCGTTGTAGGCCTGGACTCTGCTTGTGAGGGTACAGCACTCATGTTGCGCGTAGTTCTGGACTTTGGAGGCATTTGTTTGCAAGGGCTCTTATCCCTGAACTATTTCTTAACTCTCCAGTGAAGTCGCCAATTTAATGTGGGGGCCTTTTTTGCTGTGTTGGGCTGGGCTGCCCCTTTGTGAATGTAGGCCCAAGTGTGCTGGGTTGCAGGAGTCGAGACCGAGCCTGGAACTCAACTTGGCCGGTTTGTGCATGAACTATGCCTTATCTGCCAGGAGAGTGCTTACCGCAGACTGAGTTGTTCCAGAGAAAAGCTTACGACAGGTAGAGCTGTTTCAGAGAAAAAAAGCTTGCGGCAAGCAGATACAATTGATAAAACAAAATCACGTATTCTGGAATGACCAGATAGTTCTTTTAATAAGAAATGACCGAACTACAATAACATTAACAATCTTTGACAAATAAATAGTGAGGGAAAATGGTAATAAAGATTTAATCGACAGCTTATGTAAATAAATTCAGTTCAGTCCGCAAGAGTAAGGCCAAAGAGGAAGAATGCCTCTTCTCAACGCAATTAACCTCCGAGGAAAGAAAACGGGATTCCTGCTGCGGAAGTTAATGGGTTTGAGGGAGGCGGACTCGAATGGACACTTCCTAAAATAATTATAGAAGAGAACAGGGATTCGAGAGGGAGAAAAGGGAAGGGGCCTATTGGTGCATGCCATTATCACTTGCTCCTTTTTTCTCTCTTTCTTTCTTTCTTTTCTAGTCTTTTCTTAGTAATTTCCACAATGGTCGTTTTTTTTAGTGTTATGCTCCTCTATTCTTCTAAGTAAGTTACAGAGTATTTTCTTTAAGTTGTGTTGTATTGCTCTCGTGCTTGTTGTATTTTTTTGCACACGGCAGAGGCGTTCTTTTATAGTGCCTGCCATGACCGATTTTTTACTATTTTACCCCCTAACCGTTTCTTGTCTGGTCTGGGCACACTCGCAGACCCTTACTGCTCTGTCTGTGAGTCCCTCTGTCACAAACATAGACAACGTTTTGTCTGTTAGTCCGTCGCGGCACCTTATCCTGCTGCGGTGATGTTTCTCTCTCTCTATCCCTCATGGCATGCACCTATTGGTTCCCACTCAGCCTTGCCTTTTTCGGGTGGTATGTCATCCCAGCAGGACGTATTCCCCAAAAGCGTTTGAGCAGGAACCTCAAAATAGGCCTTCCCCTCTCCTCACCTCCAAACCATGCCCTCTTACCTCTGACCCATGACCCCATCATGTCCTGTATTGGCTGGGTACAGGCTGGTGGTGCCTGGGCCTTGCGCGTGGTTTATGTTTGAAGTCTGCTTGTTGTCCATGCATCTGCCGCGTACTGGACATTTTGCTTGCATTGCCAGTCATCCGTTCTTGGCTTTTCCCAAGCTGTTACTCTGATTTCCCACCCTATAGGGACTTTACCGAGTACTGGGCTTTGTGTTCTCTTCAGCCCAATTCTTTAATTGCCTTAGTTTCCCACCGTGTTACTCGGCCTTTCCTGCCGCGGTGATTTTTGTTCCTGCTGGGCCTCTTTTCAGGCCTGCCATTCCTTTCTTTCTTCCAGTGGCTTAATATAGCCACTGGTGTTCTTGCTCGTGGGCTCCACTGTCCCTCTCTTTTTCACTTGGGCTTATCCGGCCCATTTACTTCCTTTGGACTTCCTCGGTCCATTTACTAACTTTACATCCCATGGGCATTTACTAACTCAATTGGGCTTCCTCGGCCCAAATTCCTCATTCTCATCCTTGGGGTTCATAGGCTTGCCATTATCTCCTACTTTCTTTGTTTTCATTATTTCGGGCCTGCCACGGCCCATTCTTACATTTCCATACCACATACTGCCCATGGGTGGTGTTTTCTCTCTTTCCGGGCCTTTTAGGCCCACTTACTCCTTCAAGGCCCGTTTATTTATATTTAAGGGCCTGTGATTCTTTATTCCTATTACTTGAGCCTAATGGTCGTTTTCTTAGCTTCCTGCTCGTCTGTTGCCCATTTTTATGGGTTGGGCTGCCTTCTGCCTATTTCAAGAAATGACTCTCAACACTAGTTTATTTCAACAATAAAACAAAAGTTAGATTATTTGCCAAAAATAAAAAACTGAAACAAAAACAAAAGATAAAAAGATTTTTTTTTTTTTTTTTTGATACAAAATAGAAATTTTACTTTGGTCTAATCTTAATATATATGTATGTGAAGTTTCTTAAGAGTAGAAATTATACTTTAATCTAATTTAAGACCAAAAAAAAAAAAATACTTTTTATCATTTTCCGAACACGCTCTAAAAGTTGTAGTTCAAACAAGACGACAAAAAGAAAATTTGACTTGTTATTTAAAAAAAATTAAATTCTAAATTATTATCGGTTTGGAAACCTAGTTTTAACAATGAGAATTAAACTTAAAAAATATAAAAAGTTTTTGAAAAGTTGCAACTTGCAAGTGAAAAAAATAAAATATAGAAATTATGTTCGAGTAGATATATTATCACAAGACACCTTTCACCCCACTGTCACTCCTAGCTACCTCCATCCAAAACTCACAACAACTATCACACCTATTCAAAACCAACAGGCGGAGTCACATGAAGACTAAGGGGGGCTAAGATTTTTATTATTATTTATTAATGCTATTTACATATATATAATTTTTTAAAATAAAAAATTTTAGCTTTAAACCTATTTGGAGTTATCTTCCCCCAACCTATTATGTGTCAAGTTTTTTTTTTTTTTTTTTTTGGGAGAAACTACTATGTGTCAATTAAAGAGACTATTCACATATAATTTTAATCACATGAATTTTCTGAGGAACCATGTGACATTTTTAAATATGACAAATTTAGTTACAAACTTAATTGTAGTCATTGATTACAACTTCCACTAAAAAAAGTAACATTGTTATACCGAAAAGTCAATATGAAAATGGAATTAAAAACCGCCGCAAAAAATGCATGTATATATAACCCATGTTTTTTGTAATGACAATAAAGTCAATAAGAAAATAGAATTAAAAACTGCCGGGAAAAAATGCCTCTCTATATATATAACCCATGTTTTTTATAGTGATGGCAAAGTCAATATGAAAATAGAATTAAACATGAAAGAGCCATAATGAACGTTTGAAATGTAAGACCAAAATAAAATAATACCAAACTTTAAGAATCAAAAGTGTATTTTAGTGTAAATTACTTGAGGCTTATTATTATTATTATTATTATTATTAAGGCTTTAAAACATGTACATAAACTAAATAAATTTAATAGCCATGAATAGAAAAACAAAACAAAGCAAACAGCTGTTGTGTGCAGCTGCAAAGAGTCATCATCCATAAAACGATAAAGGCTTTAATCAGAGACAGTGTTACGCATGATAAAGTAGTTAAAACGTCTTCGTTATGTTTGAAGTAAGATCCAATTCCACAAATAAAAAATGATAATTGACTTTAGACAATGAAGTACCACATTTATTTTTAGATTCCTAAAATTCTAATTAATTCACCTTAATTTATTTCAAAAGTAAGGATTGTTTTCCTCACCTCGATGGAACTTTTATAAAAATGTTTATTTAAGCGTTCAAAAAGTAAAATTTATTTGCAACCTATTTGAATTTTGAAACCCCAAAAGGTTATTCGACTTTTATGGATTATGTGAAGCATCAGAGCTTATGCCCAAAGGTTATTCAACTTTTTATGGATTATGTGAAGCATTGGAGCTTAATAGCTTATGCCGCTATGAGAGGTCTGACAACTTTTCAGAAAGGCCAGGCTGGAGCTTATAAAAGAAGGTCAAATCCTTCCAATTCCAAACTAGTAAGTAGTAACCATAAAATACTTATTTGAGAGAGAGAGAGAGAGAGAGAGAGAGAGAGAGAGGGGAATAAATACTTACTTTCCTCTAATATTAGAGATACAAAATTTTAACAATCTTTTTCATTATTGTCAAGGTGTTGTGTCACTATGTTGTAATTACTAATTAGAGATTAGTATGTGTTATTAATTTATTATAATTTTTCGTAACTGTTGAAGTGATATATTGTAATTAGTGATAAAAGTTATATATATATATATATATATATATTGTAATTCAACAATTATAGTGAGAGTTTAAATGTCACGATTAGAAACACCAAAAAATTTAAGGATAAAGTTTAGTTACAATTTTTTTTTTTAAGAAAGAGTTTAATTATAAAATTGATTGTAGCTTAAAGTAACAAACTCACTTAATAAAATAAATATTACTATATAGTTTGAAAATTTAATGGTTGAATTGTATATTCTTTACACTCTTAATACATATGTTAAATTTTGTGTTAATAAGATAATATTTAATATATGATTTATAATATTATATTTTATGCATAATTTTAAATTACAAATACTTGCAATTTAAAAAAATTTATTGATGACACAATTATTGATTTTTAATTTTCCTGAAATATTACAAGCATGAAGGATATAAAAAGAAGATGTAATCTAATTGTGGATTTGTCAAAATTCACATCCAATAAAAAAATATTAAGTAAGGTTGTAGTATAAGGTTTCAACTAATTTTGTAGCTAAATTTTAACCAAAATTTAATTATATATTTAATTATAAATCAAGAATTATAACAAAAGTTTAAATATCTCTATTAGAAACACCGAAAAAATTCAATTGAGCTATAAGATTTTTTTTTTTAAGTATAAACTATAGAATTTTATTTAAAGAAATGAACAAGCTCTTAATAACTAATAAAAATAATATTAATTATAGACATATCTGAAAATAAGGTTGGACTTGTGTGCAGGCCAGTTCCACTAGACACGTTAAGATGTGGATACGTGTCTAGTTTTAAACACGTGTCTGTATCCTAGCGTGTTCAGTGGAACTGGACACTAGACGCAAGCTTCTCTCGTGAAAATAATACTTCTTTCCATCACAATTAATCAATACAAACTATTTTGTCTCTAGCATTGATAGATCGATTATGCTAACAACCTGGCAGATATGGTTGTGACTGAAGTATGAGTGATGTGGAATTATTCCTTGAAATGCCATTGGAATATGCTAGTTGGATTATGTTTATGGATGTTGCTATTAGCCTTTAGATAAGATAGAGAAATACCGTATCCAAAAAAAAAAAAAAAAAAAAGGATAGAGAAATACCGAAGTCCAATCACCTCAGGCTGTGGGCCTAATATTCTAACTTCATTATCTGAACATACAGCATCAGGTGTCATATAACCTTTTCCCCCCTTTATTTTACAAAATGTTATGTCCTTTTTGTGCCCAAAATTGACTGCATGATTTGAGAGTGAGTTCCACCAAAGGAAGAGGCATCAAAACCCATTGCCCTTTTCTCACTGCCACTCGAATAATTGGCCCCCTTGCTTGTGTTGTTGATTGTTATGTAAAATTAAGTTAATGAATAATATTTTGTACTGACTTTGACTCATGGGATATAAAAATTGCTATTTCGTTTATTTGGATTTAAAAATAAAAATAAAAATAAAAATAGAAATAGAGATATAAGTTGAAATCTTTTCGGTTTCAAGTGATAACTTAGTAATAATAGTATTTTTTTTTTTTTTTTTTTATGTGAAATCTTGTGTCTGAGATTCAAGTCTCACCTCTCAATCTCCCACTCCCCAACTTTTACCAGTTTAAAAAAAAAAAAAAAAAAAAAAAAAAAAAACCTTAAAATATTTTTATTCTCAATTACAAGAAATTGTTGTAATGGTTTTCAAGGGCTCATGAGATTTATGAGATTGTGCATTCAAAATTTCTAGCTACCACGTTGGGGCCAACCCTAAAACATTCTTTGTAATTATTTGGTGTGCATGGAAGAAGAGAACTACACACATCCAAAAGAATAGTTAAGCGCATAAAGAGTTTTTTACACTTTCACTAAAAGCAAAAAAGAATACTAAAAAATGCCCTTCATCCTTAAAGTTTAGTGTTGTTTTTATTTTGATTCTTTATGATTCAAAATTTTCATTTTGACCCTTCATGTTTGATTCAGTTTTTTGTTTGGCTATTTACATTTCTAATTTTTCATTTTCATGAAATATCATACAATATATTGAATTAATCGTGGATGGCCTAAATGAAAATTTTAAATGTAAAAGACCAAATAAAAAAACCCCAAACTTTAAAATCAAAAGTTTAATTTAGTAAAATAAAAATTTCTATTTTTAACCGTTTTTGCTTTAACTGTTAGTAAAACAGATTGGACGAAATGGTCAAGGTGAATATTACTTAAAAGGTCTTAGGCCTCTTTTTAAAAAAGGAAATACTTCTTATTTTTTTTTTTTCTGTTTTGCTCTCTTTTATAGTATCTCTTACCTCTTATTTTGTTTCAATATACAAGTATAAATAAACAAATAGGAACAGAAGGAACAAAAAGTGCATGCACAAAGTTCTGGAGTTGATGTTTCAAAATCTGAGCAACAATTATCGTAGGTGTTCAAGATCCACCAGAGATCAAAGCTGTGTGAGATTGTTGGGGCGATGATGACGGCAGAGGTTGACTGAAGCAACAAAGAGAAATGAGAGGGGGGCAACGTGAGCATGAGAGTTTGTAAAATGTTTTACTCTCATTTCGAGCGTAAATCATTTTACAATTTTATACCTTACGTTTTACAGTCAACTGAATTCGGCTTGACAAGCATTTTACAACCAAACAAATACAATAAAATGTTGAAAATGTTTTACTAAAAACCTTTTATAGCGTAATAAACCGTGTTTATATTTGTGGTCGTGGGCCTTGTGGCCTAATTTCTTTATGTTTTTTCCTCTTTTACAATTACAAACTTGAACGTACACACCGATCACCCAGTTGGTCTAATTTACCTAGAGGTTGAAAGGGTGCTTCGGGTAATAAGCTATTTTAAGGGCTTAATCACTCTTAAACTAAACTATATTTTGCATTACACTTTGCAGTGACTTGCACCTAAACTTTTCGACTTTTCGAATGCATGTTTTGCACCTTAAATTATGATTCTTGTTATACATTGCACACTAATGTTATGTTTGCTTTTAACTTAGATGGAAATTCAAATTTTAGGATGCAAAGTGTAATTATGAGTATAGTTTAAGATGGTGAAATGTAATTTATCTTTTAATGTGGTGCCATATTTTTCCATTCAGGTTAACGGCAACTTGACATCGGGTGCAAAGTGTAACAAAAATTATAAATTAGGGTGCAAAACATGTATTTGAAAGATTTATGGTGTAAAGTGTAATAATAGATATAGTTTAGAGTAGTAAAGTGTAATTTCACCTATAATTTTTCAACTAATAAGGATAAACACAAAACTTCAAAAAAAATTAAACTTTTGACTAACACACTTTTAGAAAAGGAGAAAGTTTCTCTCCAATCTGAATCGAAGAAAGTCTCTCCAAACTATGACGTGTCATTATCAGAGAGTGACACATGTTCCACTCTATTATAACTCAAATTTAAAAGATAACTCCAAACGTTAGCAATTTTTCCATTTTTTTTAATTAAAAAAATAATTAATTATTTCTCACACCATCACCTAAATGATCAGTCATTTCTCTCTCTCTCCTTCAATGCAAATCAGTTCCCTATCTCTTGATACTATTTCTTTCCCAGTTTTTTATCATCCTTCTTCCTCAACCAAAAGCTACCGCCCCTGTCAACCAAAATTTCTAGCTGATTAAAGCCAAACAAGCATGAAAAACCCAGGCAAAGCTACACCAAAACAAAATATCAGTATCCAAAGTTTTCTTTAAAAAATTAAAAATTTCTTAGAAATCAAACATAAGCTAGAAATATCAAAGAAAAATTAAAACAAACCCACAAACTTGACAAAATCAAATTCTGATTCTACTGCTGCTAGTAGCCAAGTTTATCATTAATCCTCAACAAACCCACAAACTTCTCAAATCAAATACCATACCCAAATCTAAACCAAAACGGAAACCAAAACAGATCCATTGATCTCACCCAAACTTCAACTTCAACCTCAAAAATAATTTGCACTATCACAACGCCTATCTCACTAGATCAACAACACGACCATGAAACACAAATGCCATGGAGAAAATTAAAGAAGCCTCCTTTTTTCTTCTAAATCTTGGTTTAAGTTCATTCTCAACCATCAAAGGAAGCCGATCTGGGTACAGAGATGTATTGGGCATTGAGTGATTGTTGTTTACACGAAGAGGGAGAGTCAGATGAAGAAAGAAGAGACTTGGGTGAGAGTTGATCATGGGAGAAAACGAAAATGATGAAGAAGAAGAAACAGGGAGAGAGAGAAAGGACTGATTGTTTAGGTGATAGTGGTCAGAGATAATTAATTATTTTTTTAATAAAAAATAAATGGAAAAATGGGTAACATTTGAGATAACGGAGTTATCTCTTGAATTTGAGTTATAATGAAGTGGGACAAGTATCACTCTCTGATAATGACACATCATAGTTTGTAAAACGGAGGGAAAGGCCTTCAGTGTGGGAAGTGTTTCTTGTTCCTTGTAGATGTGTTAAGAAACTCATAATATTAAGGCATTCAGTCAAGTCAAGTAAAAAAAAAAAAAAGCATGAGTAGAGTGACGGCATTTTCTTTTTTACCACATGAGGCAACTTTTTAGAGTAGGGGAAGAGATTGCAGTGTTGCATGTAGCAGTGATTTTCATCTTCTTTGTCATTGGATCTTCAAAACCAAATTTCTCCCAAACGAAAAATCCCCATGACACACACAAATACTCATCAGAAAGCTTATATAATTTCCTACAATATGCAATAAACCTCCCTGAAATCCATCAAGATAGCCAAAGTTATGCACACATCAATCCAGCTTAAAAAGCACACCAACCTATCCAATGGCTGAAATTCAGATTTCCCCGGTGATCCTTGTGCAGTTGTGCTGGTGTTCCAACCAATCAGTGTTCAATTTCTGTATATAGCTCCACAGGTACGCCATTATTTAAAGCCTTCCATTTCACACATCGTCTCACACAAACCAGATTACCAGTAAATACTAAATAGTAAGCACAATACTCTCCTCCTTAACACAATGCTCGATGCTCTTGCAATACGGAATGACCAAGCTAGGCATATGCAATTAAGCCCATTCTTTGGAGATGATTGTAGAAGAAGTGGGAATCCTTCAGTCTTATACGAATTGTCTTTGTGTCCACTTAGAAATGATTTTTTTTTTTTAATACATTTTACCTCACTTTTTAAGACTTTGTTTAAGCTTGTGATATTTTTCTCATAGAATTTTTGCCTATATATATATATATATATTGTTGAAAGTTCAACAAATTTGTAGGCTCTCGCAGCCTCACCTGTTGTTTATTTGAGAATTTTTTTGTGTTTTTACAGTTACATGTATACAAATGCACATAAGTTTGCTATTACTTGGTGTTCTTACTGACTTTTTTTTTTTGGGTGGTTTTTATGTGATTAGAATAACTTTCAGGGTGCTATAGGCCATTTCCCTGGAGTAGCTGGAGCTGTCGAAGAAATTTTTTTTGAGCCATACACCAAATGACTAATAAAGAAAAAAGACATTTTCCCCAAATCACATATCTTTCAGACGTATTAAGCTTGCAATAGTGTTTAATCTTGCTAAACAGGATCTCATGTCTAATGATGTTGTCCTACCTCTAACTGCTTCAAAGAAATTGCCAATTAGATGCATTTGGAGGAACAAATTAATGCATCCCTGTTGTTCCCTTCTGCACTATTAACAAATTGATTGGTTGAATTTCATTGTTCTGGATTTCTTTGAAGGTGCAAATCTAAATGACCGTAGGGTCATCAAAGCAGAGTTGGGGTTTCTTTTTATTTTTTGTTTTGTTTTTTTTTTTTTTTTTTTTTTTTTTTTCTGCTTTAAATAGGGTCACACTATTTAGGAATTTCATGATGTTGATCAGTTGAGTTTGGTAGTAAGGACAAATAGGTTTGTAGAAAAAGTATCATAACAACGAAACTTTTTAAAAAGTTACTCTATTTATTATACCATACAATTTTTACTATCACATACACATTTTAGATTGGCTTCAAAGTTGTAATTGGGTTGTTAAATTTTTTTCCCTTTCCTCTTTTAGATGGAATCTGTTTGATAAATTAAAAACAAATAATTGAGTTTTTTTTTTTTTAATTCAAATTCAACCAAAAATCTTTTTTAAGTATCATTGTATGTAAAGAAAATATATATGCAACAATATATCAAAAGAAGTTTATAAGCATATATATACAAAAATGTATGAGTCATTATAAATATTATTTTAATAGTACTATGAGTGTTAAGTATTCATTTGAGATCCGCTTATTTTGTTGAAAATGAAAACTTTTTGTTGAAAGTACTGTAGATAAAGGTAAAAGTAAGTTAAAATAGTACAATAAAAAATAATACAATGGGACTCATAAATAGTACCAAAAAGTACAAAGTGTCTATTTGAGATTCGCATATTTTGTTGAAATTGAAAACTTTTTGCTAAAAGTACTATAGATAAAAGTAAAAGTAAGCTGAAATAGTATAGTAAAAAATAGTATAATGAAACTCATGAATAATACTAAAAAGTACTGTAGGACCCATGAACAGTATAAAAAATAAGCTGCATAGTAAAATAAGTTGACAAAAATAATCAATATCAAACGCACACTAAGTATCCGTTTGGGATCTACTTAGGATTTTTGGGTAATTTACCTACAAATGGCATTATTATATAGGTAATGCCAATTTTAGGTAGTATAATAATGCAAAGCACGGGTCTATCACTAGTATATTAATAATTTGAAATTATATTAATAATTAGTGAGCCACTTGGAACTCTAATAAAATTTATCCAAATTATGATAAGTAAAAATCAAAATAATTAAAATAAATATTAATTTTTATTTTATATTACTTGAAACTTTTTGTAATAGAATTTTATTTAAAGTACAAGTCTAAACTTCTTGAAACTTAGATAACAGAGTTTGACATAGAGTAAACTATTGCTAACATAGTTTAATCTAATATAAACTATCTTAATAATCATGTTTTTTAGGACTCAATTTTTATTATATAGTATATAATTTTGCTGTTAGCACTAAATAGATACTAGTTTTATTTTATTCATACTTGAAAGATAAAATCCTAATTCTGTCTCAGATAATAATCCAACATAGTGGCCAGAGTGAGCATAATATAATGTTCTCACTTAGCTATATAGCCTTTCCGTCCCGCACTTTAGTCCTCTTAAAGCAAATCCAGGCCTAGATAGTGCATCAAGTGATCACTTGGATCCAGTTCATTTGGCTATTGAAGGCTCAATAAAGTTCCACTTCTAAGTTAACAACAAAAATATGACACTTATTTTATGGTCAAAAGACAGTATATTATATGTTCTAATGACTAGACGGCAACATGATCAGAGGCCCTTTTGACACCATCCTTGACCTGAATTAATCTAATCAACTAATCCAATCAATGTTGATGAGCATGAAATGATAAGAGTGTTTTAGCAACACAAAATAATAATAATAATAATAAATAATAAAAAATATTTTTGGTAAGAGCATGTTCCAAATACACCGAACAACCATTACAATTAAATCTTATGAACAAACATGGATAGGATTTTCCTCCAAATTGTTCCTCTAATTTATTATTTAGCAATTTAAACGTCAATTATTTCGTACCTTTATTTTTTTCACATAATTTTAAAGTCGTGAAAGGGTAGGTGTTATTATAATTATGTTGAAATAAGATTGTGCATAATTGGCTTGGTTAGTTGGGTTAATTAAGTTTTGTGCATTACACATGATAAGTACAAATGTCATATTTTAATTGATGGTCTGAGCCTAAGGCTCCAAATATATTTGGAACCAAACTCTGTCAATTACATTAACAAACTGTCCTATCTTTTATTGGTAAATGAAAAAAAAAAAAAAAAAAAAAAAGAAGAAGTGCATAACGTATTTAATTGTCACGTTCCCATGTGACTTGTTAAATTATTTGATTAATATAACTATAAAAATAAAATAGATATAAAAATAATCATTTGAATCATAAGTTAGAAGTGGGTTCTAGTTAGTTCAACTAGTAAAATCTTTGATGGTTGAGTAAGAGATCTGGAGTTTAATCCCCACCTATACCAAAAACTGATTAGTGTCTTGGTCTAATGATAAAAAGCATCATTAAGAGCGGACACCATAGGTTAAAACTCTCTAAAAAAAAAAAAAAAGGAATCATAAGTTAGAAGATGATATATTACCAATGAAGATAGGTTTGAATGACACCTTGATTGGATGATATTTATATCATCACACCAAGCTTTTTTTTTTTTTTTTTTTTTGAAGGAAAAAAAAAAGAGGGTCTTTATGGTCATATTACACCCCCGAGCAGGGAACCAGTGGCCTCGATTGGGATAGCCCGATCTCGAGAGCCCTTCTGTACCACTGTGTGGGAGTTACCTCACATTTGTGAGTACACCTCACCACTAAGTTTACACACCAACGGAAACCTGCGAGCAGCGGAACTCGAACCTAGGTGTGTTGCACGAATCGTCCGAACCTTACCCACTCAGCCAAGCCCCCATTGGCTATATCATACCAAGCTGAAAGATATATATCTTGTATAATGTGTGCTATATAAAATTATAAATTCGAGAGGGTAGGCCGGTTTGAATTCCACCTAGGTTGGCTGATACTATACCAAGCAAGCTGAAAATATCTCATATGATATGTATACAAAATTAATATTTAAGAGAGACAAAAATTCTAGGTCTAATTCTGACAGCTCCAGCCTCCATTTCAGTTTAAAATTTTAGGTAAATGTTATTGAAAATGTTTAAACAATCCACCTAGCAATGATTCAATCCCAAATGACAGTCCAATTCAGCCATTGAATATATGAAAAATCTAAATTGCCTGACTAGGCAACAATTGACTCAAAGTTGGTTTTATGTTTTTTTTTTCCTGCCAAATTTGTTGCAAATAGGAATCTCCCAGTTCAACCAAATATACTAATTTTAGAGTGAAGTGGGCTCCAACGAACCTATTCTGATCAACCAAAACATCAAATTCTTGATTAGCGTTAAACTCCTCTATGGTTTCTTTCTAATATTTCCAAGCATAGTTGTCAATATCGGATGTATCGCGTATCATATGATACTACGATATGTATTATATCGTATGTAAAAAGTTTCATTTCATATCAGCATATTGTACAATACAGTGTGTGTATCATATGAATCGTATCGTATTGTAAAATCGTTCGTATTGTACAATACATAGATAAATGGTTTAAAATGAGATTTTTTTTTGTTAAAATTTATACTTTTATTTGAATCTAACAAGTTATTAGACTTGTTTTTAACACAAAATTATTAGATTACTTAATTTAGCCTAATAAAATAACATATTCCTGATTTTTTTTCAACTATTTTTCCTACAAAATTTGGACTACATAGTACATACTTACACTTCATTTTAATATTTACAAATTTTTTTTCTATACTATAAATAAGATATTAATTGACAATATAATTATTTTTATTTTTGTCATTATTCTTATAAGTCCAAGAAATCAGAATGTCAAGAATATATATATATATATATATATATATATATATATATATATAAAACTATTAAAATAAAAAGAACAAAAAGAGATAATAAATGTTAATGATGATGAAGAAAATTTTAATGAAGAAATAAGTTCACAAAGTGATAAACGTGATGATAGCATTGATTAAGATGAGGTTGATTAGGCAATATGATGAAAATAAATTATTATTTTTGGGTCATTTGTAATATATTATCACTTTTGAATTTAAGCAATTTGAATGTGTGTGTTTTATAAGCATATGTTAGTTTAATTTATTTAGTTAGCTTGTTAAATATTATTACATAGGTGATAAATAAATTAGTATATATTTAAAATTTATAATGAATATATCATTTATATATGTATATATCTATAATATGTTTGTAAATTCTATTAAGTATTTTTGTATCTTACGATATATGATATAAAAAAATCAAAAATTAATTCATGATTTGATTCAAGTTTTTACAACTTTGCTCCCAAAGACATCACAACCGTACGTGTGAAAAATTGGAAATATTTAAATATCTCCTCTCATTATAACTATAGAATCCCCCCCCCCCCCCCCCCCCCCCCCCCCCCCGCAAAAAAAAAGTTCCAAAAAAAATGTTTTCATTATTGGTTTGTAACTGATATAAATAGAGTGCTTAGATTTGTCATGAAGTGTTTTGAATGACCCCATTTGATATATAAAAAAAAGAAAATAGTTTTAGAAGGTTAATTTTGTCCAATAATTTGCTAGGTATTTATGAGACTTCAATCATGGAATATGGGATCATCTTATCCAAAACATTAATTTGAATAGTTTTTGATGATGTGTAAATCGTCAGCCTTGTAAGTTCGTTCAGATGAAGTTGAATTCTCGTCAGAACCCCTGTAAATGTAGAACAAAGGCTCTCTTAAGATGGTCACCATTGTAGTGCCTCTCACAAAGTCTCCGATGCTAAAGTTAGCATATAGAAGCTTTTTGTGAGAAATAAGAAAGTTCTAAATATTAGAGATATCACTATAAGAGTATATTAGGGTCAAAATTATGTACCTCCTTTGCCTTTGATGAGTGTGTATATATAACTTCATAGTTTCTAGTCGTTGGGGCCTTAATTGTGGTTTTAGTACTCTTCTTGTAACGCCTTAGGGCTTATTAATACGAGTTTTGATAAGGCTCCAACGATCTAACAACTAGTTGGTAACTGTTCGAGGTATTGAATCCTCTTATTAATGACTTGCCTACCTTTGTCCATGTCGACCGTGAACAGAGACGGACCTACAGTAGGGCAGGGGGGGGGGCCATTGCCCCCCCCAAAAAAAAAAAAAAAAGCTATTACCCCCTCCAAAAAAAAAAAAAAAAATTACTAGTATACTAAATTTTCATCCAAATAGCCCCCCCCCCCCCCAAATTAAAAAAAAAAAAAATTTAGTATACAAATCAATCTGAGAAAATAACCGACAAGCTCTCATACAAAAAAAAAATAATAATAATAATAAAAAATAACCGACAAAAAATAAATAAATATAGAAAAAAATCTGAAAACCTAAATTACAATTCTTAAATTTTTACCCAACCCTCACTTTTCCTCCACTCATCCTCATCAACCATCAACGCCTCCTCCATCACAACTGCTGAGTGCTGCTGCTGTTCTTTTCCTCAGATCAAATCCGGACTGTTGGTGTGGTGGTGCTGCTGCTCCTCTTCATATTTTTGCTATATTGCTCTGCCTCTGTGCCTCTGCCTAGTGCCTTAGCCGGTTAGCCCTCTACCTCTGCGTTTTTTATGAACTGACTCACTGACTGTGTTGATTGTATTTGGTTGTGGCTTACTGGCTTTTATTGGACTGGTGTTCACTGTGTAGTGTGTTGTGTCATGTAATGTGTGGACCGTATTGAAACTTGAAACTTGAGTATTGACTAATGTGTATAGTGTATTGGCTTTTTCCTTTTTGTGGACCGGTTTCAAACTTGTGTTTGTAACTTTTTTTTTATACTTTTGGCTTTAACTACAAAGAGATAAGGTGGGACCAAGACAGTAGGATGTGAATGTGTGATAGTGAATTTGTTTTTTGTGAGAGTGGTCTTTGTTTGTTACTATTTTGTTTTTATCAAAAAAAAATTTCTTTGTTACTTAATGTGATGCGGTTAATATTATATATATATATATATATATGAACTTGTGAATTTTGTCTTTGTCAGTTGTCACTTTGTGTGATGTAGCTAATATTAGTAATATATATATAAACTTGTGCTTGTCAGTTTGTGATTATTTTGGTTTTAGAAATTTTTTTTTTTTTTTTTGGTTGAGAAGTCCCTTTTTTTTAGTTGGTGTATAGAACTACGAAATATGGAAATAATGAAACTTTTTTTTTTTTTAATTTGTAGATCATGAGTAAGTCCACTACAATATTAAATTTTTTCAAAAGAAAAAATCTAAATAATTCTGAAGTCATAGCTGATGATGCAAGATTGCCAACCCCTAGCGTTGATGTCCCAATTTCTGAAAATCTCCAAACAGAAGTTCCAAATGTCACCATTGACGAAAGTACAGGTTTTGTGCGTGATCTTGGAATGCGTAAGCAAATATGGGAATATGATGCTAATGAACGGGATGAAATTCGAAGAGCTTACATTAAGCTTGGTCCATACCAGCCTAAACTAGATGAGTATAAGAAAACTAAATTTGGAAGACATTTTCGTAAATTTAAAGATTCATGGTTTGCAATTGAGGAGTTTAGTCCATGGCTTGAATATTCACCTAGTAAAGATGCTGCTTTTTGTCTACCATGCTTTCTCTTTGACAAGCCAACTGGGAATTCTGGGAGTCATGTATTCACTAAAGATGGATTTCGGAATTGGAAGAAAGTTAATGATGGAAATAATTGTTCCTTTTTGAATCATATGGGGAAAGAACCTAACTCTTTTCATAGAGCTTCCGAGCAAGCCATGACAGATTTGATGAACCAGTCTCAACATATACAAAAGGTACTTGAAAATTTCAATTCTGATCAAATTGCAAGCAATCGATTGCGGTTAAAGGCCTCAATTGATGTTGTCAAAGTGCTTGCATTTCAAGGACTTGCTTTTAGAGGACGAGATGAAAGTTCTGATTCAATTAATCGTGGGAATTTTCTTGAAATATTGGATTTGGTAGTATCATATAATGAATATGTTGCAGAAGCGATAGAGAAAGCTCCCAAAAATGCCTCTTACAAATCACCAAAAATCCAAAAGGAAATATTACATGTATTTTCAAACAAGGTGAAGAAGGCAATTCGTGAAGAAATTGGTGATGCAAAGTTTTGCCTAATTGTTGATGAAGCTCGTGATGAGTCAATGAAGGAGCAAATGGCTATTGTTATAAGATTTGTAGACAAAGATGGTTTTGTTCGAGAACGTTTTTTTGGGGTAGTTCATGTCCCTGATACTACGGCATTAACCCTAAAAGATGAAATATATTCTATCTTATCACATCATAGTCTGGATATTCAAGATATTCGAGGGCAAGGATATGATGGTGCAAGCAATATGCGAGGTGAGTGGAATGGATTAAAAGCTTTGGTTTCAAATGATTGTCCATATGCTTACTACATTCATTGTTTTGCACATCGCTTGCAATTAGCATTAGTGGCAGCATCAAAAGAAGTTATTCTTGTTCAAAGCTTTTTTAATAGATTATCATCTATTGTCAATGTTGTTGGTGCTTCATGCAAGCGTACTGAGCAACTAAAAAAAGCTTATGCTGATCAAATTGCATATTTTGTTGAAATTGGTGAGCTTGAAACTGGAAGAGGACTTAATCAGATTAGCACATTACAACGGGCTGGAGATACTCGTTGGGGTTCTCACTTGAGATCGATTTCTAGCTTGGTAAATATATTTAGTCCAACATGTGAAATTTTACTTAAGATCATCAAGGAAGGAAATACTACTTCCCATCGAGAAGCAGCATACTCATGTTATCATGCTATGATTTCTTTTGAATTTGTGTTCATTTTGCATCTCATGAAAGAAATTATGAAGATCACTGATGCACTTTGTCAAGCTTTACAGTGTCAGTCTCAAGACATTTTAAATGCGATGAATTTTGTTTCATCCACTAAAGCACTTATTCAAAAATTCAGAGATGAAGAGTGGGATAATTTACTTACCACTGTGAAATCATTTTGTGAGGCACGTGACATAGATGTCCCAGATATGAATGCTCGTTATGTTGAGAGAGGAGGTCTAGCTCGTTTTCAACAAGATGACTTCACAATTGAGCATCATTATCGGGTAGATATTTTTTATGCTGCAATAGATTCTATATTACAAGAATTAAATCATCGATTTAGTATGCATGCGGTAGAATTGCTTAATCTTAGTTCAGCTCTTGATCCTAAAGAGGCACGTGAGTCCTTTAGAAGTATAGACATTTTGTTGTTAGTAAACAAGTTTTATCCGAAAGACTTCACAAATCAAGAAATGACACTTTTAAAGGCAGAAGTTGATCATTATGAGCACAATGTAGTTCGGCATCCGGACTTCAAGAAGCTATCAAGTATTTCTGAGTTGTGCCAATGGTTGGTAAAAACCCAAAAATCATTATTTTACCCATATATTTATAGATTGATTACACTTGTGCTTACTCTTCCAGTTTCTACTGCAACTACAGAGCGAGCATTTTCAGCCATGAATATTATCAAGAATAGGCTTCGCAACAAGATGGAAGATGATTTTCTAATGGACTCTATGATTTTGTACATTGAGAAGGAGATTGCTGCAAAATTTGGTACAGAATCAATCATAGATGACTTTCGAGACTTAAAAGAGCGTCGAGTTCCATTTTGATAAATGTGTTGAAATGTTTAAAAAACACTTATTTTGTATGTTATACTTTGTCGACATTTTTATAATATCAAATGTTTAAGAAACACTTATTTTATATGTAGTATTTTGTTGAATATGAAATAGGTGTTAGTTTTTATTTTCATAAAAAAAAAAAAAAAAAAAAAATGTTTTAAGCTTTGCCCCCCCCCCCCCCCCCCAGGTTCAAATCCTGGTTCCGTCCCTGACCGTGAATGTGATGCTGGTAGCTCTTATTCTCGGCAAATATCAATCATCAAAAGCTAGTCTCTTGGCATCGTATTTTGATCCTCAGCAAAAAAAAAAAGAAGCTTTGATGATTGATATCTGCTGAACTTTTATTGGAGCTTTTTCCCTCTTTTACTTTACATTCTTTTATTGTTTTGAATATTGGGTTGGTAGGTTTTTTTCTTTATTTTTTTTATTTTTTTTTTTAAATCTTGATATTTTGGTTTTTTTTCATCTAAAGATTTTTTTTTTGAGAAATACTTTTTCTTCTAAAGATCAAAGTTAATAAATATGATACTTATTAATAGGTATTTATTATGACTATGTTTGTTTACAAAGTAAGTAATTTATTATATTATTTAAAGAAAATATGATGTGATAGGATTTCAATAGAGGGTGTAATATAGAAAGTTCTAGAAAATATTCTGAAAGTATTCACGCATGTTTAAAAAAGGTAATTACACTTTGCTCTTTATCTCTTGGTCATTACCACTTCCCCCCTTAGCTATTGTGTCATCTACAATTCTCTCCACCCCCTCAAAGGTATTTTAGTAATTTTCTTATGAAATATTTTAAGAATCAAAAGATTTCATTCTTGTATTAAGGTAGAGAGGATTGTGAACTATCCCGAAGGCATAAATAATAAATATAGGTGGGAAGTGTTTTTTTTCCTAATAAGTAATCATTGGAAAAAAAAAAAAAAATTAGTTGATGAAAATATTGAAAAATATTAAGCCCTTACTAATTTTAATTAATAAAAGACAACAGTAAAGCTATAGATAAAAAAAATAAAAAAAACATTCAAAACAATTTCACAATATTCCTAAATAAGCTTATTATTTTACACATGGATTCATCATAATTTGCAATTTAAAAAAAATATATATATAATCCATATGTGTGGTATTACCATGTTAGACAAATTTGAAAATATTATGAAATTATTATAATTTTTTGTTGTGTTCTATGAAGACTCAAAAGACAAACATTAAGAATTTCACTAGACAGCTAGTCCTTTTTGAAAACTCAAATATTAAGTTGATTTTTAATCTCCTATCCCCCCCCCCCCCCCCCCCCCCCCCAAAAAAAAAAAAAGTTGAATATTAATCAAATCCTTAAAAAACCAAAGATTCTAAACACGTTTTGATGCATATTCTCAAGTAATCATGTTTTAGTTTTTAAGAAAAAATTTTATTCTATTTTTAGAATACAAAAAGATATATGAAGATTTACTTCTATATTTAAAAAAAAAAATATATATATATATATATATATTAATTGAATAAAAACATATTAATTTTTTCCCCACTTAGTTTAATGATCTAGAAACACTATTTAGATTTTTATGTTTGCTCGCAATTAATGATAGTTTCAATCCAATAAAGTCGATGGTTCTCTTAATTTTTTTTATTTTTATTTTTACAATTAGCATTAATTTTTTTTGAAATTCAATTAGCATTAATCTAAATATGATAAATAAAAGTATTTATTTTATACTTGTTTTCTACTTTTCGCAACAATAAAGCTATAAACAATGCCAAAAAGTCCCTTTCAAGACATAGAACAAGTTATATATTCAAAAGTCTTAAATTCTATCCATTATACATTCATAAGTTTTTTGATATGTTTTCAGATAAAAAGTGAAATAGCCAAAAAAATTGTAATGTCATATATCTAAATAAATGAATTGAAACATACTTTTTTTTTCTTTTAAATAAAAATCTTAACATCACTTTCTCTTTTTTTTGGGGATAAAATTAACATCACTTTCTTGATTATATAAAAAAGTTATTTTCTACCAAAAAAAAAAAAAAAGTTCTATCTTCTTTATTTTTTGATAAAAGAATAAAGCCAAAAAGACCATGAAAATAACACTCTCTTTTACTAATTCAGGAAATGTAAAATTAACCCAAAAAAAAAAAAAAACAAAAAAACAAAAAAACAAAAAATAAAATAGTAGTTGAAGACTTCTCTCTCTGTGTGTGTGCTTTCCTCCAAGCCTTAAGCCTTATTTCTTCCCTCACACAAAACCTATTTTTGTGTGTCATTCAATACACAGTGCTGCTTTTTCTTTCTCTGTTTTTTGAATCTTTCTCATCCAAATTTTGTTATTTTTGGCAATACAGCTGTCTCAGATTTCTGGGTTTCTTTGATCTGATCACTTGAAACCCATCTCTGATTCTGTGTTGCTTTCCTCAACCCGCAATTGGTTTTTTCTCTGCTGTGATTGTTTGCTGAGAATCTGCAGGAAAAACCCAAGAAAATTAATCCATTTTTTGACTGAAACTGAAACATCCAGACAACTATTATATCTGGGTTTAATTGGGTTTTTCATTTTCTTTTCTGTAAAAGGAAAAGATTTAGATTTTTTTGGTTTTTGCTTTTGTTTTGTTCTTTGTTTTCCGAGGAAACAAACAGGGGACATGTTGGGGAATGGACTGAGGTTGGGGGGTGTACGTGGAGAGAACCGGTTTTACATTCCAGTGAAAGCAAGAAATTAAATTAAAATATTCATTCTCAGCCATATTAGTTTAGGGACTAAAAGTGATAAAGTTTGGATTAAATTAAAATTGTTAGGATTTTGTTCGAATTAACAGATTTTGAATATTTTAGACAAATAAATTACCCAATTATGGTTTGACCCAATAACAATTTAATCCCACAAGCCTTTTCAATTGTTACCTTTTGACTCCTAAAGTTTGGATAAAAAATTTAAAATAAAATAGTTAGGGGTACTTTGGATGGATCCCAAATGATTTTGCTTTTGTTCAAACCTTAAATGGAACAATTGAAAGTTTGTGAACTAAATTGTAATAGGGCTGAACCACAGATGGAATCATAGGTGATTTATTAACAGTTTTCCCTCTTTAATATGTTCTCTTAGTTTTGCATCTTGTTTTTCATTTTGTGGGTTTTGATAACAATTTTCTTTCTGATTTTTATTTTCTTACAGACAACAATGAGGGGGTGGAGGACTTGTGATATTGAGTTTCAACCATGCTTCATGTTGAATGATCTTTGGGAAACATTTAAGGAATGGAGTGCTTATGGGGCAGGAGTGCCTTTGGTACTTGATGAGTGTGATTCTGTGATTCAATATTATGTTCCATACTTATCTGGTATCCAATTGTATGGTGAACCTGCTGCAAGGTCAAATGCTAAGCCAAGGTAGTAGTATGGCCTATATGCATATTTCAAGTGTTTTTATATATTTGAATTTGTTCATTGTCATTTCAGTGTTTTGTCTTAACCCAAGGGGACCATGGCCAACAAAGCATAAGTCTCTAGTTCAAATTTTCCATTCTCCATCCCCTTGTGACCAAAACTTACCTATATAAAATGAAATCACTGTTTGTTTGTTTTTTAATAATTTTTTTTTTACAATCAATTGGTTAATTTTGTACAATTATAATGTCTATTACAAAATTCTAACAATGTTGATTCTCTAGCACATTGTTGGGTTCATTCTATTGTCGTTTTTTGTCAAGTAATTGTTTATTAGGTAAAATATCATTTTCGTCCCTAAACTATCACAAAAATTCGTTTTTCATCCTTAAACTTTCAAAAGTTCTATTTTCGTCCCTAAACTATCACAAAAGTTCATTTTTCGTCTTTAAACTTTCAAAAATTCTATTTTCATCCCTAAATTTTCAAAAGTTCTGACGGAGTGCTCACGTGGCTTGACAGAGTGCTGATGTGGGAGGGACGAAATCAATACGTTTGGAAAAATTTAGGAACGAAAATAGAATTTTCGAAAGTTTAGGGACGAAAAATGAACTTTTGTGATAGTTTAGAGACGAAAAACGAACTTTTGTGATAGTTTAGGGACGAAAATAAAACTTTTGAAAGTTTAGGGATGAAAAATAAACTTTTGTGATAGTTTAAGGATGAAAATAATATTTTACCCTTGTTTATTTGTGATATCTCTGCTTTCATTGTGAAGTAATATGCATCTTGTTTGGTGCCACGCTTTACTGCTCCCATTGGGGGGAATATGCAGAATAATTGTGGAAATGATTTGTATATAGTTAGTTAGGCAACGCTTGAAATTATAAGGGAAAGTAGACATCTCGAGTTTTAGAAAATCGAGAGCCATTTACATAAATCTCGAGTTTTAGAAACTCGAGTTCCTTGCAAAAAATTTTTTAGTTTTATCGCCCCTAGAGTGGCATTTTTAAGTCCTATAGTGACGTTTTAAAGCCATATAGCGGCGTTTTCTGAACTCGAGTTTTTAAAACTTGATTTTCACTTGGATTTTTTTTACAAATCAACTCTTAAAAACTTGTTTTTTTTATCTTGAAACTCGAGTTTTAGACACTCGAGATGCTAGTTTTCAACATTCTTTTGCAACATGACAACTAACTAAATTTTTTAATATTTATTGTTATTTAGAAAAAAAATTCCTCCCATTGCTTCTCTGACACTCCTGATAGTAGGAGAATGTACAAGCTTTAGAATAACTTGCTGAAAGATGTTTTAAAGTGGACCTCCCACCCCCCCCCCCCCCCCCCCCCCTTTTTTTTTCCTTGAATGCAATTTCTTGTCCTTCCTTGTCTCATTTTTTTGGGAATCAAAACAAAAGGTTTCTACAAATGTCAATAATTGTTTCCCATGTATGTGTATCTATGCAGACTTGTATGTCATTCTCCTCATACTAAAGACCACTGCTTCTCTGTCTAACTTTCTATCTTTAGAATTTTCATATTGAGTATCACTTTAATGAATCTTCATTTACGAAGTCTAATCTTCTGGCATATATGTGAATTGCAATATCTTTGTCAGTCATTTTTTCTTTTTATTTTTCCTTTTTTATTGAAAAGCGCACACTATCTGTGGTTGCTAGTAGCTCTATCTGGTTCAAGGAAGTTGATTATAGGTACTTTTCCACAATAAGTGTGAAATAAACTTGTTGTCTTTCAGAGTTAAAAGTCTTTGTCTGATGAATTTCTCTTTGAACATTATAATTCTCTGCACGAAATGACAAGATTTCAATTTTCTTTTCTTTAATATGTTTTTGTGATAAAATTTCCAGTACAGCAAGTAAACTGATATATGATACAACTTTGGACATAGTTAGTCACCATAGAAGGTTATGTAAGTTTGGCAAACAAAGTTTCCTTGCTAATTAGATGGGTCTGGTACTCAGGTATCAAGACTATTGAGTGTTCTACTAAATTAAAGAATCATGTATTCATAGAGAATAAGCTATTCCTTATTACAGTACCGGACTTTCCAAGGTTATGTGACCATTATCAGGTTAGTTTTCTTCTTTTGAGGTTTTTGTTGATCTGTATAGATAGATTATCCAAAATAGAGACAATCTGAGAGATTTGAGTGGTTATATATGCTGCTAAAAAGTTTTGTGGTCCATATTATCTGACATCTCACCCAGCTATAATTAATTAATTAATCCAAGGGTATAATTTATTGATGTCCTTCATGCCCCCAAACTGTAATTATCTTTTGCTATCCTTTTCCTTTTTTTCTTTTTTTAATCATAACCGCAAAGTCTAGAAGGCAAAGCAAAAGCAAGCAAGTTGGTTCGCTATCTGTTGAGGTATGATGAGATTTGAAATAAAAGTAGTCAAAGAAAGGCTGATTGAAGAAATCACTACCATAAGACAAATTTTTCTGTGTTTAATGTCTTGTCTCTTATGAACACCATCTTAAGAGAATACGTAAATTTAGCATACAAGGATAAGTGAACAACATCAATAGTCCTTTTGTTGTGATGTTGTGTAAAACTGCAAATAAAAATTTAGAAGCCCAGAAAATTCAATAATGTTGTGTTTCGATTTCTTACTTTGTTGAGTAGACGTGCATTATTTTCTGTTGTGATTGGCTTGGTATGCTTGGCCTTGTAAATTTTTTTATGACAAATGGAGAAACTATTCAGAACTTGAATATTAATACAACATATGCATGTAATAATTGGTGGTTTAGATTTAAACAATAAAAATAAAACAGTTTGTTAATGAATCTGAATCGAACCAAGATCAGCCAGCCGAGAAACAGATGAGAACTAACCCTTATGCCTCTTAATCTATTTTGTTTATGGTTATTTGAGCCTTAGAGTTTTATTATTGATTTGATTGTTTTGTTACAGAATAACAGCGGAAAAACTCCTCATTTGCACTTCTGGGCATTAAAGTTTAGTTTCTTACTGCACATAAATAATCCTCTGTTGAAAGTTGGCTGTGTTAGTGGAGAAGTGGTTACGGTGAATTTCTTTGCATGCATTCATCATCCTCTCTTGACCGTGTAATTTATATTCTGTGTTACCTAGAAAGTTCTACCTCCAAAGGAATCATATGGTTAAAAAGTTGTTCAATATTGGCCAATGAGCTCTAAATCAATTGGCCACTCCTCTCCTTGTAAGAGCAAGGTGGAGTGTGAGGTCAAGGGTTCAAGACCCTCCAGGTACGTGTTTAACTTACCACTAAAAAAAGAAAAAAAATTGTTCAATTTTAATTTTTACATTTTGAAAAGAATATATGTATAATTAGAGCTAACAGTGTTTGCTTTGTTTTAACAGTACACTCAGTTTATAATTAGTTGAACTGCCTATATATACTTTGTTCTTACTTAGGAGGGTATTGTTTTAAATTGCAATTTTGTACAAAAGAAGTCTCTAATCCTTATGGTGTTAGTCTTTGGAGAACAATAAGACAAGGCTAGCCAGCCTTTTCAAAATCCATTCAGTTTAAGGTTGGTGTTGGTGACAGAATTAAATTTTGGCATCATGTGTGGTGTGAGAGCTGTACTCTCCGAGAGGCTTTTCCAGAACTCTATAATATTAGTTATAATAAGGAATCTTCTATTGCAGATGTTATGCACTTTCCTAACCAGAGGCTTCACTGGGATCTTCTTTTTTCTAGAGCTCCCCAAGATTGGGGAATAGAGCATTTTTACACTTTTCTAGATCTTATCAATTCAATGCCCCTTAATGGTGAAGGCCAGGACAAACTATGCTGGAAACTAATTGGGAATAAGAATTTTAAAGTGAGTGAGTACTATCTCTCTCTTTCCTCTATTCTTGACATTTCTTTCCCTTGGAAGCCTATGTGGTGTTTAAAGGTCCCTACTAAGGTTGCTTTCTTCACTTGGACTGCCTCATTAGGTAAGATTTTGACTACTGAAAATTTATGGTATAAGGGTGTCACCATTGTAGATTGGTGCTATATGTGTAAAAAGAGTGGAGAATCGGTGAATCATCTTCTTCTTCATTGTCCTATTGCTTATGAATTATGGTCTATAGTGTGGACTCTATTTGGTCTTCAATGGGTTAAGCCACATGGGGTCTTTGATTTATTTTCGAGTTGGCAAGGGCCTTTTGGTGGGCATCGGAGCATTGATTTATGGAGGGCTGTCCCACATTGTGTCCTATGGTGTATTTGGTGAGAATGGAACTCAAGATGTTTCGAAGGGAAGGAACGGTCTATTTCAAAAATTAAATCTCTTCTTCTCCACACCTTGCTAGAGTGGAGTTCTTCCTTTAATCTTTTCCCTTGTTTTAATTTTTTAGAAATGCTTGATTTTTGTAATTTTTGTGTTTGATGTACTGTTTTCCACGTACACCCCCAGTGTACCTGGACTTTTAATTAATACAATTCCGTTATTTATCAAAAACAAATCTTGTGGTATATAGAGAAAGCAGACATAAAACTGATGAGGTACGAAAGAATTGGCAATAAGCACCGATAGCTATAAAGGGAATATTTAACAAGTGATGGACAAATGATGATACAAGTTTTGCAGCTAAAGCAACAAATGGAATCAAAAAAATTTATGGGATGTATAAGCATTCACTATGGCAGTAGTCCTCACTTTCCATCATCACAATATCATTGTTTCAAATGAATATTCTCTCACTTATTACTTCACAACTCATAAACAGTTTATTGAAGCATTTCATCAAACACATAATTTGCATTACAAACTCACAAATGAAAATAAAAATAGAAAATAAAAACAAACCCAAAACATATCATTGAAAATACCATGAAACAAGATGCACAAACAAATCAAACAAAACCCACAAACAATCAAATTAAACCCAAACAAACCCAAAAAAAATCAAATAAAACCCACCGGAAAAACCCACATCCCTTTTAGATTTAGATTTAGTAGAAAGAGAGAATTAGAGAGGTTAAAGAAGAATATAAGAGTTGGGAGAACAAACATGAAGTTGCCTTGCCGAAAGTGAGAGGGAAGAAAATTTTGTGAGTTACGGCTAGGAAGAGAGACACGGAGAGCCCAGAGAGAAGCAATGTGCGTGAGAGTGAGAAATTTCTAAATTCCTAGGTTTTTGAAGGTATTTCAAATCCATGAATTTGGACCCTGAAATCCAAGATGAATTTGGGCGAAATCCAAATCCAATTCTTTTACACTATGTTTGGATGGATAGATTTTAGGGAGGATGGAAAATTTTGGAGAGAAAATGAGAAAGGGGGTTGTTTGGTAAGGAGGGAGGGAAAGGAAAATTTTTGGTAGGGCCCAAGCATTTTCCACCCGGGCCCACCAAAAACTTGTCTCTCCAAAATGGAGAGAAAATGGTGAGGGATGTGTTTTACATGTAAATGACAAAATTGCCCTTGCACTAATTTCTTTCTATTGTCTTTTTTTTTTTTTTTTTTTTTCTTTTTCTTTTTTCTGCCTGCTAGCATTTGCTCTAGGCGTTTGCTGCTTTCCTACTTTTTTTTTTTTTTTAAATCCTTTTTTCTTTTGATTTTCTAGGCTGTACGTGTAGTGTACATTTTATTTTTTTTTTTTTTTTTTTTTTTTTTTTTTTTTTTTTTTTTTTTTTTTTTTTAAATAAGACATGATTTTCATTGTTTAATAAATTTGGGTGATTTTTTTTTTTTAATTGCTTGTCATTTTTTTTTTATTTTAATTATGCATCATTTTTTAATAAGGGTATATAAGTAAATTTATATAAACTTACTTTTTCCATCCCTCCATTTTTTCACTCCTAACCAAACAAAAGAGAGGGAAATTAAAATCTTTTCTATCCTCCCACCATTTTCAATCCTCCCACTTTTCCACTCCTCCATCCAAACACACCCTTAAGTTATCCAAACAAAGGATTTGGAAATCCAAATTCAGATCCAGATTTATGTCATCCAAATAGACTAGTGTAGAATATGAACCGCATTTCCCACCTGCTTCCTCACACTCCCCACAGACAACCAGCATGGCACTGTATTTGTAATTGACATCAAACCCTTGATTCAATACTCTCTGAAGTCCCTCCACAACTCCACCAACAGACTCGTTAATAAGATCAGTAGTAAGAAAAATTGGAACATGGATACTTGTATTGCAATCCTCGTGCTGTTCATCCGAATTGCTCGAGACAGATTCTTCTACAAAGTAAGCGTAATAATCAAAGTTGGTAAAATCCAAAGTGGTGTTGAAGAACTTTTGAGGACCCCATCAACCTAATAATTGTAACAGTATTTTCACAACCATTTAAAAATTAAAAAAAAAAAAAAAAAGAAGAAGAAGAAGAAGAAGAAGAAGATAAAAATTCGATTCTAGGCTAATCTAGGTGTATATGTGTGTGAAACTCTCTCCTGGAGACTTAAACTCCAGCTCTTGCCCTCTACACCCCACAAGCACTTATACTTATAGAGTGACCATCGCACCAAGAGTGTGCAGTGATATTTTCACAACAATTAAATTGATAAATTCCTACTAGTTTTTATTTAAATCACTAATATCAATGTTTTCACAACTGTTGAATTGAGAGTTTCTATTGATTTTTATTTGGGCCCATATTGATTTTACTTTATTAAATGTTATTCATAACTTGCCACAATGACAATTGGAAAATATTTTGACATTAAATTGTTGTAACTTGAGAACTATTATTCGATATAACAATATTTAAAGAGTTATTCTAGGACAACAACTTATTCCATATACTTTCACTTTCACATAAATTCGTGACTTTTTCTTTACAAATTATAGTCAGCCACATAGAAGAACTATGACAAACTGTGTGGATAAACACCCTTCAATTACGGCCAAAGCAGCTCTTCAGGCTCATCCTCACTTACTCTAAGCTTTGTGGTAAAAAATAAGAGCCCATGCATTTTCATATATATATATATATATATATATTTTTCAGCCCACTTCTAATTTGTGTTTTCAAGACTTAAAAGTAAAATTTTAGTATTGTATTGTTTTCATTTTGATTTTTTATGCGTAAAATTTTTTATTTTAATTATTCACGTCTGATTCCATTTTTATAGGAGTTTCTATGTTGCTAGTGAAAGATAGGGTTTCCCTAACTTCTCCTAGGTTGTAGAATTTCTTTGTTCCTACTTCTTGAGGGCTTGTATTGTCCCTGTAGTAGACTCTTGTTTGCTATAGGCTAGTGGTTTTTTCTTCGTGGGGTTTGGGAAACACTTTGTCTTTTCTTTTCACAATGGAAGAGATTACTGAAGGTTGGAGTAGATGATCCCTACAAGGACCGGAGGGAGATGGTTTCTCACTTTGACTTGAGATAGGGTTAGAGGAATTCATTTTGGCTGCCAAGTTTTTCACTAAGGAGTTCTTAATATAGATGCTATTGCGAAACTTCTCACAACTTTGGCACTCTCGGAACGGTTTTAAGATTAAGGACCTGGGTAATCACGTTGTTCTTTTCATCTTTGATAATAAACTCGATGCTGATAGAGTTATAGCGAGCCAACCTTGGAGTTTTGATAAGTTTTTGGTGGCCATTCAACGATACAATAAGAGCACACCTGTACGTGATTTAGTTTTTGATAGGGTTCCTTTTTGGATGCAAGTGTATGACATTCCTATACTGTTTGCAAATAAGGTGGTGGCTGAAGGGATATGTTTGGGCATAGAAGAAGTTTGCCCAACAGATTCATTTGTTATGGAGGGTGGCGATTTTCGGAGAGTATGAGTTACTCTTGATATTTCAAAACCTCTCAGTTGTGGCCATAAGATTACTCTCGATGATGGTTCAGTAGGTTGGGTCTCCTTTAAATACGAACGATTTCCTAATATCTGTTATTGGTGCGGGTGCATTACTCATGGTGATAAAGACTACAATTTATGGATCGATAGCAAAGGCACTCTATCTGTTGAAGCTCGTCAGTATGGAGCTTGGTTACGAGCACCTTTGTTCAATCCAACCCGACGATCCATAGTTGTAGTTCCGGGGTTTTACAAGCAGAAAAAGGAGAGTTCACGTCCAACCTCAGGTGGTGGACCTTTTCCCACGTCCAAGCAACAAAATCCACCGGTAACTTAGCTTGCTCCCGCAGAGCATGTTCAGAAGGTAACTCTTGAAATCTCGCCTCCCGTTATTACTAATCCTTTTTCAAAAAATGATCCCAGGATTTGCGAGGATTTTCCTCCAGGTTTTGAGGGTCAAAATGTTAAAAAAGGAAATTTTACACGGCAATTACAAGAGATTGATGAGGAGGTAAATAAGTTCGATGGTATGGAGGGATTGATATGGATGAAGAGTCCTTACCTAATCAGGACTCCAGTACCTCACTTAGTCTTATTTCTCCAGAGAGTCATGCACTACAAGATCCTTTACTATCAGCGAATCGGGTTTTTCCTATTCTAGAGCCCAAGTCAGCTGAATCTCCTCTACGAGATTTTTCAGCCTCTCAGGGAGCTTCTCAACAGGTCACTTATCCACCTGGACATAAGTGGACACGTATTGTATGGACTGCCTCAAGAATCTCTGAAATTTTGGGCGTGCATGTAAGGGAAAAAAGAGTTTTGCCTTTAACTCTCAATCATCGTGGGTTACCAAAGAAATCAAAACCGATTTCCCAAGATGATAATGAACGCAATATGCTATTGGCGGCGACTGGTTCCCAGCCCCGCCAAGGACCATGAATCTATTATATTGGAACTGTCGGGGGCTTAAGAACCGACAAGCAGTTCAAGAGCTTGGTGATATTGTCCGAGCACAAAATCCCTCAGTGGTGTTCCTGGCCAAGACGCTACTGGATGAAGCAAGGCTTGGTAGTATTTGTGACTCTCTTCTGTTTGGTCATCATCATGGGGTTTCTAAAATTTCTCATGGTGGTGGTTTAGTGCTCTTTTGGAAAAAGGATTTGCATTTGTCAGTCGAATCCTCTTCTCAGAATCACATTGATGTAGTGATAAATAAGGGTAAGGATAATGCATAGCGTTTCACTGGAATTTATGGGGCGCTCAAAACTCAACTTCGAATGGAAACTTGGAATTTGATACATGAGCTACATAGTCAATTTTCACTGCCTTGGCTGTGTGGCAGTGACTTTAACGAGCTTCTTAAATCCCATGAGAAGCATGGTGGTCGTTTGCAACCTTATGGACAGATGGAAAAATTTAGGGAAGTTTTGGATGAATGCAATTTGTTAGACTTGGGATGCATGGGAAACAAGTTTACTTGGTCAAAAAAAATTTCCCAACGAAGGGATGGTGTGGAAAAGATTAGATAGGGCCGTGAGCACAGCGGATTGGATTGATCTCTTCTCGGTTACGAAAGTGCAAACTCTATCATGTGTGTCATCGGATCACAGTCCGATTCTGATTCTGCCGGAGGGGTTTGGTGCTAAATCTCAACGTCCCTAGCATTTTGAGTAGATGTGGCTGGAAAACAGAGGTTGTCATGATACAGTGGTGGAGGCTTGGGACAGGGCAGTATTGGGTTTACCCATAGAAGCTGCGGTGTCTAAAATTGAAGTGTGCCAACGTAAATTAACATAATGGAGTAAACACTCCTTTTGTAATGTCTCTGTTGAGCTTAAGGAAAAAAGAAAAATGCTTTAGGCAGCTGAGAGGGAGGCAGCTCAAGGGAAAAACGTTGATATTCTTTTGAGGCTTAAATCTGAAGTCAGTGATTTACTCAGATTAGAGGAGCAAATGTGGCAACAAAGAAGTCATGTACATTGGATGGTATTCAGGGATAGAAATTCAAAATACTTTCATAGTCGGGCTTCTCAACGGTTCCGGTGGAATAAGATATGTGAACTCTGAAACTCTGAAGGTGAATTTGTTTTGGGTGACAAGAATATATTAGCCATGGTGACAAATTTTTACTCAAGGTTGTTCACTTCATCAGGTCCGGTTGGGATTGAGGAAGTTGTGCAGTTTATTAGATCGGTTATGACAGCTGAGATGACTGACAATCTGGTTGGGTCTTTGAATTACTTCATCACATGACAAGGAAGAAATTAGGGAAAATGGGGCATATGGCTTTGAAGTTGAATATGAGTAAGGCAAATGATAGGTTGCAGTGGAATTTCCTCCAACAGACTATGGAGAAAACGGGTTTTCACTCAAGGTGGGTTGGATGGATTATGGAGTGCATTAAATCAGTCACATCTTCGATATTGATAAATGGTGAGCCCAAGGGTCACATTATTCCGACAAGAGGTATTCGCCAAGGGGATCCCCTATCCCCTTACCTCTTTCTTTTATGCTTGGAAGGTTTGACCGGTCTTATTGAGCAAGCGATGAATGAAAGATATATTGAGGGATTCTCTCTTTGTAAGCACGGGCCAAAAATCTCTCACCTTTTCTTTGCAAATGACAGCCTCCTTTTTTGACGAGCTAGGGTGGAAGATGTGATAAAAATTCAAGAGATTCTAGGGAAATATGAAGTTGCCTTGGGTCAAAAAATAAACTCTAATAAAACTACCATCTTTTTTAGTAAGAATGTTCCTATGTTCGCCAAGGAACAAGTGCAAAATTTGTTGAGGGTTCCTGAAATCAAAGAATATGAAAAATATTTAGGTTTGTCGACAATGGTGGTCGTAATAAAAGGGCCAGCCTAAATTATATTAAAGACTGAGTGTGGGGTAAGTTACAAGGTTGGAAGGAAAAATTGCTATCAAAGGCCGGTAAGGAAGTTGTATTGAAAGCAATAGTTCAAGCCATTCCGACTTTTGCTATGAGTTGCTTTCGTTTACCGGTTGGTCTTTGTTAAGATATTGAAATGCTCATCTGTAAGTTTTGGTGGGGTCAAAAGGGTGATAGGAGAAAATCCATTGGACAAAATGGGAGATTTTGTGTAAACCAAAAGTGGACGGAGGGTTAGGTTTTAAGGACCTATGCAAGTTCAACGAAGCAATGTTAGCTAAGCAAGTGTGGAAGTTGCTGCATGATATCCTTATATTATAAGGTTTTCAAAACGAAGTACTTCCCTAATTGTTCTCTGTTTGAAGCCAAATCATCCTTGGGTTCCTTTGCATGGAAGAGCATACTTTGGGCAAGACATTTGATTGAGGAAGGGGCAAGGTGGACCGGTGATGGGCAGTCTATTAGGATTTTCCAAGATGCTTGGTTACCCTCTAACAGTGGCAAGGTTTCCTCTTCTCAATGTAATCTTGGCCTGGATGCAACTGTAACCATGCTTATAAACCCGGTCACCGGTTGGTGGAATACTCATTTAATTGATCTCCATCTCTACCCACCGGATGCAAAACTCATTAAATCCCTACCTCTATGTTCAATCCCTCAGGCTAATATGCTGATCTGGCCGAAGGAGAAAACAGGGACTTATTCAGTTAAATCGGGTTATAAGCTTCTGTGTGAGTGGCAAAATGAGGAGCTGAACCAACCTCGAATTTCTGAAACTGAAAGGCATTTTTGGAGTAGTATTTGGAAGATAAAAGTCCTGGGGAAGATCAAGCATTTTATTTGGAAGGCATGTTCTAATTCATTGCCAACGAAGGAAAATTTGTTAAAGCGGAAAATTGTTCAAGAATCAATGTGTCAACGTTGTTCAAATGGCTCAGAGGATGTGGTACATTCGTTGTGGAGTTGCGAAGGTCTAAGGGAGGTTTGGAACGGGGATTTTGGGTGGATGTATGGATCAGGAGTTCAATAGACCTCTTTCTCTGAGATTTTGAAGTTCGTTCAGACAAAGCCACACCAGGTTGCTCTTTTTGCAGCTACGGCATGGCCTGTTTAGTATCACAGAAACAAGCTCCGGCTGGATGAAGCTACCATTTTGTTGGGACAGATTAGGAAATTTGCTCGAGACTACATCTGTGATTTTAAAAATCTGACCTGTATGCGTTCTACCTCAGTTCGCACAGGCCCTTGAAGATGGTGTCCACCTGCAGATGATGCGTGGAAGATAAACTTTGATGGAGCAATGTTTGGTGAGTCTGATGAAGCTGGAATAGGAGTGGTTATTCGAGATTGCTGGGATGGAGTTAAGGCTGCCATGTCTGAGAATATAAAGAAGCCTCCAACTGTGGGGGTACTGGAGCTGTTGGCTGCCAAGAGAGCGATGACCTTTTCCCTTGAAACAGATTCTACTCGAGTTGTGTTCGAAGGAGATTCTGCTTCAGTGATTAAAGCAATTCAAGGCGGTGGTTAGGAGTCCGAGCAGGGAGGCCACCTCATCCACAACATCTCTATTTTAAAAAATTCTTTTCAGAGTATTTCTTTCTCTCAAGTTGTTAGGCAAGGTAATGCAATTGCACATGCCTTAGCCTAGAAAGCTAGACATTCTTTTCCCTTATCTGTCTGGGTGGAGCATGTTCCACAGGACATTGTTTCTTTCTTTTTGCATGACCTTCGTTTTTCTTAATAAAAAGCAGTAGCATGGTTGCTCCTTCTCAATAAAATAAAATAAAATAAAAGATTCCATTTTTATATCAGCTCTATCAACTAATTCCAATAGTAATTTGATTGTTAAATACTTTTTATGTTTAACTATTTCTTAAATACTAGTTCAAAAATCCTATGTAATGCAAAAATTTCAATTTTTTAGGGGACAAAACCCTTTATAATGAACAATTAGATTACTATGCTCTTTTGTGCTTTGAAGAAACAAAAAAATCACGATGTGTGTACTTGTGAGTTCATCCTAAAGATTCTAATTAGTGTTACAAATTATGAACCAATTATATATTTTCCCTCTAAATAAAAATATGGATTAATTGCATAAATTCACCATGACCACCCTGACAAGTATTGAAAATATAGGATCGTCCATACAAGATTAATTGTACAACCATAAATGGCTTTGTAACCAACGAGCTTCAACGATCAGAAAAGGCAATCATGAGCTAGATAAGCCTCCATTTAAGTTGTTAATGGTTGCACTCATAATGAGACTCCCAAACAGCTGTACAAAGGCTATAAATAAGCTAATAAGCACCAGGAGAAAAGTATGCACATTTAAACACACAGAATTACATTATGATTTTCTAAAAGATATTGAGAATTCTATTGACTTAGTCATCGAAGAACCATTGGCTAATGCCACTCCAGTGCCTTTCTCTCTCATCTTTGCAAGGAACATCACCTAGTCTAAAGCCTAAATGAGTTCCTCAACTGAAGACCATTTTTGACATCATCACACCTCATTTGAATATTTTACGGTTTGCATTGGAAATTGTAAAAACTTGCCATGACCACCCCTAATTAATGGCTATTGAAATTAATGGCCATTTGTAAGTCATGTAACCATAAAAGAAATGAATTCTTCCTTTTCTTTTCTTTTTTTCCTTTTTCCAAGTTTTTTTTTTTAATAAATTCTCTAATATATATATATATATATATATATATTTTTTTTTTTAAATCTTTTGTGTAGAAACATTGAGTTCATAATATTAAATAGAAATAAGTCTGTTACAAATTCTACCCTTTTTAACATGGGCTATCAAGTCCTCCACCACTATAGGTTAGTAAGTTACAAACACTTTTACAACCCCTCGTCCCCCCCCCCCCCCCCCCCCCGGCGCGATAGTTTAGTAAATGAAAAAAGGAAAAGAAAAAAAAAAGAATTAGAAGTATTTTTACAACTCTGTGGTCATCTTTTTAACAAAGGGGACAAAGTTTGTCCAGTTTTCAACCCTAAAAATCTTTTCATTCATCCTGAAAAATGTAAATAATGTTACAAATTCTGATTGTGGATGGTAACAATTTGCATATATTTGCCATAATTCGGCATAAATGATGTTAATTAAACTGAATTTAAAATCTTAAAAAAAAAAAAATACGTATTAGATTTGCATTGAATATAAATGAAAATTGGAACTGAGATTCTCAAAAAAACCCCTAAACTATAAGTGGGGTAATCCAAAATCCATAGAAACAAGCTAAAAGGATGAAATTGGAGTCAAAAAATAAAAAGAAGTGACTTAATGTTTCTTGAGATGTCATAATAAATCTCACGTCTTGAATCTAATGTATGACTTAAGGCTATTTACAGGTCGGGTCGGCTTGGGTTTGGGCCTGATGTGTACTTTACCTGATTGAGTTGAGTAGGGTTGTCCACGGGTCAAGTTGGGTTGTGTCACGACCCAAACCAATACTTCAAGATTTAGAGCATGACCGGTATGTTAATATCAAGTTTATCTCAATACTAACACGAACCAACCTAAATTGAAGGGGCTTATCAAGAATTTATTCCTTGAATTCCTACTTATTTTCTTACATAAAACCATAACATACAAAAATAATGGAAACCTGAAATTTCATTTCCTTCGAACTTGGAAAGATTACCACTTGGCTAAAATGTCAGGTATTCATGCAAATATTACATACCTAAACATTTAGCAAACTATTATTACAAACCTAACCCCAAAGACATACAACCGGGGTTTAAAACAAACTAAGATACTGAATTACATCTGTGCTCAAGAATAAAGTATATCTTGATTCAACCTATACAACAAAAGAGCTAAACTACTATACAACAAAAACTCTACAATTTAACAAACGAGAATTCACGAAATCCTTGCCACCTCTAACACTCTCACTGCTTCCAAGAAGAACCTGTGCACTAAAATATAAAAGAGTGAGCTGCGAAGCCCAGTAAGGTTTTTAAGCTCCATGGGCCTTTAATAAGAATGTATGTAAATCAATTATTTTATGGGTATGCCAGCTTTGATAATATAGCTTCATACTATTCACGTTGTTCTTAAAATAACGTATGAACTTTCAGATAAACTACTTCATTTTCCTTTCATATAATAATAAAATGACATACTATGAAACGTAAACATAATTTTGTTATCTTATTTTTAAAAAGACTATAAAATGTTTCATCATTAACTTCTTTTCATGAGGGCTTTTACCTTTTCATAATGCATTTAAACAAAATCATTCTCTCATGATCAATAACGTAATATAGTTGTTCATAACATGTTGGTTATTTCATATCTGATAAGTTTGTACAGAGAAGGCCTCATCACATTTGGTTGGCCTTGTGTGTATGATATTGTCCTCTTTAGGAGGCCTGATGGCACATCCTCTCAAGGTTTTATTCCTCCTCGCCGTCCGTACACATTGGAGAGAACGTCTTATTCAAATTAGAGTTACGGGCAACCCCATTTCCTCTACTTTAAATGGCCAAATAGATAACATTTTTCCATGGAAAGCCAGTAATTAACCCCTATTGGCCGAGTTCAGATCATCAGAGAATATAACCCGAAAACATTTCCATACTTATACATTATACTAAAATTTCTTATTTTGCATAATATTCCATAATAATAGCATATCCATCTCATTTTTAAATATTATGTTTGTGATATAGATAATGGCATCAATATGCTAAAATTATAATGTATATAAGCTTGCACAACTCACGAACATATATTTGACTTAAACCATGCTTATATGTAATATCTTTAATTAAAAAGTTTTAATGCATAATACTTTTGAAATAATCTTTATACTTATCAAAAACACATATCTCAAATCCCTTACCTGAAAACAGAAGGCGCGAGAGATTGTACAAGAGGAGCTTAAGTGTCCGGGCTCTCGTTCTTGTCACCTAATTGAAAAACTAAAACTTATTACTGACAAACTCTTTCTAAGTCTTTAAACTTATACCTCAAACACAACCTAACTCTCAAACTCTAGAAAATCTTAATTCCTATCATATGAAGTTTCCCAAAGCATATGATAGAATCATCAAACACATTATGCATCCAAACCATAGAGAAACCAAGGCATAAAATTTATATATGCTCCAAACATACTAAAGGATGAGCATATTAAATTATAGCTCAAAAAATTCACCCTAGCTTCAAAATTAAATCCGTAAAGTCAGAGTTATCTTACCCTGTTTACTGCTCATTACAGCAGCAAAAGCCCCATTTGTAAAATACTAATGGGCTGTTAAAACACACCCAAATGTAATGAAATTTTATATAACTACTCCCCTGTATGTCAGTATATACCATAAAAAATTTGGATTCAAATCATAAAACCATGATTTATTAAAAATCATACAAGACAACATGTTCAAATCTGTCCTGGCAGAAATTTATGAAACTTAAAAATTAAACCATTATTTTTCTACTCATCCAATTGCTGTGAGACCACTTCCATAACAACCATATATATCTTAAAATTCATAAACTACCCCTGGAATCCTAATTCACAGCAAATGATTTGATACAGAATTTTCTTGTTGTAAACATCAAATCTGTCACAGTGACAGCTTCAGCACATATTCTTTCTAAAATCAGCAACAAATAGCATTTGGCTTTCATTTCATTTGGGTATTTTTATACCCATACAATACATATTAAATTACCCTAATAAGCATCCAATAGACCAAAACTCCATCACCCTTTCAACTTACAAAAACAGAATCACAAGTTCAATCTCACAAATCAGAACAGAGGATAAAGAATGAAAATAAACAAACAATCATACGATCCAAGTACACAAAATCAGATGAGGTTTAATTTACTTACCACACACTTTAAAGATGAAACCCTAGTGTTTAGGCTCTTAATTTATTCTTTAGAGTGAGATTTCTATGATTTTTGGTGAAGAGTGAAAGAGAGGTACAGCCGTGTAAGAGCGAAGGAATGAGAGAAAAAGAAAAACAAAGAAAGAGGAATAGAGAAAGTAGGGCTGGACTTTCTAATTCAGCAAAAGAAAAGATAAGGGAGAAGACTTTTGGGGTAGGATATGTGTATTGCTAGGGAAAAATATCACACCAACCTTTTTACACTTTTTGGAATTTACACTTTTCACCCCTTATAAACATATATATCTAGAAAGTCCCACACAATAATATAACTTTTCATATATATCCCTACCTTTATAAACTTCTTTCTACAACATTAAAAATAGCATGTATCTTCTATAATATCACAAAATCAAAGTTTCATGCACTTAAATGTAATAAAGATAACAACATGCATATAAACATATAAATTAATTATGCAATTAGGTTGGGGTGTTACATGTTGGGTTTGGGCCTAACCCATACTTGACTCGTCCAGGTCGGGTGGCTTAAAATTTGACCCGTACTAGACCGAACGTACGGGTCGGACCCGACAGTTTGGGTTGCGGGTTGAGCGGGCCAGATTTGTTGATTATGCGGGTTTGGGCTTCAAATTGGGCCAATTTTGTGGATTTGCTTGAATTTTTTTAATTCTATTTTTACGGGCCTTTTTGGCCAAAACTAATAAGCTTACATTTCACAAAGATTTATATTTTTTTAAACTTATCAAATGGGCCCCTTTTTACATCATTTATTTCAATTTGAGCCTTCAAGCTTAGCTTGTATGTATGCCTTTTACATCATTTATTTCAAATTGGGCCTTCAAGCTCAACTTGTATGCCACTACACAACTTTGAATCTTTTGGGCCTCCAAGCCATATCAATCCAAATTTAATGTTTCTAGTTCCCACATATAAACAAACAATGACAACAAATACACAAAATAGCATGTAAAAACTTGGGCGAAATAGCAAACAAATAAAAACACAAATAATAGCACATTTTAACCACCTGTAAACCACACAAATAATAGCACATTTTCAAAATGCCTTAGCCTAAGACCTGGGCAGTAACTTAAAAAACTAGAAACAAATCAAGAAAATACAATAGTTTGATAGGCATAAAAGCCCATCTCAATCTCAACCTATTAAATCTGCCGACCATTCCACACATGTAACGAATTCCAGCAAACAAATTCCAACAAATAAATCAATCACAAACACACAGCAAGTATGGCAACAACAGATAAGAAGAGCATCCTGCAAGTTTGTAAGGCAGTAAACTACCAAGTTAGTAGGGTAGTTACAATATTTCCAACAATATATATATATAATTAGTTACAATTATGAAATACCTAAGTATTTCCAAAAAATAGCTTTTCTAAAGCATTAATGAACTACTACTCTATTCTTTATAGTAAAGTCCATGACTTATAGAAAGAGAACCTATAAACTATAAGTTTTCCTTTTTATGAGCAAGAGTTGATTTATAAGTTAAAAAAGCAATATATCAGCTTCCCAAAATGCATCCAAAAATCTGCCTCCTATACAAAATATATCCTTCCTCCTACAATAAAAAGGGCAAAGAGATATTTATCAATAATAGCAGTAACCAAAATTAATAGAAAGGGCAGTAACGAAACTCAATAGAAATAACAGTAAGGATAGAAACTTGCCCGGTTAATGATTAGTCATCAAATTGAAACAATTAGGGTTTCATCTTTGTATCCAATCTCTTGGTCAGTTTTGGTCCCTCATCTTTGAATCAAATAGAAAAGTATAGAGAGATTAACTAAATTGGATACTACATTTTGTACTAGAATCAAGATAAACAAAATGAATCAAACAAATGAGCAATAAAATACAATTAGATAAACAAAATAAAATTGTGTTAGGATTTTAAATTTTAAATTAGTGGTTCATCTTTGAAAAGTGATAACTCAAGTCTTTGACCCAACAAATCAAATCAAAACAATTAGGGTTTCATCTTTGAATCCAATCTCTTGCTTAGTTTGGTTCCCTTAATCTTTGAATTAAATAGAAATGCATAGAGAAAGTGACTACATGCAACTCTACGGCTAAGCAATTTCTCACAACTATGATCTTTAAGTTTAAAATAATTTGACCAAGTTGATAAACCCATATCTCAAAATAGAGAAAAAGAGAGATGAAAAAGGAAGAAAATATACCTGAGACCGAGAGGCTGAGAAGACTTGACCCACAGTGGAAAGGCAACAACTAGGGTTTAGAGAGGAGTATGAAGAGTGTGGACTAAAGGGCGGAGACCAGAGAGAATGGAGACTGTAGAGAGAGAAAGGGGATTAGATTATGAGAGAGTGAGATATGGATTGAGAGGCTTAAGTTAAAAAATATGTGGTCATGTGGAAGTGGAACTATGGAAGACATCTAAAGCCTCTGAAACTCTGCTTTTGATTTGAAATTTAGCCATTTTGATTTGAGTTTGTCTTTGCTTGTAAGTTTTAGATAACGTGTAAGGCTTAATGAGTCAATGCTTAGTCATATCACTTTCAGTCTTCATGTGTTCACTTAGAGAGAGAGAGAGAGAGAGAGAGAGAGAGAGAGAGATATATATATATATATATATTTTTAAATCTGAAACTTTCGGTCAAGTCAGTTTATACAGGTTTTCAATCCCCTAACCTACTACTTGAACTGAATATTTGGTTTTTGTGAGAGAAAGGACCCAAATCCGACCGACCATAGGCTTAGGGTCCACCTGCTAGGCTTTGTGTTGGTCGGTTTGGTCAGGTCCTTGACTCCCTAGACAACCCTAGAGTTGAGTGACTGAAAAATTTGACTAGTAATTGACCAAACATTCGGGTTGGACCAAGGTTTCATGGTAGTGTTCTCCAAAGTTCTAAAACTTGTATCTATACCCCTAACTTTAGGAGGGATGTAAAATTTCTATTTTACACTTTCCAATAATGACATGTCAAATCACATTATTGAATAGGTATTAGACCAGAACTTGAACTCAAAATCTCATCGTCTCCACTCCACCACACATGCCGCCATAGTTTGTCGGATATGTTGTGAGAATGGTTTCATGACCTGAAGATTTATTTTTTCTTGACTTTTTCTTCTTCCCTTACTCTTTACTCATTCAAAAAACCACACCAAGAAACAATCTTAAATGCCCAAACCAAGCCAACCACTTTTCCAAAACATCAAACCCAGATACAATTCGAAATGCCCACTTAAAAAACACTATCAAGACCACCAAACCTAACACTTACTATGCGTTCTATAAACTCTATCTTGATTTGATAAAAGATTATAAAAATAAATTATAAATAAATAAATAGATAAACTCAAACCCATCAATATTTCATAATCCAAACTTCTAAACAAAACCAACCAAGAAAAACCCAAAGTTCAAGATCAAACCATGCAAATTGCAGCTTTGGCATATTTTTCCAGACTCCGGCTACAACTCCTATGGCTTCTTTGGTTGGCGGCATCTTTGACAAGTTGGAGGCTTGTTGACTTCTCAGTTTGGGTTTTAATTTGTTGGTTTTTGATTTTTTGATGGGTGTTAATGAGGATGTATTGTGTGTTTCAATCCTTATTTCATTAAGTGTTTAAATTCTATAAGGATTTGGTGTAAAACATAAATGCTTTTGTTTATATCCTCTGATGAAACATAAAGGTAAATTGTAAATTACATCCTTAAAGTTTGGAAGTTTTTGGATTTTACACTCTGAAGTTTCAAAATTTGGATTTTACCCCTTGAAGTTTGTAGGTGTTTGGATTTTACATCCAAACATTTCAGAATTTGGATTTTATCCCTTAAAGTTTAGGCGTGTTTGGATTTTACACTCCAAATTCTGAAACTTCAGGGTGTAAAATTCAAACACTCTCAAACTTTAGGGAGTAAAATCCAAATACTTCTAAAATTTCAAGAGTAAAATCCAAATTTTGAAACTTTAGAGTGTAAAATCCAATACCCCCAAATTTTATGGGTGTAATTTATAATTTACCCATCTATAAATTACCAACAAAGTGCTTGCTTGGATTTGCAATGATGGTACTGCTTGATTGTGTCTACTGCTAGAAAACCAAAAAAGAAAAAACCCCAAATATAATATAAATACAGAGAAGAACATGGAAGCTTGAGGCGCTAAGAGCATTGGCATCCAGAGTTGTATAAAGTTGCTATTTTACAGCCTAAAAAATTACTTTATTTATTATACCATCTCACTTTGTATTACACCCAACATCTTTATTTTTATTTTTCCATACAACACAGTAAAATAATATAACTATATCATAAAATATTATAAATCTATCCTATCTCTACCTCTTCGTCCCCTTTCTCTATCCAACACCACCTCCATAGTT
Organism: Quercus variabilis; assembly: GCA_030445155.1. Classification (NCBI taxonomy): domain Eukaryota; kingdom Viridiplantae; phylum Streptophyta; class Magnoliopsida; order Fagales; family Fagaceae; genus Quercus; species Quercus variabilis. The sequence goes on from CP129454.1 coordinate 26,276,525, forward strand.
TCAAATGCAAGCCCCATCCACCAGTCACCAAAACTGAAGCCTAAGCACCATCGAAACAACTTAGTACCACCGAACAACACAACGCACATTGATTCAAACAAGCCCCAACCACCAAAACAAATTCAACAACCCACCACGAATTCAACAACATGCACTAATTTAAACCTTGCCACCACTGAAAGGACCCATATCGATTCAATGCTGGAATTGAAACTCACCACTAATCCCTACTCAGCAACTGTTGAAACTAGGGACAGAAATAGGTGGGGCCCAAGGGGGCCAAGGCCCCCTAGTCTTAGAGTATGTTTGGTTGGGTTGATTTGAGGGTGGACAGGAAAAGAAAAAAGAACTTTGGAAAATAGGAGAGAAAATAGGTAAGAGTGATGTTTGGCTGAGAGAGAGAGGAGGAGAGAAAATTGGTGGGGCTGGGTTGTTTTCCTTCTAAACACACAAAAACTCAATCTCTCAAAACTAGAGAGAAAATGAGAGAGAGAACTGCACAAACTCTCAAAACTAGAAAGAAAATGAGAGAGAAAATTGCGCAAAAATGTTTGGACCAAACTGCCAACATTAAGAAGTCCATTGTGTCTACTCTCTACGTCTATGCTACCATTGTTTTTTTCTTTTTTGTTTGCTGGGTTTCTCTCATTGTTTCTTTTTTGGTTTTTTTTTTCTTTTTTTTTTTTTTTGGCTTACATCAAAACTGTTTTATCCCAATTTTTTTTCTTCTAATTCTGCTTTTTTAGTATCAATCTCAAAGTTCATTTTTTTTTTCATTGTCTTATAAAAAAGTAATAAATATAATAATAAAGAGAAAAAATATAATATTTTTAATTTTTTAATTTTTATAAAATGTTATTTCAATAATTTTAATCGATAAATAAGTAATATTTTATTACAAAGAAATTGCTTATTATATATAATAAAACAAGGACATAAAGTAAATTTATATAAAATACTTCTTCTATCTTCTCACTTTTCTCTCCACCAAAAAAAAAAAAAAATCCTCTCTTTACTTTTCCATCCCTTCAACTAAACACACATGAGGAAAAATAATTCTTTTCTATCCTCCCACCATTTTCTCTCCCCAACCAAATAGGCCCTTAAGAAAAAAATGTGTGTGTGTATATATATATATACATAGGTATATTTTTTATAATTTTATATTTGTGCCCCTTCTTTCAAAACTTTTGAGCCCCCTCCCCTACAATTTTACATTGATTTCATTGTAATAACATTTGCATCAATTGTAAAATAACACAAAACCCCAAATTTGTCCAATTAACCCAAAATTACACTCACATTAGTTTATGCATCATTCTACAAAAAAACATTTGTGCTATAGTAACTGTGTAAATTTATGCAATTACCATAGCGTAATGTATTTTGCAAATTTACACAATTGCTATAGGACAAATGTATTTTTGTACAATGATACATAGACTAATGTTGATGTATTTTGGGGTTGATTGTGAAAATTTACACTATTACTGTAGCTATACAAATGAATGCTTCAGAAACTATTTAGATTGTGGATAGTGGTTTCATGAATTTTTTAAACTTATACTCTGGCCCCCTAACTCAAAATCCTAGTTCCATCCTTGCACTGAAACAACCCACCACTTAAATCTAGTAACCACCGATTCAACCCAACCAAAAACAGCCGAGAGAGAGAGAGAGAGAGAGAAGCAAATATAGAGAGTAGAAGGAGAGATAGAGAAAGAGAGGGAGAGTTAGAGAAAAGCGGAGATAGACAGAGAAGAAATGGAGAGCTAGGGAAGAGAGTAGAGAGGGGGAGAGAGAATAAAATATTAAATTTTAAGTTTACAACCAGTGAACAGTGTGTTGTATATATAAAAACTTACTGTAACTAAATGGTAAAATTTTTTACGTATACCAATCCGGATGGTTGTAAAATAGCAATTTGAAGGGTTTTGCACCCCTCAATGTTAATACTAGCAACAAAGCCAAAAACACCTTCGTTCACACCTGAAAGCTTGAAAATGTGTTGAAAACACAAAAACAATCTAGACCCCTAAATAAAAGTTACTGCTCGATTGATTTTACACTAACTTAATTCTAAGTGCAGAATAGTGTAAATGTGAACGGATAAACAAATAAGCTACTCTAATCCATAATCATATTAACACATCAATAAAATGGAATGTAAAAGAGTAGGGAAGAAAGATGCAAACACAAGATAATATGTTGATGTGTTATCGAAGAGGAAACCGAAGAACTTGGTGGAAAGTCTTTCCGCCGCCCTTAAAACGGTAATCAATCCACTAGACAATCAGTTGGGATACATGGGTTAGCAAGAGACCCTCCAAGCCTAATCTACCTGATGTACCTAAGCCCTCCAATCTCCTACTCCAACAAGGTTTCTCAGAACCGTGTTTTGTCTAGCTCTCCGGATCCCGTAACAAGCTCCATGATGCATTTGTCATCCTTGGCTTCTTCCAATACTTCCCAGTAGCACCAAACCTCACTTGACACTCTGAAAGGGTGTGGTGGCTATCAACCTCTCAATGGTATGGAAATGGAGATGTGGGAGTTGAGGAAAATCCGCAAGCAATTGTGTAGAGAAATGTGGGTATAACAATCTCTAACTCTCAAGATTTGTGACTAGGATTTTCTCTCAGAAGCACTCCTCAATATTTATGGGTAATGTGGGTATAAAAAGTGTGTATCAGATAGTACAGCTTGGCAAAATAGAATGTCTCGCGAGAAGGCCTTACCCACGAGCTACTCGCGAACACAGCTATCGTCATCTGTCCTGACTCTTCCATTCCAATCATGTGCAGGGCACATGGCTCACTTCGCGGGATGCTTAGTCGTGAGATACCCCTGAGAACTAATCAGTCTTCAATTGCTTGAGTCTTCACTCTCTCTCTCACACGACCCTTACAGTCAAATCCCACAATGAATACATGGTACAAAAGATTAAATAAAAATTACAATAAAATTTGGCACAGAATTAAAGCCAAGAAAACACATAGTTGTAAATTACAACTTTACAACACGTGATGGAGATCGATCTATTGATTAAAAAGGATTTGTAAGTTGAGACCCTAATTTGAACACAACCCTCTACCCATCCCAGGATCCTTAAAATTTATCCCAACTCATAACTAGACATTATTTCTCTTTCAGTTTAAATAATTGTTTAGAAATGCTAAAGAAACAAGGTTCTTATTTATTTATTTAATGTGAAGAAACTAGGTTGTTCATCATTTATTAAGCACACAATTCGATGACTCCTAATAAAGTAATAATATTTTTGATATAATCTTCTAGCGATATATGTTATAAACAAAAGAAATATAATGATTAAATATGATCATAGAAAAATTTTGTTTTTCCTATTCGGACCAAGGTTACTTGATCACATTTTATCTAATGACTAAAAATGATCATAGAAAATTTTTTTATGAAGATGATTTGTAAGGACTTTCGCATGTTCTTCTCCAACCAAAGTCTTGTATTTTAAGTTAACATGCTTTACATTTGCAAATCGAACTAGGTTGTCAGGCAGATGACCAACTAATCTACTCTGTTCCGCATCATATTTAAGCCTAATATTAGTGATTTTACCCGAATCTATATATGTATATATATATATATATATATATATCTAAAAGCTAAAGCATAACATCTATTGTTGCTATACTCCCGTTGAGCTACATCAGCAGTCACATTATCTACCTATTTCCCATTTCTCTCCACTACTTCCAAAAAGAACTTTCCTTTTACCTTCGTCTTTCCACTACTCTCAACCTTAATGTCATTATTCATCTATCTCTTCCTCTTCATTTTATTTTGCCTATTCTTATCCCCATTCTATTACTATAAATATGTCATTTTCTGTCTTATTTTATACATATTTTCTCACATGAAAAATGTTATTTCTCTCTCTCTCTCTCTCTCTCTCTCATGTTTTATTTTTGTGTCAATTTTTTTAGTTTTTGTATCTCTACTTTAGATTGATGTATTTATGACTTCTTTAAAATTTTACTTTTGGGCTGCAATTTGATTTTGTGTTTTTAATTTTTTTTTTTTCCCTGTGTGGTTGTTAAATGTTATTCTATTTCATACAAATATAGTTTACAAGAATATAATGTTATTCTATTATATATCATGACTTGGATAATTTGGTGTTTAACTTATGGCTATATTTTTTATTTTGATCCTTCTTTTCTCATTTTATGAATCATTATATTTTTGTATATAATACTATTTTGGGTTAATACGATTTGGTAGTGTGTTTGAGTTTTTAAGTTTTTCGTTGCAAGTCTTCTCTATCCCTCTTTTAGCTTTTGTTTGATTTTTTTGACATAATATTTAGTTATTTTGGAAGTGAGATTTTGAATTTATATCAAAATACAATGTTGACTATGTATTTGAATGTGTTTATCAACTATTAAAATTAAACTGCTCAAGATGAATATGCATAGACAATATTTTAATTTTAACTTTTCATTGATTTATTATTTAGTTATAACATCAAAATTAAAGTAAATGAATATGTAAAGTTCAAACTACCTAAAATGAATTTGTAAAGCTAATACATTTAAATATTTAATATTGTCAAAAAATTAAAAGTAAAAAATAAATAATAAAAACAATAATGATGTGGTCGATGATGTGATGGATGAGAAGAGTCAAAAGGAGCGTAGAAACAAAAATGCGATATAAAGATCCAGTTAAAGGCAATTAAATTTTAATAAATAAAAGTGTATGTAGTAAAAAATAAAATTTTCTTTATCATTTTATACAGATTATTTGCTTTCATTTCAATAGTTGAAGTGTTCAATTTTAGACATAAAGTCTACTTTTTTCCTACATATTATTTTAAATATTAAATTTATAATATGATCTATTTTCTTTGAAATGTCTAAGAAATATGCAGTTTCAATTTCATGTATCTATGTTAGTAAACAAAACTCAATCAATAGTTCGAAACTACCCGTATGATAAGAAAAATTATAAATATATTAAACTCTTCTAAGAGAATGAAAATTTTAAATAATATATTTGAAACTCAAACAGCTTAGTTGTATAGGAAAAATAAATTAGGAAAATATAATGCGCAATAACATAATTTATCAAAATATGGACCGCTTAAAAAATGAATAAGATCAATTAAATAAATCCAAATAATAAAATGATGATATATTTTTTGAGATAGATAACTAAAAAATAATTTTAGAAATTGTTTAAGTTTTTGGGAGAATAAATTATTTTTCACAAAATTTATAGAACAAATTATATATTATACCATAATTAGAATAAAATTATCTATTCTTACGCATCGCGTAGGTTTGTGACTAGTTTGTATTTAAAAAAGGAAACGCAGTACATTCTGCGCTAGTAAATTACAAAACCCATAAAATACTAATTATGTAATAATTAAGAGCTATTTCCCCAGAATTTGTAACTGGAACTACAATAAGAAATTTCTAATCCGGTCAAAACTTCTTCAAGAATTTGAAATACCCTTTATTGTTTAATAATTGAGTTTCTGTTTGCTTAGACATTTTTATCAGGTTAGAGATTAAGGGATAATGAAGTAGACACTCCCTCTCTTTTATGTAAGAAAGGCACATAGTAACACCAGTACTTGTCTTCAAGGAGTCCTCCTAAAATTAAATGTCAGCTAACAATAAATAAATAAATAAAATTAAGAAACAAATGTATCTAGAAGTATAATTTCATAGTATTAACATGTGGTGGAGGATTCTTCCGCAAGAGATCTTGGAGTAGGTGAAGATAAGAAAGGTTTTGGAGGGATTTGCAAGGCTTCTATGTTTCCTTCTAACATTTCAATCACTTTACTCATGGATGGCCTATCAAATGGATTTGTCTGTATGCACCACAAGCCCACTAAGATCATCTTTCTCACCATTGCATTTTCCTCTATGGTCATATTATCGGGAAATCCTAAATCATTGTGCTGCTCAAGTCGCTTATAAATCCAATGTGGAAAATATATCTCACTGGTATTACTAATTCCAACATCAACGTTTTTTCTTCCTCCAACCATCTCCAAAATCATCATTCCATAACTATAGACATCAGATTTGTGTGAAACTCCTCCAAAGTTTCTGTTGAACACTTCAGGAGCTATATACCCTATTGTTCCTCTGGCAACAGCCATTGATATGTTACTCTCATTCCTTGGAGAAAGTTTAGCAAGTCCAAAATCAGAGATCTTTGGAAGAAAATCTTCATCCAGAAGGATGTTATGTGGTTTTATATCAAAATGCAATATTCTAGTATTGCAGCCACGGTGTAAGTACTCAAGCCCCCGAGCAATACCAATTGCAATTTGGAACAATTTTTCCAATCCTAGGAGTGGATTGGTAGTCTCAATGTTGCCATTGTGTATGAATTTTTCTAGTGATCCATTGGGCATGAACTCATAGATGAGAGCTCTTTTCTGACCTTCGAGACAAAATCCAAGGAGTGCGACAATATTAACATGAGAAGTTCTACTAATACTTGCAACCTCATTGATAAATTCATCTCCATTTCCTTTTGATTCATTCAGGACCTTCACAGCCACGAGACGACCATGGAGTAGCTCTCCTTTGTACACACCACCATAACCTCCTTGACCCAGTTTAACTTTAAATGAGTTGGTGAATTTTTTTATGTCTGAGAATTTATATCTAGTTAGAGCTAGTGGTCCGTAATTTCTGATGAATGCCTCAAGATCATGTTCATTCTTTGTTTTCTTCATAAAAAATTGTATTGACGTAATTGATCTCTTTCTTCTAAGCCAACAAATTGTGATACAGGTTAGTAACACTCCAAGCCCTAAAGCAGCAAGACCTGTAATATAGTTTGAACATGATTTAGTTATATCCGCTTAAAATCTAAAACCCCGCTTTCCACACTAAAAATTTCGGTGAAATATTGAGGAAGCATATGACATCTTTGGAATAGGCAAAAGAACAAAAAATATAAATATATTTTCTCAAGTTTTACGAACGTAATCTATTTTTCATTGGTATCTTACCTACAATCAGCCTTATATTCTTGGTACTGGTATGTTCTGCAGAGAAAATATAGTATTCATTAGTAATTAGTAATACATAATGTGCAAATGAATTAATTTCAAATTTCTTGTATCGCACTTTATCACATTTCTACTCATAGGCACAAAATAAGACTAGCCTCATTACGCTTGCTATGCACATGCAAGGAGGCTTTTTTATTTTATTTTATTTTTATTTATGTTTAAAACTGAAATATAGATAGTGTCTTAGTTCTTAGGATCTTATCTCTATATGTGTGTGCGCATTTTTTTTTTTTTTTCTAATTACTTATTTGTACATGAGAAAGGAAAAAGTATAAAACTTAGGATCCTTTTTTAAAAAATAGTCAATTACTTTTTCAACCAATTTGTGCTTTTAAATTTAAAATTATTAAACTAAAAGATAAAGGTATTTTAGAGAGTTTAAGAAATTGTGTGAGAATATTTTAGTATACAAAATAATGAAACCCAAATAGAGAATCCTGTTATTAGTAGTATAGATAATAGAAACTTATTCTTATTCACATAATAACTATATTATTCCCTTCAGGAGTCTTGGCAAGCATCACCGATGATGATCACTATTTGTTGAAGTCTATTAAGAGTGATGTTTTAATAATAGAATACAAGCAAAGCTACACATGTCATTGAACCACATCCCATTCGCACTAACTTTAGAACTAGCAAACGGGTAAGGTTGGGTCACCTCAGGTTAGGTCACATATAGGTTCGAGTAAAAAAGGAGTCGATCTAAACAGGTTGTGAGCAGGTTAGGTCGATTAGGTTACAAATCAGTTAATCAGTTTTCATATGTAGGAAAATAAATAATAATTGTTAGGGTCATATTTTCTATGTATTGTTTTATTCTTTGGCAAAACACATATTACTTGTAATTGGATAGATCTAAGTTAGGTTTAATGTATTAAGAAGTATGTAAAATTTACATCCTAAGTGGTATCATTGAAGACATGAAGATTGATCCAAGAAATAAGTAAAGAAAAGTTATTTCAATAATTCTCGACACTAGTCTTGACACTAACATCTATCGAGATTTAATGAAAAAGCTCAACATAAGCTCAATCTATTGAGATTTATGATTTCAAAATTCTCATATCTAAATTTTTGCCCATGATGACTTGGATTGCTAGGGTTTCATCCTCCACAACCCTAAACCATATAAAAGGTTTATTTTAAAGTCATCAATGACAGAGATTCAATTAGAAAACTCATACACTCTATGAGAAGTTATTGTATTTTGTGTGTCTTAGGGTTTTGTAAACAAGTACTTCTAGATCTTCAACATGCTTTAAAGTGAAGAATTTTGCAGCCAACAACAATCTTTTAGTTGCTTGGAGTTAGTTATGTATTGGAATCCGTGCATGTGAAGAAGTCTTCTACAAGAACAAGTCCAATTATGGATTGGTGAAAAGGTTCAGCTGTAGGTTGGTATTTTAGAATAGTCCAGGGTAGTGGTAAGATTACTTATACTTTTATCCACTTGTTCTTGATTAGTGAATTCTTGGGAGTGGTGACTTGAAATTCACATGATGGGGTATTTGCCTTGCGAGAGGTTTTCCCCATTTGTCAACTATTGGGGTTCAAAATTAACCACAGCCCAAGGCCCAAAGAAATAACACATTGGGCTAATTTCATGGGAAATGAAGCTAGGAAAATAAAGGAGCTGGGCTCACGTAATAAAGAAAATAGGAAAAGAAAGAAGAAAAGGGTGAGAAGTCCAAAGAATTGGGATTCAAAGACTCATGAAGTAACAGACTTTAAAGTCCATGAAGCAAAGGAAAGGCCCAATCGGCCAAAATCAGTAAGCCAAGAAAATCCTAATAGGAAGAGCTAGATCGGGATCCCAGAGGTTACCAGAGTTCAGGGATTCCTGGGATGCGCAACACGGTCTAACTAAGGATGAAATGGCTCAAAAAAAAAAAAAAAAAAAGCACAAAGGAAGAAGGGCAAGCAGGTTTCAAGCACCCAATCATGCAGTGAGGGATTAGAAAGTACAAACAAACATTTATAAACAAAGGAGCTATGCCTTAAGGAACCAAGAATGAGAAAAACATAAGAAGAAGTGACTGGAAGGAAGCTTTCAACCCAGCAATGAAAGATTCCAATTGTTTGGGAAAAATGACAAGGAAGGAGTGCAACCAAAAGCTGGAAAGGTGAAGAAAAGGGCCAAATAGCTAAGATTAGCAACTTGAGGGGATCTTGAAATAGAAAATCAGCTAGGGGCTTTCAGCTTGGTCGCACCAAAAGAAAGAAATTATGAGAAAAGAGGAAATGACTAGCCCCTGAGTAAGTTGACACAGCACGAACTCTGAAGGGTAAAAAAGGGAAATCCCTGGTACCCCAGAGCCCTAGAGTAGCACTATAAAAGGAAGGAGAAACTCATGCTGAAGGATATTCATTCATCGCCATTTTTCTGGATTCTTAGAAAAGATAGCATAATAGAGCTTTAGAAAGAAACTATGTAAAGTTCAAGGAAAAAACAGAAGAATTTTCTCCCAGTTTCCCAGACATAGCCACTATAGCACATACTCGGATTCGAAAGGATTCAAATTTTACAAGTCTTGGAGACTTGAATAGCCATTAAAGTATGTCTTTTTTGAACTTAGTTGAACCTTGTATCATGTATTAGTGAGCACACTGTAATCATAACTAAAGAAAATTAATAAAATGCCTCTCATTAATTCGAGGATTCCTAACCCCTCTTTTACTGTATTTTTATTAATGTGCATTTCTTTGCTGTTTGAGCTGTCATTCAATACAGATATTTTCACTTGTTAGTTTATTTGTGTTGTAGGAAGCTTGCTTTATGCACTACTTGGTTCTTAAACAGCCTTTTAGCTATGGTGAACCAAGCCTAGTCCACCAAGAACAATTATTTGGCCCATGATCCTTAGGCCACTATGCTGAAGAAAAAAGGCACTCTCACATTTTGGCGACTCCACTGGGGATTGGGTAAAGAAAAGGGAAGAAGCAATCCCTTCATAGAGTATGCCTCTAAGACCAAGGAACAGTAAAGGTGCTAATATGCCACCTACGGCCTCTGAGCCCATGGGAGAAAATGAAGTGGCCTCCAGACAAAGAGGAGAGGTGCCCTAACAGAGTAGGAGGCTGTGTCAGAGCAAAGGAACGCAAGCCAAGAGCTAGAGCCCATGGCTCGAATGACTACAATGTTGAAGGATTTGCAGAAGAATTAAACCATGTTCTAGATAAATGGATTAGGGATGGAGTGGTTAGGCCATTCATCATGTCCAGGCCACCAACGAAGGAAGAAAGGAAAAATCCCTAATTTTGCAGGATTCATAATTATGTCAAGCATTCCACTAAGGATTGCTGGACCTTCTGTAGGCTCTTTCACAAGAAGCTAAGAAAAGGAACCTTGGAGCTCACTTAGAAGGAGCCAGAAGTGCAAAGGAACCCCTTGCCCAACCACAAAAGGAAAGGGGTGGTGGTTGTAGTAATCCATGAGAATCTAGCAGAAGCAAAAGAATCAAAAGGATCCTTCCACTGGAGCACAGTCAGGACCCTACAGAAGAATCCCAAGTTCAGATCATTATTCAACCAGCCGTGATTCGAACCAGAAGTAAAACGAGTGGCCACAGAGTCTTTAATGAGAATAGCAGCAGATTTGAAAATGGAATGTTTCACAGCAGAATTACATGCTAGTTGAACTTTTTTGGAGACAACCAACCCCATAACTTTCACTGACGAGGATATGGAGGTTGAGCATCCGGATCACCGTAGACCACTTTATCTAATGGCCACCATAAATGGTGTTCAAGTTAGAAGAGCATTGGTAGACACAGGAGCATCACTCAACCTCATAGCCGTGAGTACCCTAGAAGCCGTGGGCTAAACTAACGGGAGGATTCTGGGAGCTCCCATGGAGATAACCGGATTTAGAGGATCAGTAGAGTCAATCGAGGGATATATACAGCTGGCCCTAGGAGTGGGGCCAATAGTAGCCTTGGCTAGATTTCATGTAATCAACTCAAATATGTCCTACCATGCACTGTTGGGACGACCATGACTCCATAAGCACTGCCTTATACCATCCACGTACCATCAATGTGTTAAAGGGAGGTTGAATGCGAGGCCCATAACGATCCCTGCCAACCATAACCATTTTAGCTAGGGGAAGTAAATTTTATGGAAACAATGTTCTATGATGAATTAAAGCCAAACAATGAGAGTCTCATGCTAAGGACCTTAGGGGCACCTATTCTTGGAAGAAGAAGAAGGAGGAGGTACTCGCAACTTAAAAGACCTCTTGAAGAGAAAAATGCAAAAAAGGGAACCCGGAGGAAGATTGATCTACCGCTTATGAAGGTGCACGGGGCCTGAGTGCATCGTGTAGGAGGGTCGTGGATTACCAAAATATATGGTAGCCCAAAAGGAAGTCCTAGAGGAACCAGTCAAAGAGACACAAATTCAGCTTGAGGAAGAATTAGAAGAAATAAACCTAGGGGCTAAGCTGAGATCCCAAAAGCCTATTTTCATTAGCAGTCAGTTGATAGCACAAGAAAAGGAACCATTGGTGGCCTTGCTCAAAGAATACATGGACATGTTTGCATGGACCTATGATGAGATGCCTGGTCTGGATCCTAGGCTAGTGGTCCATGCTCTTAACGTGGACCCAGGGGTCATGCTAGTAGTCCAACCAACCAGGGTCTTTCACAGTAATGTAGAAACTCAGATAACTCAAGAGGTCAAGAAGTTGCTAGCAACTGGTTTTATCAAGGCAATTCAGCATCCCAAATGGCTTTCCAACATAGTACCTGTAAAGAAAAAGAACGGCTAGATTCGTTGTTGTGTGGACTTCCGTAACCTGAACAAGGCATGTCCAAAAGATGAGTTTCCTCTGCCTAATATTGACCTTCTTGTGGATTCAGTTGTGAGAAGTTCTATGTTTTCATTCATTGATGGGTATAGTGGATATAACTAGATTCGCATGGCTGCCAAAGATGTCAAGAAGACAGCATTCAGGACCCCAATTGGGAATTTTTATTACACTGTGATGCCCTTCGACCTAAAAAATGCAAGGGCCACATACTAGCGAACCATGATAGCCATCTTCCACGATATGATGCATAAGGAAATGGAAGACTATGTGGATAATAATATGGTCAAATCAAAAACTAGCACGGGACACCTTTAGGTACTTGAACAAGTTTTCAAAAGATACAGGGAATACAAACTACGCATGAATCCCATGAAATGTGCCTTTGGAGTATCTATGGGAAAGTTCTTTAGGTTCTTAGTATATTACAGAGGCATAATTGTAGATCCAGCCAAAGCCACAGCCATTGCCACAATGAAAAGACCGACAATAGTGAGGGAGCTCAAAAGCTTCCTAGGAAAGGTCTTCTACATTAGGAGATTTGTGCTAGGGCTGGCTTCAGTCGCAAGTTGGTTATCCAAACTGTTAAAGAAGGGAATTGAGTTCACCTGGGGAACGGAGCAATAGGAAGCCTTCTAAAGGATTCAATAGATTATGAATCATTTACCCACTCTACAAGCACTAGTACATGGGAGACCCCTGTTGCTGTACATAGCATCAAATTCTCAAGCAATAGAAGCCCTGCTGGCACAGGAAGATGATGATGGGAATAAGCAGCCTATTTGTTATGTAAGCAAGGCACTCAAGAATGCTGAGACCAGGTACCCCAGGATAAAGAAAGCTTAACTAGTGGTTATTTACACGTCCCAGAGGTTGAAGAGGTATTTCTTAGCTTACCAGATCCTTTTTGTGACTAAGTCACACCTTATAGAAGCACTCCTACAACAACCTCTTCTAACAGGAAGAATAGCACAGTGGCTAGTCTTGCTCTCTCAATATGACATAGGCCTCAAGATCCCCAAGGCTATCAAAAGCCAAGCCATAGCAGATCTCCTAGCATAGTTCCTAGGGAAGGAAGAAAGTTCACTTAGTAAAGAGATCTTAGGTGAGGTAGCAATGGTAGAGATCCCAAGAAAGAAATGGACAATGAGATTCGACAGGTTAGCTACAACGACGTCAAATGGAGTAGGAGTTGTACTAAGCTGTAAGGATGGAGACACCGTACTTTTATCTTCCAAGCTTGGGTTCTCCTGTTCTAATAATGCAGCCGAATATGAGGCATACTTAACCAGGTTAACTATAGCACTCAGTATAGGAGTAAAGCATATGAGAGTATTGGGAGATTCCAATCTTGTAGTTTCCTAGGTGAAACCTGACTTTACACTAAGGGAGCAAGGTTTAGCAGCCTACAGGACTTGGGCGCAAAGGCTGGAGAGTAGGAATTCCATACCTTTAGCATAGAGTACACTTAGAGGAGTGAAAACAGGTTTGTTGATGCGCTTGCCACCCTGGGATCCCAAGTACCATTCAAAGGAAGGGACACGCTGGTCAGAATAGGAAAACAGGAACATTCTATCTTAAGAATCCTCTAAAAGATATCCTCTGGAGAATCCAAACAGTGGGATTGGAGGAGTGAAGTCAAAGAAAAATTGAAGGAAATAAGATCCGGATGGAGTATCAAAGAACTAAGTGACTACACTCTAATAGAAGGGGAACTATATAGGAGACTGCTTGGAGGGATCCTATCCAGATGTATCAATGAGAAGGAAGGAAAACTAAGATTGGAAGAGCTGTATACCCAAGTTTGCGGGGCCTCAGAAAAGATCAGCCTATATAGAAGAATGCAACGCATGAGATACTACTGGCCTAACATGAACAAAGAGGCAAAAACTATGCAGGAAAAATGTCAAGAATGTCAATTCTCAGCTGACAAGAAAGAGAGCTACACTGTATTTGTTACAGAAGATTGGAGAACTCCCTTTATGGAATACTTGGCTTAAGGGATCCTACCAACTGACAGGACACTAGCCCACCAGGTCAAGAAACTTGCGGTTAGGTACTTCTTGTAGAACGAGATCCTATTCAAAAGGGGATACAATAGGGATCCCTTGAGATGATTGGGGCCAAGGGAAGCTATGGAAGTAGTTAGGGAAGTTCATTCTAGTAATTGTGGAAGTCACCCAGGAAAAAGGAGACTCTATAAATAGTTACTACTGTTGGGGTACTACTAGCCAAAAATGAAAAGGGACTCCGATGAGCTAGTCAAAACCTGCCATGCCTGTCCAGTCCTTGGAGATGAAATCTATACTCACCCAAATATGTTGCAAGATATGACAACGCCATGACCACACTTGGGGACTTGATCTCATAGGGCCTATAAATCCCCCATCTAGTGGTTACATATGGATCTTGGCAACTATCGAGTACTTTACAAAATGGGTAGAGGCTAGCCCTTTGAAAAAGGCCACAGGAGCAGCTATAGCAAACTTCATTCAAGAGCATATCATTACAAGGTTTGGGATCCCTAGGAGGTTGATTAGTGACAACGAGACCCCATTCATAAACAAAGACATGAAGGGGTTGATTGAGGCTTATTACATCAAGCATGGAAGATCTACGCCGTACTACCCATAAGGAGATGGCCAGGCAAAGGCCACTAATAAGGTGATATTGAAGATCCTTAAAAAGATGAAGCAAGAGTATGGAGGGAAGTGGAGTGACCACTTAGCAGATGTACTTTAGGCATGCAGGAACTCTGTGAAGACGGCCACGAGATTCTCACCATTCTCCCTAGTCTATGGAACAAAAGCCATCAATTTAGTGGAATTAGTTGTTCCCACGCCAAGAGTAGTACTTGAAAAAGCTAGGAGGACACCGAGGACACAAACAATGAAAGGAGATTAGCAAACCTTGAAGGGGTAGAGGAAGAAAGAGAACTAGCCAATAGCAGAAGTCAGAGGTACCAGCAAAGAATGACTAGAGCATATGTACAAGTAGTACACCCAAGAGCTTTCACAAAAGGGCAGCTGGTACTAAGAACAGCAAAACATGTAAGGAGGAACCTGTTAGGACCTTCCAAATTTGCCCCAAAGTGAGAAGGACCCCACACCATCAGAAAGGCTCACGATAGTGGATATTACTACCCTACAAAGGAAGATGGGACAGTCCTGACAGAGCCCATAAATCGGAAGTGGCTAAAACAGTACTATGCATAAGAGGGGAGAGGTCTCAATACGCCAGGATCCTTTTTGCCAACTCTCCAACCTGCTAAGTGTTTTTTTCAACATTCTCCTTATATATATATATATATATATATATATATATATATATATATTATGAATTATCACTTAAGTAATTTTGTTTAGGAACCCATGGTAGAAGGACACTCTGTGATCCTTACTATCTTTGTTGGCTTTGTTATGTTCCTTGAACGATGATTGTGTTTTGATTCAATAAAATCTCTTTTTATTTCTCCTCAACTATTAAATTCTAAGTATTGCAAAGTCCTAGCATGGATAGAATCAAGGGAGGATACCTGGGCAAAAAAAAAAAAAAAATCTTTTGTCTGATACATGACCCAAGACCCGCCCCACAGTTAGTTTTAAATAGCTAGTTTCAAATACATTATCTAGGATCTCGGGCAAATGCTCAGGATACGCAACCCAGTACTTGACAAAAAGACTTGCCAAGTTCATGAACTGGGACAAAAGGGAAGGGGAGAAGGAAATCGCCTAATATACCCAGTTCAGTACTTGCGCCACAAAAACAACCACAAAGGTACCTGGTCCGAAACTTGCAACAAAGCTTGTGGGAATCATGGCCCAGGACTCAGTACCAAAGAAAGAAAGACAATGTAAAAAAAAAAATAAAAATAAAAATAAAAAAAAAAAAAAAAAGAGAGAGAGATCCACATGCCAAAAAAAATTTAGAAGCAATCCTGAAACATAAGCACTTAGAAGCAGTTTCGAAACACAAATACAGATCTATGCAAAAAAAAAAAAAAAAAAAAAAAAAAAAAAAAAAAAAAAAAAACTTATACAACCTCAATATGTTCATACACATCTAAACCAACTAAAAAAAGAGAGAAAGGAAAAAACTAGGAAATAAGGCCAGCCAACAAAGAATCATCTGGGAAAACGGCAGGGAAAACTAAAGAAGAAAGAACCCTCTGCCTTTTAATCTTCAAATCTTGCAAAGTCTTGTGAGCATAAGCTAGAACTTCCTCAGCAGTAGCAATCCCGGCATCAATGCTCTTAGAGGCCTGCCTCTGGAAAAGCACGTGGGCCAGTGAATGCAAGTACTCCAGCAAGAAGGACAAGTTGAACTTGGCTTCTAAAAGGTCTTGCACCATTCCCCTCCACTCCAAGAGATTTTCTTTAGGTAAAGAGTCTAGTTAATAATCTCTCAAGGAAATCAACACAGCATACAGTAACTCTATTAGAATATTTCTCAAAAATACACCTCCTTTGAAACCGCTGGTAAAATCTCCATGACTTTTAAACAATCCTTCTAGCAATGGCAGGCTATCCACAGGCACAGAAAAGTGTAAGAAGCTATCATAGGAGGGCCCAAAGTGATGAAAGTGGCTAGTAGGGAGGCTGTTGAATTCCAAGAGATCGAAACGAGCCAGAAAGGTGGGAGCCTTGAAGCAGGATCTACAGCAGCAACTCCTAGAGCCTCTTCCATTGTTGTATCAACACCTAAAGGGGGTAAGGAACCTTCAACTCTTTGGGCAGTTTGGAAATTAGCAATTAAACAAATCCCATAACTCCCTCAAGAAATACAAGCTCAGAATCTCTAACACCTGTATCAACTCCTGCCAAAAAAAAAAGTGGGGGGTGGAGAGAACAGACTTAGTTCCAAAAAAAAAAAAAAAAAAGAAGAGAAGGAGAAAGATGAAAACAAAAGAGGAAAGAACGGAAACCAGTATCGGCCTTTTGGGGTGGAGCCTTCTCCTCTTGTTCCTCTGAGTTCTTGAAAGACTCTAAGAAAAAGCACATGACAAGTTGAAGAAAGGATGAAGAAGCCTCAGCAAAACGGCTAAAGAAGGGTAAGGATACAGGGGGATTCACCATTTAAAAAAAAAAAAAAAAGGAAAAACAGGAGAAGGGTACGGAAAGAAGAAAGAAAAAGAAACGCAATAAGAGCAATCAACACCCACCTTCAGAATCCTCTGATTCTAAAAAAGAAGTAGCACCAGAGGTAGGTGTCACAATGGCTTGGCCTGAAAAGAAAAAAGGAAAAAAGATAACTCAGAAAAGAGAGAGAGAAAAAGGGGATACAAAAAGAAATAGGATTAAACGCAATTATAAAAGAATAAGGCTCACCCGTTTGTTTGGATGGGGATGCGCCTTCCAAAGTTTTTATACTTAACCCCATTTGAGGTAATACAGTTTTGATGGGATTGGAAGTCTGCTCAGATTGGGGACCTTGGGATGGAAAAAGATGGGAAACCTCAGGATCCTGGGTAACCTCGACACCCAACATTGGCTGCCCGGCCTCTCCAGCAATGCCACCACTAGGGGCCTCCTCTTCTACACTATGAGATACAGCTACAACCATTTCCTCTTCCAAAGTCCTACCAGCTGTGGGGGGAGAAACTTCCACCTAAAAAAAAATAGCAACACAAATAACAAAAGGCATAAGTAACAGGGAATCACAAATATACAACACTGGAGAAGTGGATGAAAGCAAATGACAGAATGCACGAATGAAGGAAGACCATACCACATCTTCACCAGATGATTGACTTCTACCTTTCTTGGGGTCTGACTTGTGCTTGGACTGCAAAGAAAACAATTATTCATCAGTTCAAGAAAAGCAACAACAAACTGCAACATAAAAGAGAGAAGAAGGAAAGAGGCCTTGCCTTTCTTTCTCTCTCTACAGGGTCTTCGGGTCTTTGTTGTTTACTACGGATAAGTCCAAAGGATTCCAGAGAATCATGGACTGAAAAACTCACAGGAATCTGGGAGAAAGAAGACTTTACCTTAGTCTTCACCCAGGTCCTTATACCAAAGGTTGCTTAACTTCTTTTTCCTCAACAAGCACCAACTGTTTCTGGGATTTCCCAGTCTTCCTCTTTTTCATTTCAGGGCCAATGCCCCCTACACTTTCTTCAACTATAGCCTCCTTCAATTTTTCTTGCTTAATTTCCCTTCCTTTACTCATACCAATGGGAGTAACAGTAAAAGCACTAACAATAAGGTCACATCCTGACCAAGTTTTTGGAAAATCCTGCGCATAAGTCACCCAACCTCCCCTGGAGGCATGCCACTCTATGAAACCTATTTTGCTACTCACAACAATAGATACAATGCCAGCAGTAGGTAGAGACAGGCGCTTGTTGGATGTCAAAGCAGAAGAAATGCCAGGGTTGGGGACTCTCCCAATTATGTCAAAACCAGCATAGTCAACAAATGATTTTTGCACTCTTTTCCAATAGTCAGCATAACCGCTGGAGGCAAAAACTTCTCTCTAAAAATTGGGCACTACGAACTGAGGACTCCTCCGTGACCAATTGGAGAAGGCCTGGAGTTTCAAAAAAGGATCCAAAGAAGGAAGGGATGGTACTATGTCATTAAACACTGGAGGGATATCCTGGTCAAAACCAAATTGCCAAAGTACTTGGTGCATTGAGTAATGAGTATATCTGGGGCCTCATGAAAAGGGCACAAGAAGCCAATAGGGACTAATGCAAGCTAGGTAGGCTAAACTACCCTCATCACCGCGATGCAAATCAAAAGCGTTTCCTGTAGAAGTCAGAAAATGAGATAATACAGAATCACAAACAAAACCGAGGCTGAACTCCCAAGGAGAACGCCAATGCAAATAACCTGCCTGATCAAACAACTCATTCAAGTTAAGACTACCACCTTTCAGACTGAGCCAATGGAAAATAATAGGGTGGCTGTCAGTTGAACTGCCACAAAGCCCTTTAACCACATTAGCGAATCCCTGAAACTTATTTTTTACAAACTTTAAATTTCTACATCTTGCTAAAGTGACCGAAGAACGATCCCACATAAATACTTGGAGTATGGTGCAATGAAGAGAAGAAGTGATTACATAACAAGAATCATCCTCAGCTTCATCTTTATGAAGCTGATCCAGTTGAGAGTGGACATGGCCCAAGAACATGGGAGCTAGAGGATATTGGGCACCCCGGGCCAACCTAATCGCCAATGGAAAGAGAGTAGACTTGATCCCATACCTAGGGAACTCACTAAACAGAAAATTGCTAAGCCAGAATGCAAGGAACCTTGCTCACCTAACTTCCTAGTCTTTTTCGCGCGAAAGGTTCATAACCCACCAACCCATCCTGGCTGGTTTCCTACTAGGAGAAGCGATATGCCCGCCAAAATGAGTAAATAACTTTTCTTCTACTTTAAGATCCTCATCAAAAGGATTAATATCGAAGGGATTTTCATCCCCAAGCACTGGAATGAGGAAATTGTTGACCATATCCTCCAGGGTGACAGTAAGTTCACCAACAGAAAAGGAAAAGGTGTGTAGAGCAGGACACTAACGGCGTACTAGATGCCTAAGACCTTTAACGTCTCTGAAACCCTCAAGATTCTTGGAGATCGCCATTGCCTTCAAGATACTAGCGCGCTCCAGCGACCCATGAACTCCTCGTCAAAAGTTCCTTATCCACCTAGATGGGCAAGCTTTAGATCTTTCCAACAACAAAATTGAAAAAGATGGGAACCACCTCTCAAAGTCCCTGCCTGATCTGGGGATTAAAAATCTCTCTAAGGTCTGGGACTTGAGCGGAGCCAGTGAAACCTGCCTAACCGGAGAATACCCAAACATAAGTGAATGGAGGGGCCTCACTATGGGACACCTAAGGGAAGAATAAACTAAAGATGTACCAGGGGTCTCGTAAAGGAAAATCAAGAAACCTAGTGACCTCATGAGACTTATCTTTTATAGAACTAGTGGAACCTTCACCTTTAAAAGGGTTGGGAGTATGTTTCCTTCTTTTCGAGAAGAAGAAGAAGCCATCGAAACAATGGGTATCTTGAAAGTAAAAGGAATTAAGAAGAGAGCAAGAAGTAACAGACTGATCGAAAGGAAGAGAAAAGAGACTAAGAATGGAAGATTTAGGGAGATAAAGGGATGATGTAAAACGCCTACAATAAAGACACAAAGAGCAGTTGAAGAAGATAGTATGTGGAAAGACGCGCCAGTTGCTAGAAATTTAATTTAAAAAGGGAAGAATTATCAGTAGTTATTAATGGAAGTTATGGGGAACGTAAAAGTAGGTGGTGGAAGTTCTTTACTCCAAAACTCAACCGCCACGTCCCATATAAAAATGAGACGTTACAAAAGAAAGAAGAAGAAAAAAAAAAAAAAAAAAAAAAAAAAAAAAGGAAGAGGGGGCCAAGATACCGAAGACCAAAGATAAAAGATCAGGATCCTCAAAAAGGGATCAAGACTAAAGAATCCTACAGAAATTCAACTACTCACGCATGGGCTATAGGCAACCCATAAGCTTGGAAGGCTAAATATTGAGGTTCAAAATTTATCACAGCCCAAGGCCTAAAGAAATAACATATTAGGCTAATTTCATGGGAAATGAAGCTAGGAAAATAAAGGAGCTAGGCTCACGTAATAAAGAAAAGAGGAAAAGAAAGAAGAAAAGGGTGAGAAGTCCAACAAATTGGGATCCAAAGACTTATAAAGTAACGGGCTTTAAAGTCCATGAAGCAAAGGAAATGTCCAGCCGACCAAAATCAGTAAGCCAAGAAAAGCCCAATAGGAATAGCTGGGCCTGGATCCTAAAGGTTACCAAAGTCCGGGGATCCTCAGGACACGCAACATAGTCTAAGTAAGGATGAAACAGCTCAGAAGAAAAAAAGCACAAAGGACGAAGGGCAGGCGGGTCTTAAGCACCCAGTCATGTAGTGAAGGATCAGAAAGTACAAACAAACATTTATAAACAAAGGAGTTGTGCCTCAAGAAACCAAGAATGAGAAAAATATAAGAAGAAGTGACTGGAAGGAAGCTTTCAACCTAGCATTGAAAGATTCCAATTGTTTGGGAAAAATGACAAGGATGGAATGCAACCAAAAGCTGGAAAGGTGAAGAAAATGGCTAAATAGCTAAGATCAGCAACCTGAAGGGATATTGAAATAGAAAATCAACTAAGGGCTTTTAGCTTGGTCACGCTAAAAGAAAGAAATTATGAGAAAAGAGGAAATGACTAGCCCTTGAGTAAGCTGACACAGCACGAGCTCTGAGGGGTAAAAGAGGGAAATCGCTGGTACCCCGAAGCCCTAGAGTAGCACTATAAAAGGAAGGAGAAACCCATGCTAAAGGGCATTTATTCATCGCCATTTTTCTGGATTCTTAGAAAATATAGCATAATAGAGCTTTAGAAAGAAACTATGTAAAGTTCAAGGAAAAAACAGAGGAATTTTCTCTCGATATCCCAGAGATAGCCACTATAGCACCTACTCGAATTCAAAAGTATTTAAATTTTACAAGTCTTGGAGGCTTGAATAGCCATCAAAGTATGTATTTTTTGAATTTAGTTGAACCTTGTATCACGTCTTAGTGAGCACACTGTAATCATAACCAAAGAAAATTAATAAAATGCCTCTCATTAATTCGAAGATCCCTAACCCCTCTTTTACTGTATTTTTATTATTGTGCATTTCTTTGCTGTTTGAGCTATTGTTCAATACAGATATTTTCACTTGTTAGTTTATTTATGTTGCAGGAAGCTTGCTTTGTGCACCACTTGGTTTTTAAACAGCTTTTTAGCTGCAGTGAACCAAGTCCAGTCCACCAAGAATAATTATTTGACCTAGGATCCTTAGGCCGCTGTGCTAAAGAAAAAAGGCACTCTCACATTTTGGCGACTACATTAGGGACTAGGTAAAGAAAAGGGAAGAAGTAATCCCTTCGTAGAGCATGCCTCCAAGACCAAGGAACAGCAAAGGTGCTAATATGGCACCCGCAGCCTCTGAGCCCGTGGAAGAAAATGAAGTGGCCTCCAAACAAAGTGGCAAGGTGCCCCTAACAAAGCAGGAGGCTGTGTCAGAGCAAAGGAACGCAAGGCAGGAGCTAGACCCTATGGCTCGAATTACTGCAATGTTGAAGGATTTGCAGCAAGAAGTTCACCTTCTTAAAGAAGGCAAGTCGCAAGAAGTCAGGGACAATCCCCCCCCCCCCCCCCCCCCCTTGTGGGCAATCAAGATAGAACCTAGCCAGAGGGAGGGTCAGCAATAGAAAGAGGAACCAACTCCCAATACCTAATGCTGGCAGATGTCAGTACCCTCCTAGACCAAGAAAGGGAAAAACTTTTGGGGATCCCTAAGAAATTTTCACGAGATCCCTTATTTCCATCGAAACTCCTTGGCAAGCCATACCCTAAAGGATATGAACTCCCAAAGTTCCATCCTTTTGATGAAAGAAATGGGAGCGCCGTGGAACACGTGATTAGGTTCGTCCACACCATAGGCCCTTACGCAGGAGACCAAGAGCTGTGTCCAAGAGAGTTTGCTAAATCCTTAGTGGACAGAGCATACACTTGGTACACCACATTGAGACCTGGGTCTATTAAAACTTGGGACGAGATGATGGAGAGATTTTGTGCAAAATATTACCCTAGTGAGGACAAGGTCACTTTCTAAAGTCTTCAGATGATAAGGCAGAGGCCTGGAGAGGATCCTATCTAATTCATCAAAAGATTTGAAGATGTGTCTCTAGATTGTTATGTGGACCACGAAGAGAACATGCTTTTCAATTACAAACTCAACCTCGAAAATCTATGCATCACATAGTTCACTGACCTGTTACAGAGAACTAGAAGCACAGCACAAACTATGAGGACAAAAAGGATGCCAGCATCTCAAGCCATGACAACATCAGTGGGAGAAAATAGGAAGAGGCCTGACGGAAAGGTGTTCGAGGAACCACTGATGATCCCATGTACCGCAGAAGAATTAAACCATGTCCTGGATAAATGGATCGGGGATGGAGTGGTTAGGCCATTCACCGTGTCCAGGCCACCAACAGAGTAAGAAAAGAAAAATCTCTTATTTTGCAAGATTCATAATTATGTCAAGCATTCAACTAAGGATTGCTAGACCCTCCGCTAGCTCTTTCATAAGAAGCTAAGAGAAGGAACCCTGGAGCTCACTCAAAAGGAGCTAGAAGTACAAAGGAACCCTTTGCCCAACCACAAATGGAAAGGGGTGGTGGTTGTAGTAATCCATGGGAACCCAGCAGAAGCAGAAAAATCAGAAAGATCCTTCCACTCGAGCACAGTTAGGACCCTACAAAAGAACGCCAAGTTCAGATTATTATTCAACCAGCTGGAATTCGAACCAGAAGCAAGTAGGGAGGCCACAGAGTCTCTCATGTGTATAGCAGTGTTGAGGTTCAAAATTTCACAACAAAGCCCATTCCATAAAAAAATAAATAAGGCCCAATTCATTCAGTAAGAAGAATCGACATTAAGGCGCTTTGTATGCTCAGATTTCTAGCAAAAAAGACCATTAAAAAGTTCAGTAAATTTCAGTGAAAGAACTGGGACGGGATGCCCAGAGGCTGCTAGAGGCTCAGGATCCTCAGGACGCACAACATGCTTTAAGTAAGATTGAAATGGCTCAAAGCATAAAGGATGAAGGACAAACATGTCTCAAGTGCCTAGTCATGTGTCAAAAAGTGTAAAGCAAACATTCATGAACAAAGGAGCTGCACCTCAAGGAATCAAGAATGAGAAAACCATATTTGGAAGTGGCTGGGGAGGAGCTTTCAACCCAGTAGTAAAAGATTTTGATTCTTTGGGAAAAATGACAAGGATGGAAGGCAGCCAAAAGCTGAAAAAGTGAAGAGGGCCAAAATAGCTAGGATCAGCAACCTGAAGGGATCTTGGAATAGAATGTTAACTAAGGGCTTTTAGCTTGGTCGGACCAAAAGGAAGAAATTATGAGAAAAAAGGAAAGGACTAGCCCCTAGGTAACTGACACAGTACGAGCTCTGACGGGCAAAAGAGAGAAATCATTGGCACCTCGGAACCCTAGAGTCGCACTATAAAAGGAAGAGAAAACCCATGCTGAGGGACATTCATTTATTACCATTTTGATCTGAGAAAAGATATCACAACAGAGCCACAGAAAGAACTCTGTAAAACCCAAAGAAAAACAGAGGACTGTCTCCCAATATCCCAAAAAATAGCCACTATAGCACATACTTGGATTCGAAAGGATTCAAACTTTGCAAGTCTTAGAGGTTTGAATAGCCATCAAAGTCTGCAATTTTTGAGTTAATTTGAACCTTGTATCATGTCTTAATAAGCACACTATAATCCAAAATCAAGAAAAATAATGAAGTACCTTATATTGATTTAAGGATCTCTAACAATTATTTGGTGTATTCCTTTATTACATTGTCTTCCTTTACGGTTTCTTACTAAAATCCTTCTCGCCTAACTATCTTGGAAGGCAAAGCCCAAGCAAAGCCACTCGGACTTGAGTTCCAAATCCCATAAGTCTTGTGCAAAAGCACTAAGTCTGTGATAATTAGGGACAGGATCCTCGTGGCTGAATCATTCTCATGAAACTTATTTACATATATGTATATGTATTAAAATGTATATTCTAATTTAAGAAACTAACAATTTTTTGAAGATATGTGTATTGTATAGTGTGTTTTTATGTAGCACCCATAGAGGTAAAAGGAAAGGACAAAGCTCTATTGCATAATAAACATGGAAAAATATCATATAGTTTAGAGAATCAGCATTCTGGATTCTTACAAACCTAGTACGCCCAAGGATCCCACAACAGTATGCCCGAGATTCCACAACAGTACGCCCTAGGGTACCAAGTGAAGCAACTCTTTTAAATGTTTATACAATAAAAGATAAGCCTTAAATACTCTATTTCAATCTCCTTCTCATTGTGAATATTATAAACATTTATTTCACTTATTTCGTAAGAGTAAATGATCATTTTACAAAACTAAAACACTTGTAATGGTATTTTATTGCTTAGGAGGAATCACATTTTTCATCTTGAGGAGC
This sequence comes from Quercus variabilis, assembly GCA_030445155.1. Lineage (NCBI taxonomy): Eukaryota > Viridiplantae > Streptophyta > Magnoliopsida > Fagales > Fagaceae > Quercus > Quercus variabilis. Next base: position 26,301,458 of record CP129454.1, read on the forward strand.
TTTATGTGACTTGCACACAACTTGGTTCGTAATCAGTCCCATTTAACTGTGGTGAACCAAACCCAGTCCACCAAAACAACAAGTATTTGGGCCTGGGATCTTTGTCTCTACTTGGGCCTGTGTGCTAAGAAAAAAAGTACTCTCACAAGCAGCAGATTCGGGAATGGAATGTTTCACAGCAGAATCACATGCTAGTCGAGCTTTCTTGAAGACAACCGATGCCATAACTTTCATTGATGAGGATATGGAGGTTAAGCATCCGGACCACCGTAGACCTCTTTATCTAATGGCCACCATAAATGGTGTCCAAGTCAGAAAAGCATTGGTAGACACAGGGGCATCACTCAACCTCGTAGCCGTGAGTACCCTAGAAGCCGTGGGCCTAGCTAATAGGAGGATCCTGGGGGCTCCCATGAAGATAACCGGATTTAGAGGATCAGTAGAGTCAACCAAAGGATATGTACAGCTGGCCTTAAGAGTAGGGCCAATTGTAACTTTGACCAGATTTCATGTAATCAACTCAGAGGTGTCCTACCATGTATTGCTGGGATGATTATGACTCCATAAGCACTACTTTATACCATCCACATACCATCAATGTGTTAAAGGGAGGTTGAATGGGAGGCCCGTAAGGATCCCTCCTAACCATAACTTTTTTAGCCAAGGGGAAGTAAATTTTGTAGAAATAGTGTTTTATGATGAATTAGAGCCAGACAATGAGAGTCTCATGCCAGGGACCCCAAGAGCACCTATCTTGGAAGAAGAAGAATGAGGAGGTACCCGCAACTTAAGAGACCTCCTGAAGAGAAAAAGGCAAAAAAGGGAGCCCAGCACCTTAGGATCCCGGGAATGTGTAGTAGTACGGGAACCCGGAGGAAGATTGATCTACTGCTTATGAAGGTGCGCAGAGCCTGAGTGCATCGTGTAGGAGGGCCCTGGACTACCAGAATGTATGGTAGCCCAAGAGGAAGTCCTAGAGGAACCAGTCAAAGAGACACAAATTCAGCATGAGAAAGAATTAGAAGAAATAAACCTAGGGGCTGAGTTAGGATCCCAGAAGCCTGTTTTCATTAGCAGTCAGTTGATAGCACAAGGAAAGGAAACATTGGTGGCCTTACTCAAAGAATACATGGACATGTTCGCATGGACCTATGATGAGATACTTGGTCTAGATCCTAGGCTGGTCGTCCATGCTCTTAACGTGGACCCAGGGGTCAAGCTAATAGTCCAACCAACCAGGGTCTTTCACACTGATATAGAAACTCAGATAACTAAAGAGGTTAAGAAGCTGCTAGTAGCTGGTTTTATCAAGCCCATTCAGCATCCCAAATGGCTTTCCAACATGGTACTTGTAAAGAAAAAGAACGGCCAGATTCGTTGCTGTGTGGACTTTCGCAACCTGAACAAGGCATGTCCAAAAGATGAGTTCCCTCTGCCTAATATTGACCTCCTTGTAGATTCAGCTGCAGGAAGTTCTATGTTTTCATTCATGGATGGGTATAATGGGTACAACCAGATTCCCATGGCTGCCAAAGATGCTAAGAAGATAGCATTCATGACCCCCATTGAGAATTTTTATTACACTATGATGCCCTTTGGCCTCAAAAATGCAAGGGCCATATACCAGCAAACTATGACAGCCATCTTCCACGATATGATACATAAGAAAATGGAAGACTATGTGGATGATATTGTGGTTAAATCAAAAACTAGGATGGGACACCTTCAGGTACTTGAACAAGTTTTCAAAAGATGCAAGGAATACAAACTACGCATGAACCCCATGAAATGCACCTTTGGAGTATCTGCGGGAAAGTTCATTGAGTTCTTGGAACATCATAGAGTCATAAGTGTAGATCCAACCAAAGCCACAACCATTGCCACAATGAAAAGACCGACAACAGTGGGGGAGCTCAAAAGCTTCCTAGGAAAGGTCTCCTAAATTAGAAGATTTGTGCTAGGGTTGGCTTTAGTCGTAAGTGGGTTATCCAAACTGTTAAAGATGGGAACTAAGTTCACTTGGGGAACGGAGCAACAAGAAGCCTTCTAAAGGATTCAGCAAATTATGAATTATTTACCCACTCTCCAAGCAGCAGTACATGGACGACCCCTATTACTGTACTTAGCATCAAATTCTCTAGCAATAGGAGCCCTGCTGGCACAAGAAGATGATGATTGAAATGAGTAGTCTGTTTATTATGTAAGTAAGGCACTCAAGGATGTTGAGACCAAGTACCCCCAGGATAGAGAAAGCCTGTCTAGTGGTTATTTACACATCCCAGAGGCTGAAAAGGTATTTTTCAGCTCACCAGATCTTTTTGGTGACTAAGTCACACCCTATAAAAGCACTCATGCATCAGCCCCTCAAGAAGAATAGCACAGTGGCTGAGAAATACCTGAAGTGGGTCTTTGCATTGCGAGAGGTTTTTCCCATTTGTCAACAAATCACTATATTATTTTATTTTCCACTGCATATTAGTTTATTTGGTGATTTGTTAGTGTCTCCATGGTTTACATGTAATTTGACCTAATTAATCAATTGGACAATTTAATTAATTGACCGGGGTCAATCTATAACCCAACAATGAATAATAATAATAATATCATATTGTTTTTGTCTTCTTTTCAATATAAATAAGAGAAAAATTGAAAAAAAAAATACTCAAAATAAAATTTAAATAATATGAAATTCTTATGCTTACACAAACCAAAGTTTAGTAATGATATCATCACCATAAATGAATGAAAAAAAAAAATACTAAATGTCATGGATCATGTCAAGTTATCAACTTCTTCAGGTATACATGTTCATATTGATGTAAAATAATAATAATAATAAGACAATCAATATAATAAATTAATCTAAGTTCACATGTAATTTGGGTATTCAAAATAAATCGAGAAAGTAAAGTGTTAAAACTATAGCAATACTGGAAAAGTTGTATATAGCCTTATTGACTTAATTACGTTATACAAAATTATGTAGAATTCAACTCACTTTCTCTATTCTTCTCATTATTCAAAATTTGAGTTTATAACAAAAACTAAGAGTTAGAAACTAAAAAAAAAAAAAATGAAGAGATTGTAAGAAAAACTAATAGTGGAGAGATGGAGAAGTTGGGGATTTAGTGCCATGAGAAAATATGGCATAAGTAATTTTTTAAATTTTACTTTAAGTTTAATTATTTTGCTTTCAGAAGAAGTGTGGAGAGAGATTTGGTGGATGAATTGGTGTTGAGCTTAAAAAATGTGGTGACATGAAAAAGTATGACGGACATAATTTTGTTAGCAAATTGGTTGGATTTGAACTTGGTTAAGCTCATCCCAACCCTCCACAGAAACAGGTCTACAAAGAAAAAGAAGGGATTCCTGTTTGGTTGTGGAGTTAAAAAGAAGTGATTCATTGAAGTGACTTAATTGGCATTCATTGATTTGGCAGAATTTAGATAAGGCTGAAAACTAAAGAACTTCTAGAAGATCAACGGAACATACTACGCAAAATAATAGGTAAAAGTAAAACTAAACCAATTTTCTAGATATCTTTTGTGAAAGCTTCTAGATATCTGTAAAACTAAACCAATTAGTCATTAGAAAACTCAGATTGTCATTTTCTACTCCTGAAGAAAAATCCAAGAAATCATTCATCATGCCTAATTCATTCAAACCTATTAGGTGCCCAAAATAATATGAGCTGGAATTGAAATTGAAATTGAAAACATCATGATCTCTAACACTGTATGCTAGCGTGATTAGAAACTCCTAATATTGATTAAAAAAAAAAAAACCTATAAAGAAATTGTGCTCACTATGGTTTACCTATGATCTGTCTAGATGAAACATAAGAAAAATTTGAAGAAAATAATCAATGATTATGAGGAAATTTCCTTCAGAAGTACCATCATCGCAGGTTTTTAGATGAGCTTGGTCATGGCAAAAACAAACAAACTAATTATTCTGGAATCCACATTGTCCGCTACTTCTCTTACAACTGCTGCAATCATGTGCATTCCAATTCAAAGAGAACCCCATCTTCAAAACTTCAGTATAATTCATTAGCAACAAGCTTGTCAAGTTGACTCCAATACGCACATCCACAGGCACATCAACCATAGACCAGCACGACTCCAACGAAAAGTTACGAAGCACTAATGCTTCCTTATGGAAAACAGCAAAAGAATGATGGGTACTGTTGGTAACACAGTCTAATCCATATTTAGGGTAATAAGGCATTGAAGTGCAGTTGTAGAAGATGGAGAAATCAATCTGATGATACAAACTAAAGTTAAATGGAGTTTGGTCAAGGCTTACATTACGCAGAGGAGCAGGGCATGCGGCCTCATAGACCGCGGCATTGGCCACAAGAAATGACTGGTTCGAGTAATAGATGTCCTAAATGATATAATCCTCATTCGCAATTGCTATAACTGGGCTTTTGTCTTTGCAGATGATTGTAAAGTATGGCCGTACGGGTTGCCACAGAAAGGTATTGGGGACATTGAGAAGTTTTGGAGGTCTATTTGAGTGGAAGTAAGTAAGAAGCAGAGGGAGAGAAGGGCCACCAGAGCAATAAAAGTCAACAAGATTGGATGACCATGACCAGTCAACACGTTTATCCAAGTAGTAATTAAATGGGGAAAATTTTGGGGACAGTTCTACTTCGCATTCATGGTAAAAGACAAATTTCAAATAAAATATGTGTGAATGGGTGCCATAATAAATTATTTTTAAAAAAGTTTTTATACAATTTTTTATGAAAAATTGAAAAAATTGTCAAAATATTAAAAATTTTTGGTAATTGTTTTTATTCTTTATTTTTTGTTTTCGAAAATAATTTTCTATTTTAGAAATTAAAAAATTTGTTTGGCAACTCAAAATGGACAAGAAATAAAAACTATTTTCAAAACTCAATTTGTGAAGGAAATTAAAGATATGCAAAATATTATTTTTAGTTTTTAGTTTTCAAAATTTAATAAAAACACGTATTTGATTTAATGAATCTATCTCATTTAATGAGTTAGTATTAAAGTTTCAATCCCAAAAACAACATATTTTAGTATTTTCTATTTTTTTCTTTAAAATTTTTTTCTTTTTAATTTCAACTAACCAAACATGTTTTTGATTTAAAAAATACAAGATTTTTTTTTTTATTATGAAGAACAACTTTTTGAAAATAGAAAACAAAAACTATTACTTAATATAACCTTAATTTCTTTTTCCTTTTTCCCATAAAACTTTCCTTAAATGGTTTACTAACAAATGTCCTTAGAACATTTGCTAACATTTCCCATAAAATATTAGGAAGGACCTAATATGCTATCCTATTTTTATCACTATGCCCTACTTGGGAAATAATAATAATAATAATAAAATATATGAGATTACATGACTTTGTCAAGCTATTTGTGAAAATATTTGGCAATAGTCTTGTAACTTAATTGATACTTTACTATATTTTCAACAAAATATTTAGAATTTAAATCTCCCATCTATTATAACAATCAAATTTAAAATAAATGTGTTCACTATTCGATCAAAGACAATATCATATGAAATAATTTGACTTATTTATTTATTTATTTGCAATTCTTTATGGAAGTTATTTTAGTTTTAGGTAAATGTCATAAAAACTCACTTAAAGAAAACTAGAGACTGAAGGTACTAACTTTGGGTTTTTTTTTTTTTTTTTTTTTTTTTTTTTAGTAAAAGGCAAAAGAATAGTTTGCTCTGTGCCCACCGCACAGCTCCGTCTAAGACTCTAACTCTAACTTTGGGTTATGAATTGGGATGTCTACGGTCGGATGAGTGATGATAACATGATTTCTTTCTACCAAAAACTTGGAAGTTGCTCGTAAACATATTGGAAACTCCAGAGAAAAATTAATGTTATAAATTTGGTGACTCACTATCTTCATTCTTGCTTAAAGTCAAAGGTCACAATTAATTTTTTTTATTTCCATATATATAAGGGGCACTAAGAATGAAATTGCTCAAAACAAAGATAATTCCACCGATCAAATAGATTATGACAACTAAAAGAGGAAATCACACTTTTTTACTCTAAATTATATTTTATTTTACACTTTGTCCCATGAATTATCAAAATGCACAAATTAAGTCTTCAAAGTTATAACCCTGTTTGATATCCCTTTGTGGTCTATTTTGGTGTTAAATATGATAGAATTAAATATTGAAAAATCAATTTACCCCCTCCAAAACAGTTAGCAAATAGTTACATTGGTATTTTAATTCTAAATTCCGTTAGATTTAATACCAACCGGCAATAAGAGGTTAAATGTTACAATGTTTTGGATTTAAGGGGTTTATATCATGTGTTTTGATATTTCAAAGGGTAGAGTATAAAATGAGCAATAATTCAGGATAGAAAAATATAATTTCCCCCAACTTATTAAAGCATGTCTTAGACCAAAATGAGGATCAAGTCTTTTGCTTACTAAATGGACCCACATTTACCTAAAGCAAATAAACCATGAGAATGCTATGCAATTGTTAATTATGCCCGCTAGCCAAAGCCAAAGAGACCTGTTAAACTATGAAATTATGTGAACTATGAACCAGAAAAACTAAGCAAAAAGAACAAGAAATATGTGTTTCAGCCTAATCCAAAAGTGAGAAGAGAAACGAGCGGCATACCGTTACTTGAACAAACCGAAGTTTGCTCTCCATCACGGCAAAAGCAGACAATTGGTGGTGGGGAGGGGGTCAAACTGCATATCCCACCTGATGCCACACACCCCCAACATTGAATCGACAAGGCATTACGGTAGTCTACATCAAAACCTTGATTCAATACATTCTGAAGTCCCACAGACTCGTTAATAAGAGCAGTCCGTAAAATTGGAACTTTAATATTTGTATTGCATTCCTCAAGAAGCTCCTGGACCCTCGGGAAGGATTCGTTTACAAAGTAATTAGCACCAACTCCTCCTAAGCCGCAGGAAAAGTTCGCTCTATCCAATCCTCTAACTCCAGAAGGGCAGTCATAGAACAAAGTTAGGGTTTGATCGGTTTGTGTGTAATAATCGAACTTTTTAATATCCAAAGTGGTATTGACTAACTTTGGAGTACATCGACTATTCCAGAGGTCCAATCTTACAATGGTCATGATATGATGAGATTTGTTGATGTTTAGTACAAGGAACTCTAGTTCTTCAACTTTGATATCAACTTTGATATCAACTTTGATAATTGGGTATGGGTATTCATTGTCGCGGCACGTAAGCTTGAACCATGGAAAACCGCAAATTTCAGGTCGATTACCATCCCAGAAAGGGTACGTAATGTTTTTGATACTTCCACAATCAAAGGGACGACTGCACTCAGCAAAGTATTCGACGGCGTCGCAGTAAGATGGAGGTAATATTGTTAAGAAGAAGAAAAGGGTGATGAGGGAAGAGAGAGCTAGATAATGGGAATTCATGTTTAGAAGATAATGAAGAAAAGAACTGGGAGATAAGCAAAGTTTATCAAGCAGCCACACAATGTTGAATAAAGACTAGAAAGCGATAGATATAATGATAGATAGATGAACCCTCTTATTTACAATGAACAAGGTGACCATTCGTTTTTTCGGATAGAAAGGTGAGGTTTCAGAATAGCATTCACACAAGAGAGAGAGAAGAATATTGACTTCGATTTTGTGGGATCAGCTAGCGTGACAAATCTTTGGTTGAATGTTAAGGCAGGCGAAAGACGCAACGAAACTGCCAAAGCTATCAAAACAAAGCAACAGAGTTTCCTAGCCATTTCAGTACTACAGTTAAATTATTGTTTCGTTGAAATTACCAATTTCATTAAACTTTCCTATAAGTTGATGTGACGTGTTTGAATGTCTGGTATTATAATTGAACTGGTATACAAACGAGGAAATAGTGTTCCGTCCCTTCTCTTCTTTTCTTTTTCTCTTTTTCAAAAAAAAAAAATGATCAATTTTTTATATGAATTTTACAGTTCAACTTGTTTTTTAATTCATTTCACAGTTTTACCTATCGAAAATACATAATTAAACCACTTTTCCTAACAAGTCAAAAGGAAAGGGCGTAAAAATATTCTTTATTAATTGGTCAGATATTGCAAATTTGCAATGGATTATGTAAACATGACTGAAAAAATTAAAATGAAAAATGGAAAAAGTTATGGAGATATTATTCTAACAGCCGTGTTTGAAGATCTGAGGAGCTTAGATGATTATATTATATGCCTGGTTTGAAAGCATGAATAATTTCTTCCAAACCCAACAACCTTTTTCATGATTTCTAAATTATCAAAACTGAATAAAGAGATGGCTATGCAAATCTTAAGAAGAAAATCAACTATAAAAAAAAAATAATAAACAAAAAAATAAATAGAAATAAAAAAACTCCAAAAACTAGCTATCCCAATATCTCATCCCTAAAAGTTTGCTTCCTTTTTTTCTATTGTGGGCCTGTACCATCTAAGATTGATGCTTGCCAATTTAGTTGAACATGCCTGTCACATGCTGTATAATTGACCTTAAAAAATGTCCATACTTAACCAATTTAATTGGGACTCTTCAACAACCTCTCTAAAATCCTGGCCCCAAATACTACAGGCGTGAAAAGCTAACCAATAAACAAACAACACTTAGAAAATCTAACCTATACTTACACTATAAGGTGAAGATGTTCATTTAACCAAAAAAAAAAAAAAAACCTGGCACATCTGTACATATATAAATCATACCAAAGTCTACTTCTAAGCAACGTGAGACTTTCCAACAATTGGACACATTCAATTTTTTTTGTTTCGTCAATATATACAATGGTTGAAAATGAAATTTTATCTCGCGTAGAACATGCTGAATTTCAACGCAATTTTGCGTTGTTCAATCTCACCAAACAATGACATATATGGCCCCTAATTTTATGTCTTTGCATGCCACTCGGCTAGTAAATTTTTTTAAGGTTAGAAATTATTTTAAACATATTCGAATCTCAATATCATATAAATATGGATATCCTAGCAACTCGCCTAGTCACGTTCATTGGTATCATATACAATGACTTTCAAAGTCTTCATTAGACTTGCATATATCGATCTTGACTATATAACCAGCAAAGTCATAGGCCTGAGACTATCAAACCATGGAATATAGAATTTTTACTCATAATTACATTAATTTCATTCTCGTGAAGACGATTTGGTCATGTCTGACAAAGAACAATAATGTCAGCAATTCCGTTCCACAAACACACAGGCCAGCTGAAGAAAACAATTTCTTAGAATATGGATTTAATTTGGGGCATGACTAATGGTAATGACTTAGTGTGCGTTTGCGTGCAAATGATTCAGCGTTGCATTTGCTTTTTTGCTTTTGCTGAGTCCCATGGCATTGTCCACGACCCAGCCAAAAATGCGCATATCCATACATTTCTAAGTCCCACAGCACTACTCACATATTTAAAAATTATTTTGTTACAGTGTTTTCAAAAATAAGTTTTTAATTTTCAGCAATTAAACAATATCCAAATAGACCCTTAATAGTACTATATATGTATGAAGCCTTGGAACAAGTAAAAGTATATTTATAAAAAGAGAAAAGTAATCAAAATCCTTACTAGTTATTGCTAGTTGGATGATAAGAAATCGACACTTAATGAGTTAGAGGAGAATTCCTCTAAACTAGTTTGGAGTTAACTTTGACTTTTTACTATATCATTTTCAATTAATAATAGGATTAAACAACTTATTAGTTTTTTGTGATTATATACTCTATCTTAAGTTTTAGCCATTTTAGTTTTCAAAATTTTCTTTTGTCAAGTATTGTCATACTTATACAAAAGAAAACACATATTGTTAATAAAATCCTAGAAACGACACAAACACAAAGAATTTAGTTTTTATATGTCATTTAGAGTATTTTATTTTACTTATAAAACTTCTTTAAAAGTTTTTTAGTTATAAAAATAAATTTAAACCATAAAAAAAAAAAAAAATATATATATATATATATATATAATTTAACACATTAATTGAAGCATTTTCTTTTACTTGTTGAAAATATTCAAAGTTTCTAGTTCTAAAACTAAACCTAAATCATTACTATTTGTGGGGGAAAAGGAGCCAGGCCCAATATAATGGGCCGAGGGCCCACGAAACAGCTATCTTACGACCGAAAAGGGAGAGATGAAAAGAACACAGCCCAGCTAGGAGTAGGATCTTCATAATTAAAGATCAGTGCTGTCCGAAGAAGATGTCTCCTGTCCGAGAAGAACTTTACACTTTAACCAGATATCACAGGCTAGCTGAGTACGAGAAGAGCCAGAGTGACTGACCGAGGACTTCACCTGATCAGGATAAGCTCAGAGCAAGGGCTGGAGATGATAAGAACGAAGAAATATCTAAAGGAAAAGCTGCTACCACCGTATTTAATGCACTACAACAGCTTTTCTGGCCGCATTTATGTGGAGAAGACCCCTGAACAGTGCAACCTCAGCTACCGTCACTCCCAAACAACTAAAGCATGCCTATGATGTGACATGCACTCAATTAGATGTACAGATGAAGAACAGGTGGACGATGGAGATGATGGAGAAGGATCCTATATAAAGAAGAAGAAGTCCTAATAGGGGGGGAGATCGGAAAAACGGAGAAAAGAAGAGGAAGAATAATTTTACTGTAGCTCTGTACTGTGTAATCACTGTTTATTCAATGAAATATCTCTTCGGACATTGACCTAAGAACTTTCTCGGCATTATTTCATGTTGCTTCTGCTTTAGGTAATCCAATCCACCATTGTTAAACTTAGACCCAGTCCAGCTCTTTTTCCCACTCTCTACAAATTCATTGGCTAGGATACGTTGGGCCTTTAATCCATACTTTTGGGCTGGGGCGCCAGAAACGGTCCTTACACTATTAAACTTAAAATATAGTACAAATCTTTTCCAAACGATCATAGTCTAGTAAAGCCATATAATCGCTTAACACATTAAGTAATTTCCCAAGTAATATAGTGGAAGAGTTAACCCTAACTCCTAAAAAACATAAATAAATATATAAAAAGGATTTTGAGAATCAAACACAAGAGCTTTCGAATATGTAGAAAGCTTGTTGAGTATTAGGACAGCACCATGGTAGAATTTTGAATAAAGAACTTTAGTGAAATATTGGGTTGAGCCCGTCTTTTTTCCACGCAACCTATTTATTAAGAATTTGATCTCAATAGATCTAATTTTCGATATCTCCTCAATCTATCGAGACATGTTTTTCTATATATACTAGAAGATTCCATCATTTCAAACCTCTCTCTTTTGTCTTTTCTTCAATCTCTCTTGATCTATCTCAACCAACCTAAAACACCAAATCAAGTTTCCATACCTTGATTTCTGCCCCCTCTCGCCTCCAAAACCTTTGTAATTCTCTCTAATATCTTATTTTTCATGCATTTTCACATATTCATGCTTTTTAGACCTAGGTTTTGAAAATTTAGGGGTTTTTTGAGTCTTTTATTTATTTTATTGATCTTTAGGCATTGGGTTTTTCTTTTTATAAACTATAATATTTCCATGCATTACATTCTCTACGAATTTTTACCTATTGTCATGCATTCTATAAAACTATGTGCTTGATTATTCTTGTGTGTTGTAGTGTTGGAATGGGTTTTTGCTCTATGAGTTGAGATTATGTTCATGCATTTTCATGCATCGTTTTTTCACATTACACTTCATTTAGTGTGGTTATCTCTCTTTATTGCTTTCTCTCTCTCTCCTTAGAGCATCTTCCCATGGCACCTAAAAAGAGCACCCCTATTTGTAATCCTATCTCTCATGCTTCTTCTTCTTCTACCCTGGTTCTTAATTCTCTTCAGTTCAATGACATGAATTGCTGAAAGGCATTCAAAGAAAACTTCACTCTACATCAGCCTCACGTTGAGCGTCATATTATTTTGTCTAAGTTGTCAAACATAGTGATACCCGAGACTTTCCAATCTCATGGATTGGAGTTCCTATGTGAACGACTCACTACATGTCTAGTGGTGTATGTTCAAGAGTTTTATTGCAACATATACATCGTTGATACTTTTGTACCCATGTTCACTACAAGTGTTCAAGGTACATGTATCTCTGTGACTCCAAAACTTATCTCTAAGTTAGTCCATGTTCCACAACTGGCTGAGTATGACCACCCTAACACACCAGTGCTTGCATCCCTCTCTCTCAATGCACAAGCTACCATCTTCTGTGGACTACCATCCACTTGGGGTTATACCTTAAGTATGGTGACTTGTGATTTTGTTTAGGACGTTCATTTGTTGAACATGATCATGACTTATGTCCTTACTCCAGCCTTCAGTATAACACCATCACTAAGTCTCATGTTTGGTTTCTTTATTTTTCATTGGATGGTACTTTCCCTCTCAATTGATTCTCTCTATTAGGGAGACATTTCAAGGTAGGAATGGCAACGGGTCGGGTTCGGGCCGGGTTTTTTCATACCCGGACCCGACCCGCAGGTCAGAACCCGCAGCCCGAACCCGACCCGTTTAATAAACGGATTTTTTTCCTAGGGCCCAGACCCGCCCCGCCGGGCCCCGCGGGCTCCATGGGCCCCGTCCATTCAGGGCCCTGAAAACAGAGGCCCAATCCGTGGCTCAATAAAAAGTAAAAAATAAATAAAAAATTATGTTTTTCTGAGAAAAAAAATCCCAGCAGCACAAACAACAAATCTAAGTAAATCTCAAATCGATTCAAATCCATCAAACCCATTCAAATTTCCTATTCACAAAAACCAAATACATTTGAAATCAAACTATTTTTTTGGGGTTAAAAACGACAACATCATTAAACTAAACAAATACATCCAAATCAGTACAAAGTCTGTTGAAATAAACTCCATTACAGTCATCCTCTAAGGTCTTAAGCAAGTCCACAGGCGGATTGGAAAACAAAAAGAAATCTGCCTCTTTATCACTGATCAGCACTTATTCTAGCTAAAATCAAACTATTCACAGAAACCAAATACATTTGAAATCAAAATCTAAAACAAGCACATGCAAGGAACATCAAATCTTAACAACCAAATCTAAATCTACCATCCAAGAATCAAAATCAGATTTTCCAGATGATGAATGAGCATCACCACCACCGCGACGAAGTCGAAGTCGAAGCCGAAGCCGACAAGGCCCAAACCCTAGCCTCCTCACTGTCCAAGCTCTCCGCCTCCTCTCGCGGCATACCCTCCGTCAAAGACTTTCACTTCCTCAACAACTTCGACGACTTCAAGAAGACAAGAACCCCATCCGTGAAATCTCCAACAAATCAACATCGATGCTCCACACTATAAACGATAATGCTCAGGTTTGGAGACAACAAGCTGCTACTGCTTTCCCTGACCGCCCAAAGTTGCTACTGCTTTCCCTGAAGCAGACATGGACGACGCCAACGACTGGGAGAGGAGAGTGAGTGAGAGTGGGAAGGGCGGCTAGGGTAGTGTGTTGAGTGAAATGAGAGAATAAGATAGGGTTTATAAGTTTATATATATACTGGGGTTTTTTTGGTAATTTTAGTTTTAACCGGGTTTTATTCGGGTCGGGTTTCGGGTCGGGTTTCGGATTTTTTTATAAAACCCGGACCCGCTTCGGGTTTTTTTTTTAAAACCCATACCCGACCCTATTCTTTATCGGGGCCGAGTAAAATCCGGCCCATTAGGGTCGGGCCGGATCGGGTATCCGCGGGTCGGATCTAAATTGCCATCCCTATTTCAAGGTGCTATTCGATGTGAGAAACTTGTATTCCCCTCCACCATTGCTTGTATCCTTAATCGACATAGTGTCTGTTTTCCTCCTACCAATCATTTCGTTCCCTAAGGTGCCCTTGGGAAGGTCACTATCTCTAGGAGTTTCTCACAACTCTCTTCTTGAGCTAAGTGCCAAAGACCTAATTCGACTCCAGCTTAGCAAGAGGAGGCTCCTTTCATGCTGTTGTGGATGCTACCTATTCATCCCACCCCTCATCTTCATTTGCTCCACTTTTATTCCACATGCTCTTTCCTTTCTATATCTCTTACATGTGTTAAGTATCTACTAGAGCAGTTTTTTTTATGACTTGTCTTGTTTTACACATGATGCCTTGATGTATCTTGTTTAGTTCATTTCAATTAAAGACAAGTTGCTAAGCCATATTGATACTAGAACTCTCTTCTTGCAAAGTTCTTCATTAGTTCAAGTGTTTAGATTAGGTTACTTTGTTTTGAGTAATCTTGAGTAAAATGTATTCTAGGACATTCATTTTACTCTTGTGGTTTTGTCACAAATTACTAAATGGGGAGATTGAAGGGTCATGTAGTTATGTATTGTTATATTTGAGATCAAAACACATTTTCTATGTAATTGAGTCCAAGCTTAAGTCTACCATAATGTTACTTACAAGTGGTTAACAAATGGTGTTATTGAAGATTCAAGGCTACTCAAGAAAAGTTGAATCTGCAGGTTTCTATACCTAGCTCAATAACAGTCATCCAATCAAGAATTAATGAATCTTGAAACCAAGCTCCACTCCATTCAATACGTCGAGATTCGGAAAAACTTAATGTTAAATTTTATTTTCTGCCATGATGACTGGGCCTTTTAGGAATTTGTGCAAAGGTTCCAAAGCATATAAGAGATATGTTTTATAGTTGCCATTAAGGAGTTAGAGAGACACAATCATAACAAGAGTTGTTGCAACATGTGTGAGCCTAGGGTTTTGTGCCAACCTACATTCAGCTCATCCAAGCATGGATTGAAGAGCTCTGCAAAGTTACAACAATCAAAGAGTTGTTGTAGAGTAACTGACAAATTGGGAGATTGAATCTGAGCTTCCTATATAGATTGAATCTAAGCTTTCTAATTGGGAGATTGAATTTGAGCTTCCTATATAGATCAATAGGTTCTACTGTAAGTAAGTATTTTGAGACAGGTCTATGAAAATGTTTGAAATGGCCACATGAAAATGTTTGTTGTTTTCTTGTACTGGGAAATACTAAACTAAGTACTTATATAAGTAAAGGATTATGGGTAACCTTGTTGTCATAATCCTCCATTTGGTTAAATGTGATTAGTAGAAAAGAAAATGATATATTTATATAAAAATTATAAATAATTTATCATAATTTATCACTTAAAATTAATTGCAGTAAAAAGTTATGAATTTTTTTGCGTTATATAAAAAGACTCTTTCCTTTGTGATGACTGATGAGGTTGCGTGAGTTGACAGTGCACGGAATTCTGGGCCCTAGTGAACCTGTCTCGATCCTTGTGGCAAAGTTGACAAATACTACTTTTCCAACAAGTTGAGGGAAATTTTCGAAGAAATCAAAATGAAAGTTGTTGATTCGTTTTGTTTGGTCTAAAATATTAGAAGAATTACTGAATTACAGCAAAGAATGTACTGTTTATTGTCCTTTATTAAATTTTTTTTTTTTTTCTGAATATTTGTTGTCCTTAATTATGACCTTAACAGAGCTCCATATGGAAAAAGGTCAGCTACTCCATTTGGACCAAATACTGTTCTTGTTCTTCTGGTAGGAAAAGAATCTATCTTATACGTAATTTTACTTTTTGATCAAACCCGCGTTTTCTATATATTGAAATAAATATTCAATTATTAATCATTAAAAAAAGTAATGATAAGGAAAAAAAAAAAAAAAAAAACTATCATTGACAATATTGTTATTTATAGTACTTAGGATAACCATACTTTACCCTCATAAAATAGAACTTCACTTTTTCTACTTATTTTGCATTTTTTTAAATATAAATATCCTTTAACACATTTTTAGCAAAATACTAAATAAGATATTCGCAAATAAAAACTAAATACAATTACACTATATGGATTGCTACCACTTGTTACTTGGCCAAATTACAACAAAAGTCACATGGTATTTATCTATCTAAAGCCAAGCTAAGGTAACAAGAAGCAAAGGCTCTAAAGCTAGTCATAGTGAGTTGACAGACCCAGCATAATATCTAGTTTATGGGCGAAGATTAGCTCTAAGCGTCGTTATATGACAGTTTAAGAAAACTATTATTGATAATATTGTTATTTATAGTACTCATAAGTCATAACCATACTTAACCAAAAGACTAATAGCTTAAGGAATAGTGTTCCGGCTTTGTATAATCTCTTTTATAAAGAGAATCCAAGTTCATATTTACTTCTCCATTGTTATTACCATTGAATTTAAAAAAAAAAAACAAAACAAAACAAAAAAAACAAAAAAAAAAAAACTGTTATTTTAGTTGAAATATATTAAGCTTTACAATTAAATTTAAACACATTATTACATTAAATTTAATTGTATAAAAATATTTAAACTTTATTAGTCAACACAACTATGTGTTTGATTTTTATTGAGAATCAAATGTGTGTATCTAAGAAATTGTATCTATTATATGATTAAATCAATATACTGTATAATGATAAACTTCTTGTTGACAAAAAAATAAAAATAAAGATAAACTTCTTTTCAATTAAAAAGTTAACGAAGTCTTAGCCAAAAAAAAAAGTTCACGAAGTTTATCGTTGGGGTTTGTGTTTTTGTGTACTTTTTGTGTATCATGTCTTAAACAAAGTTCTCAGAAATTTCTTCATGGAGGAGAAATCACGACCCATTCAAAGAGAAATTAAGTGAATTCTTGGTAAAGGAAATAAATCCTTTGAACTTTGTGGAGTCCACTGAAGAAAGCATGTCTTAGTTCAGGATATAACTTATTAAAGACAGAGGTCTTGGGCCCTTCCGCCCATGGTTTATGGCGGGATATGGTTTCGGATTCGGACTCATCATTTGAAGTGGGATTTCACTGTTTTAACCTTCGAAAATACCTCCAACTATTTCTCTTATGAATGAATTTAAATTAGTAGCAAATTTTGGCCAAATAAAAAAGGTTTTCTTAAGTAGAAAAGGGAAATTTTATGGTAGATATAAATGTGGTTGTATTTTGTTAGGTTTTGAATTGGTAAATTTCATGATAATGTATAAATTCATTAGTCTATTATGACTCATTCAATGTTCAAAATTATTTCTCAAAAAAAAGAAAAAATGTTCAAACTTAAAGTGTTTGTACAAATTTCAACCACCATTTGATCGTCTTTCAATCGATCAAAATATCTAAATTTGATAGTTATTTGAACAAGGTTCAATCAATTGGAAGTGACTATTCAACTGCCCTTCAACAAAGGCTTTATCAATCAAAAATCAAGTCAAACTTGTTCTAATTTCGTGATGTTGGCTGTTGTATATAATCTAACATTGAAAGAGGAAAAATGATCATTTTATATACCCAAAAATCATGGTCAAATTTAGCCAATAACTCATTCATCACATATTATGAAAATGATCTTGAGATTTCAACAATCACAACAATATATTCGGTTTCCAAATCTGACAGTCAGATCGAAAGATATCGCAAAATCAAGTTTTAACGATCTTATGCATGCATTCATTTGGGTGAAACCTATCAAGTGTGATAAATTGAAATTAATTTTGATTGGTTGATAATTAAAATTAATTAAATGAATTTTTGTGATTGTTGAGTATTTCTCTTAAAGTGTGATTTGGTGCATGAGAATAAAAGTTAAACATTAATCTCGGATAGGTAATCAGATTTTTGAAATAATTATCTTAGTGAATGTAATCTATTTTGGGAAAAGGGCAGTGGAGTCATTTTATAGGGATCAAAGAGGAGTGCAAGGCTCTTCCGAGCCGGTGTAGGATTAGCTCTACACATTTTTTACCATTACAACTTTCCTTATAGAGAATTCTACAACCCTACATGTGTGCACACATAATCCAAGCATGCATACGCAAGCTAAGAACCTACGCACAGATGCTTAAGACTCCTATAGGTTTTATTTTCACCAAAACATCTTTCAAGTTAAATATTTTTTATAGTTAAGCCCTAGACTAGTCATGGACCTTTCTAGTGATATCATCATTTGGGAATAGGGGATAGAGTACAAAATGAAATGTCTACAGGGGTCAAAACCATTATTTTCATATTTGAGCTTAAAAATAAAAATTAAATTAAATTAAAAAAAAAAAAAAAAAAACTTACTTGTACATTCGTCTATGTTGGTACTGTATTTTGTCCGGTTTTAAATTTCAATAAAAAATTTGGCCTAAAAATGAAGGATTTGTTGGTTTTAATAGTGAAATTTTATTTCTTATTGATTTTTATCAATTTTTATGTGGTTGACTAAATTTAATTGAGATTTAATTGAAATCTAACCATGTGATTGGATTAATTTTGGAGCAATGGTTAAGATCATGAAATTCCTTTTAATTTGACTAGTCATGGATGGAAATCGAACTTGGATTGAATGAGATATCATTGATTGAATAAAATTATCCATGTTGCAATGTAATTGTTAAATAGAAAATAAAATAAAAAAACTGTAATTTTCTATGGAATGGGTGCTAAAATTTTAGTGTAATTTCCATGGAAAATTAGAACTAAATATAGTATTTGGGTCTCTTTATTTGAACATCGAATTAATTATGGCATTTAACTAATTTTTATAAATTGCATGTTCTTTTTTTTTCTTTTTTCTTTTTTTTTATTTAGGTCTTTTGATTGTCTTATTTGGTCCCTTTATTTTAATTAGGTCATGCATGTGATTTATTTTTAAATCATATTACTTTTTTTTTATTTAATGGGCATGTCAAGATTTATTGAATTATTAAGTGTTGATTTATAGTCTACGACACAGTTCCTTTAAATGCATTGCATTTCAAGTTCTAATATGATGCACAAGTAATTAAATTAAGGTTATTCCCAATTGTTAGAAAATTTCCAACAACCTTAAAGGGTAAAACATTACATTCTTATCCACATACCCTATACCCTAAGGGACCCTATATTTTTATCTCTTTTAAAGGACATAAAAAAGAGAATCAACAACCGCTTTGAATTTTTGAATTTTAGGTAAGAAACTTGTTGAAAACTGTTCACCGCTGAATTTTTGAATTTTAGGTAAGAAAGTTGTTGAAGTGTCGTTGAAGACGGAGAATTCAGATCAGGTGATGCAGTCTCAACTATTGAATAAAAAAATAAAATAAAATAAAATAAAAAATAAAAAAACGTTTCTTTGAAAATGTGGGCATATGATAATGGTCAAGTAACAAATTTATTTTAAAAAAATTTATTAAGAATTAAAAAAATTGTCAAAATCTTATCAAAAAAATATTTGTTAAAATTTTTTAAAATTAGTTTAGTATTATATAACCCTAAGATACACATTAATAAAATTCTATTATAATTCAGGAGAGAGAAAATTAAAGTTGGGAACAAATCCCAGCCTATGATATAAAGACGATTTGATTGGTAGTGGTGGATAGCTGGTCCCCACTGTAGGTAAGAAAGTTGTTGAAAACTGTTCACCGTCGAATTTTTGAATTTTAGATAAGAAACTGGTTGAAAACTGTTCACCCCTGAGTTTTTGAATTTTAGGTAAGAAAGTTGTCGGAGGAGTCGTTGAGGACAGAGGATTCGGATCAGGTGATGCAAGATCCGTTTGGATAGTATTTATTATTGTTAAAAGTTGATAAAAATTAATTGTTGCTAAAAATACTGTAGCAAAATAATTTTTAAATGTGTAAATAATATTGTGGGATCCACTTTTAATATTAAATATTGCGTGAACAGTACATAAACAGTGCAGCACAGTACACGCACAGTAAATTTTGTCCCCCCAAAGTCAACAAGTGCGGCAAAAAAAAAAAAAAAAAAAAAAGGAGAAAACACACAGGAAAAAAACGCACCGTAACTAACCTCTCTATCCAAACTCATACGCAATCTCAACTATTGAATAAAAAATTAAAAACAAAAAAGTTAAAAGATTAAAGTTAAAAAATAAAAGAAGTAAAAATGAAGGGTTAGAGAAGTTTGAGGAATGTTTTTAGTATTTTTTTTATGCATGTGTAGGTAAAAAAATGTGTAAAAATCCGTATAATTTTGTTTAAAAATTGAAAACATGTTTTAAGTATGTTTACCAAATAAGCCCTGTGGGGGATGAAAACTCAGACATACCTATTGGGCTGTGGGCTCTGTCTCGAGGGATACTGTACGCCCAAAGAGTAATAGTGGGTCGGGGTAGGATTCATTTGAACGCAGCCAACCCAGAAGTAAAAGAAGAGTAACGTCCGAAGAGGTCACATTTGTTTTTTCGGATAGAAAGGTGAGGTTTCAGAATAGCATTCACACAAGAGAGAGAGAAGAATATTGACTTCGACTTTATGAGATCAGCTAGCGTGACAAATCTTTGGTTGAATGTCAAGGCAGGCGAAAGACACAACGAAACTGCCAAAGCTATCGAAACAAAACAACCAAGTTTCCTAGCCATTTCAGAACTACAATTAAACTATTGATTCGTTGAAATTACCAATTTTATTAAACTTTTCTATAAGTTGATGTGACGTGTTTGAATGTCTGGTATTATAATTGAACTGGTATACAAATGAGGAAATAGTGTTCCGTCCCTTCTCTTCTTTTCTTTTTCTCTTTTACCTTTAAAAAATTGAACAACATTTTATATGAATTTTACAGTTCAACTTGTTTTTTAATTCGTTTTACAGTTTTACCTATCAAAAATACATAATTAAACTACTTTTCCAAACAAGTTAACAGGAAAAGGCGTAAAAATATTCTTTATTAATTGGACAGATATTGCAAATTTGTAATGAATTATGTAAACATGACTGAAAAGAACTAAAATGAAAAATGAAAAAGTCATGGAGATATTTTTCTATCAGCCGTGTTTAAAGATCTGAGGAGCTTAGATGATTATATTATATGCCTGGTTTGAAGGCATGAATAATTTCTTCCAAACCCAACAACCTTTTTCATGATTTCTAACGGATAAAAACTAAATAAAGAGATGGCTATGCAAATCTTAAGAAAGAAATCAACTATAAAAAATAAAAATAAAAAAAAAAAACTGCAAAAACTAGCTATCCCAATATCTCATCCCTAAAAGTTTGTTCTCTTTTTTTCTATTGTGGCCCTGTACCATCTAAGATTGATGATTTGCTAAATTAGTTGAACATGTCTGTCACAGCTGTATTTTGACATTAAAAAATGTCCATACTTGACAAAATTTAATTGGGACTCTTCAACAACCTCTCTAAAACCCTGGCCCTATATACTACACGTGTGAAAAGCTAACCAATAAACAAACTGCACTTAGAAAATCTAACCTATACGTACACCGTAAGGTGAAGATGTTCATTCCACCCAAAAAATAAAAAAATCTTCATTACATATAAATCATACCAGGGGCGGAGCTAGGGGGTTGAGGGGGGCAACTGCCCCCCTTGCTCGTCCAAAAAATACCCTTGGTTATTATAGATGATACTTATTAAATACTTCTGCCTACTTTTTGTTTTTGGATTTATTAGATGTCACTTTGTTTCTTTGATCTTGAAATAGAGCACAACTTCTGAATAAACCATTAAGGAACTTTAAGTTCTCCACTAGCATGCCTTACACATTATTACACATTAATGTGTACAATATTATAATTTGAACCTTTTATAAGTCCACATTAACCAAAATAATAGAAATTCACATATATTACACTCAATATTTATCTAACTACTAATAGTTTCATTCATAACTTGAGTTTTGGCTCAAAAAAAAATTAAAAATAGATCATTCATGTGAGAAATATCTCAATAGATAAGTACAATATTATGAATAAGCATTTTCTTGTAGATTTTTTTTTTTTATAATTAAATTAAATATCACTTAGTATTTAAATGAATAGCTTTTAATTTTTCAAATTGGTCTCAAATATTATATATTTACATAATGTGTGTAAGTGCATGTATTATATATAAAATTTGCCCCTCTCAACTCAAATCCTAACTCTGCCACTAAATCATACCAAAGTCTACTTCAAAGCAACGTGAGACTTTCCAACAATTGGACACATTCAATTTTTTTTGTTTCGTCAATATATACAATGGTTGAAAATGATATTTTATCTCACGTAGAACATGCTGAATTTCAACGCAATTTTGCGTTGTTCAATCTCACCAAACAATGACATATATGGCCCCTAATTTCATTTCTTTGCATGCCACTCGGCTAGTAAAAATTTTTAAGGTTAGAAATTATTTTAAACATATTCGAATCTTAATATCATATTAAATGATGGATGTCCTAGCAACTCGCCTAGTCACTTTCATTGGTATCATATACAATGACTTTCAAAGTCTTCATTAGACTTCCATATATCAATCTTGACTATATATTATATAACCAACAAAATCATAGGCCTGAGACTATCAAACCATGGAATAGAGAATTTTTACTCATAATTACATTAATTTCATTCTCGTGAAGACGATTTGGTCATGTGTGACAAAGAACAATAATGTCAGCAATTCCGTTCCACGAACACACAGGCAGCTGAAGAAAACGATTTCTTAGAATATGGATTTAATTTGGGGCATGACTAATGGTAATGACTTAATAGTACTATATATGGATGTAACCTTGGAACAAGTAAAAGTATATTTATAAAAAAGAAAAAAGTAACCAAAATCCTTACCAGTTACTGCTACTTGGATGATAAGAAATCAACACTTAATGAGTTAGAGGAGAATCCTCTAAACTAGTTTAGAGTTAACTTTGACTTTTTGCTATATCATTTTCAATTGATAATATGATTAAACAACTTATTAATTTTTTGTCATTATATACTCTATCTTAAGTTTTAGCCATTTTAGTTTTCAAAATTTTCTTTTGTCAAGTATTGTCATACTTATACAAAAGAAAACACATTGTTAATAAAATCCTAGAAACGACACAAACACAAAGAATTTAGTTTTTTATATATGTCATTTAGAGTATTTTATTTTACTTATAAAACTTCTTTAAAGTTTTTTAGTTTTAAATATATATAAATATAGATATAGATATAATTAAACACATTAATTGAAGTATTTTCTTTTACTTGTTGAAAATATTTCAAAGTTTCTAGTTCTAAAACTAAACCTAAATCATTAGTATTAAACTTAAAATATAGTACAAATCTTTTTCAAACAATCATAGTCTAGTAAAGCCATATAATCGCTTAACACGTTAAGTAATTGCCTAAGTAATATAGTGGAAGAGTTGACCATAACTCAAATAAAATAAAATAAAATAAAATAAATAAAAGGATTTTGAGAATCAAACACAAAAGCTTTCGAAGATGTAGAAAGTTTGTTGAGTATTAGGACAGCACCATGCCAAGGTAGAACTTTGAATAAAGAACTTAAGTGAAATATTGAGTTGAGCCCGTCTTTTTTACACACAACCTATTTATTAATAATTTGATCTCAATAGATCTGATTTTCGATATCTCGTCAATCCATTGAGACATGTTTTTCTATATATACTAAAAGATTCCGTCATTTCAAACCTCTCTCTTTTGTCTTTTCTTCAATCTCTCTTGATCTATCTCAACCAACCTAAAACACCAAATCAAGCTTCCATACTTTGATTTCTGCCCCCCTCTCACCTCCAAAACCTTCGTAATTCTCCCTGATCTCTTATTTTTCATGCATTTTCACATATTCATGCTTTTTAGACCTAGGTTTTGAAAATTTTAGGGTTTTTGAGTTTTTTTATTTATTTTATTCAACTTTAGGCATTAGTTTTTTCTTTTTATAAACTATAATATTTCCATGCATTACATTCTCTACGCATTTTTACCTATTGTCATGCATTCTATAAAACTATGTGCTTGATTATTCTTGTGTGTTGTAGTGTTGGAATGGGTTTTTGCCCTATGAGTTGAGATTATGTTCATGCATTTTTGAGCATCGTTCTTTAACGTTACGCTTTATCTCATGTGGTTATCTCTCTTTATTGCTTTCTTTCTATCTCATATACTACACTATAATATATTATTGATGTAGCCCTTTAGGGTTTCCTCCGTGGATGTAGGCCGTTAGGCTGAACCACGTAACTTTCGTGTGTTATTGTGTTCTATACTTTATGCTTTCGCTTCCGTATCCATACTAGCATATTCAACATGGTGTATCAATACTAATATTTAACAACAGCGATACCTGAGACTTTCCAATCTCATGGATTGGAGTTCTTATGTGAATGACTCACTACATGTCCAATGGTGTATGTTCTAGAGTTTTACTCCAACATATACATCGTCGATACTTTTGTACCGATGTTCACTACAAGTGTTCAAGGTACATGTATCTTTGTGACTCCAAAGCTTATCTCTGAGTTAGTCCATGTTCCACAAGTGGCTGAGTCTGACCACCCTAATGCACCAATGCTTGCATCCCTCTCTCTCGATGCACTAGCTACCATCTTCTATGGACAACCATGCACTTGGGGTTATACCCTAAGTATGGTGACTCGCGATTTTGTTTAGTACGTTCATTTGTTGAACATGATCATGACTTATGTCCTTACTCCAGTCTCATGTTTGGTTTCCTTGTTTTTTATTGGGTGGTACTTTCCCTCTCAATTGATTCTCTCTATTATGGAGACGTTTCAAGGTGCTAGTCAATGTGAGAAACTTGTATTCCCCTCCACCATTGCTTGTATCCTTACTCGACATCGTGTCTATTTTCTTCCTACCAATCATTTCATTCATTGAGGTGCCCTTGGGAAGGTCACTATCTCTGGAGTTTCTCACAGCTCTCTTCTTGAGCTAAGCGCCAAAGGCCTGATTCGACTCTAGCTTAGCAAAAGGAGGCTACCTTTCGTGCCGTTGTGGATGCTACATATTCATCCCACCCCTCATCTTCATTTGCTTCACTTTTATTCCACATGCTCTTTCCTTTCTATATCTCTTACATGTGTTGAGTATCTACTAGAGCAATTTTTTTCTTTATGACTTGTCTTGTTTTACTTATGATGCCTTGATGTATCTTGTTTAGTTCATTTCAATTAAAGACAGGCTGCTAAGCCATATCGATACTAGAACTCTCTTCTTGCAAAGTTCTTCATTAGTTCAAGTGTTTAGATTAGGCTACTTTATTTTGAGTAATCTTGAGTAAAATGTATTCTAAGACATTCATTTTACTCTTGTGGTTTTGTCACAAATTACTAAAGCAGGGGGGGGAGGGGGATTGAAGGGTCATGTGTTTATGTATTGTTATATTCGAGATCAAAACACATGTTCTATGTAATTGAGTCCAAGCTTAAGTCTGCCATAATGTTACTTACAAGTGGTTAACAAATGGTGTTATTGAAGATTCAAGGCTACTGAAGAAAAGTTGAATCTGCAAGTTTCAATACCAGTCATCCAATCGAGAATTAATGAATCTTGAAACCAAGCTCCACTCCTTTCAATATATTGAGATTCAGGAAATCTTAATGTTAAATTTTATTTTTTGCCCATGATGACTAGGCCTTTTAGGAATTTGTGCACTAAGTTTCCAAAGCATATAAGAGATATATTTTATAGTTGTCTTCAAGGAGTTAGAGAGACACAATTGTAACAAGAGTTGTTTCAACATGTGTGAGCCTAGGGTTTTGTGCCAACCTACAGTCGGTTCATCCAAGCATGGATTGAAGAGCTCTGCAAAGTTACAACAATCAAAAGAGTTGTTGTGGAGCTAGTGACAAATTGGGAGATTGAATCTGAGCTTCCTATATAGATTGAATCTAAGCTTCCTAATTAGGAGATTGAATCTTGACTTCCTATATAAATCAGTAGGTTCTACTGTAGGTAAGTATTTTGGGATAGGCCTATAGGATAAAATCCCTAGTACTTGTAACCGCTTTTTCTTGCTAATGAATTTTTTGAAAGTGATGACTTAAAATTTACCAAGTGGAGTTTTTCTTGTGAGGGTTTTGCTCATCACTGTGATCAAATCATCATATCAAAACTTATTTTCCACTGCACTCTAATTTAGTTTGGTGATTTGATTATGCCTTAATTGAATTTGCATATAATTTGATCTAATTAATCAACTTATGTAATTAGTTAATTAATTGTGGTCAATCTATAACCCAATAATCCTCAATTTTGCATATCACAAGAAATATTCAAAACCATACATTGAATTGAAGTCATTAGATTTGTTCTTAATTCCCACACAAGGGTATGGTTTTGGCTTTGGCTTTGGCTTGAAGAGTCCCAATTAATAGAGTCATAAATATTCCTAACAATTCCTCTTTTTGACTGTTTATGAGTTAGAGATGTTAATGTGGACCATATAATATTAAAAAATTCTAGGACCATACAAAAAATCATAATTTTTGTCATTATTGACCATGTGGAAGATTATGAGTGATGAAGAAAATATTGTGGTTGGTGTGGGTAGTGGGATTAGTTCTTACTCCTATAATATAAGGCTGTAAAGAGGTGAAAGAATAGTTTTCTGGAGCCCAGAGTAGAGCAATGAAGGTGAACAAGAAGACGACCGTGATTCGTGACCAGTCAACAAGTGTGACCCAGTCAATTGGGGAAAGCTTTGGTTGTGCACTCGTGCTATGCTATTTAGCACTAACGATAAAAGAAGAATCCCAAATAAGATACTATGTCGGAGTAAGGCCTGCTATGCTATTCATTCTACATTATGAACGCAACATTATATGTGTTATTAATATAAAGAAAATATATATATGATAATGAACTAATTTGACTTTTTTTTTTTTCCTTTCGTGCCATTCACTTTTGCTTTCGGTAAATAAAGTCACTAAGAACAGGAGAACACTATATTGACTGAAAGTATCAACTTTGGTTGTGGTCTCTACTGTCTAATGAATGATAAGTTGATAACATGATTTCACCGGATATAATTTCCACCAAAAACTTGGAACTTGCTTAATGCTATCGGGCTAGTGGTTCACTATCTTGCACATCTTCTATACAGAGAAAGAAGATGCAATAAGACAATATACAAAAAAGAAAGGAAAGTCTTATCAATGAAATTGCTCAGAACAGAGATAATTCCACCACCCGACAGATTATGACAACTTATTAAAGTGTTCTGTTGGTATGACTAGCTATTAGATACACAAGGATCAAGTCCTTGGGCTCCTATACCATCCAAAAAAAAAAAAACCAAAAAAAAAACAAAACCAAAAAAAAAAAAAAAAAAAATGGAGAATGGTACGCATGCAATTGCTAGTACTATGCGGACTTCGCAAATAGAATTGCTAACTAATGACATTATGAGACTTATAGTTAAGAGTAAGAACTATACTAGCAATACCAGCAAAACCAAGGAATGTTTCAGCTTAAACCTAATACAGGAAAGTGAAAAGAGAAAGAGCATGCATACCGTTTCTTAGACAGAAATAAGGTTGCACTCCATCGTGGCAATGGCAGACAAATGGATATGTTGAGTTAGAACCGCATTTCCCACCTGATTCCTCACACCCACTACAGGCTATCGGCAATGCATTGTACTGCACATCAAACCCTTGATTCAATGCTTTCTGAAGTGACTGGTTTACAACCTCAGACTCGTTAATGAGAGCAGACCGTGAAATTGGGACTTTAATTGTTGTGTTGCAATTCTCAAGCTCCCGAGGTTTGGTACTTAATAAGGTATTTTTGTCAATTAAGAAACCGTTATTTGAATTGCCAGTTTCTGAGCTGCACGAAAACCAATTTCGGAACGATCTGTTTAATGAAGGAGGGCAGCCGTAATATAATGTAAGGTTATGAAAGTTTGAAGCGTAATTGAATTCGGTATAATTCAAGGTGGTATTGAGGAGGTTTCGAGAACAAGGAGTATCCCAGAGGTCCAATCTTGCAATGGTCATGGAAGCGTTGGTGATGTTTAGGACACGAAACTCTAGCTTTTTAAATCTGTAAACCGTGTATTCATCGTTGTGGCACTCAAGCTTGAACGATTTGCGACCACAATATGCAAATCGATAACCTCCCCAGAAAGGGTACGAAATGTTTTTGATGCTTCCACACTCAAAGGGACGACTGCACCTAACAAAGGGTTCATAGACGGTACAGTAAGATGGTGGTAGTATTGTTGAGAAGAAGAATAGGGTGATGATGAAAGAGAGAGATAGATTATGGGAATTCATGTTTAGAAGATAATGAAGAAAAGAACAGGTAGAGAAAGTAATGTTTATGACGCAGTAGCAGAATGTTGAACCAAAACTAGAAAACGACAGCCCTATTATTGAGTGTTTTGAGAAGAGAATAGTTTGTACAGGAAAGAGGGGGAGAAAGAAGACTATTGACTTCAACTATAAGACCATCATGACAATTTTTTTGGTTGAATGTGAAGGCTGGCAAAGCTCTAGGATTGTTTTATCAAAACAAAACAACAAAGTTTCCTAGCTAATTTCAACACTACATTAAACAACTGCTATATTGAAATAGCCAATTTTTTGAAAAAAAAAAAAAAAAAAAAAAACTTTTCTATAAATGATGTGATGTGTTTGAATGTTTCTTTGAATTCAATTTTATTCCTCCTTTTCTTTTCTCTTTTTTACTTTGTATAAGAGTTGACAAGTATATAGCATTAAAGATCGGCCATAATTCATTTGTAACCGATGAACTACAACGGCCAAACAAATGTGAAGGAGTCAATCGATGATCATGAAAGACCCCAAGTACGTCATTTTGACAGCCATAGAGGAGCCATAAATAGCCCCTAACTTTCTATACGAAGGAAGGCTATAAAAGCCACCAAGGAGAAAGGTACACAAAAATTTTCTATCTCTTCTTACTTAGAATATTTAAATATATTTATAGTTCTCTTTCTTAAGAATTAGAGGATTTTTGGCAGACGCCGCCCGATGTTATTACTTCAGGGTTGAATCTCCTCTTTAACAGGAATTCATAGCTCGTCCACCTAGTAGACGAGATCAGCACTTTCTCTTTTGTAGTTCCTTTTACAGTTTTGCCTTCCAAAAAAATACATAAACCTCTTCTCCAAAACAAGTTAATATATAGGAAAATACGTAAAAATATTCTTTAGCAATTGGATAGGTATTACAGTGGATTAACTAAGTAAACATGACTGAAAAAAGGATCGAAATTCAAAATCAACAAAGTTATGGAGATATTTTTCTAACCGTCGTGTTTGAAGATCTGAGGAGCTAAGAAGGTTATATTATATGCCTGGTTCGAAGGCAGAATAATTTCTTCCAAACTCAACAACCTTTTCAATGATTCCTATAGGATCATTAATAAATAGAGAGATGACTATGCAAATCTTAAGAAGGAAATAAAAATAAAAATAATAAATCTACGAAACCTCCCAGATATCTTATCCATAAATTTTTCTTTTTTTCTTTTTTTCTTTTCTTTTGTGGGCTTTTACCTTCTAACCAACGTGAAACTTTCCCACAATTGGACACATTCACTTTTTCTTTTTCGTCAATACCATGGTTGAAAATTATACTTTATCTCACGGAGATCATGTTGAATTTCAATGCAATTTTGTGCTGATCAACCTCACTTCTAAGTTCTAAAGATAAGTTTCAACTCTCCAAAAAAAAAAAAAAAAAAAAAAAAAAGATAAGTTTCAATTAACTTATCTATAAAGTTTCTTATCATTAAATGCATTATATGGATTTTAAATCTTAATTACACTGAAATTTAATTGGTGTCTTAACTTGATGATAAGAGCAATCATCATATATAGAATGGATATTATAGATTAAAATTCAATTGTAACTAAAAAATATATAAAAATAAAATCTCACCTCTAAAGATTATTTTATGTATAACCATTCCTCACCAGACAATGACATATATGACCCCTACTTTCAAGCCTTTGCATGCCACTTGGCTAGAAAGAATACATAACCAAATTAATTTATACGCTGATAATAAATTTTGAAGGCTTAAAATTATTTTAAACATATTCGAATCTTAACATTTAATTTGTTAATTGATGAGCATCCTAGCAACTCCCTAGTCAATTTCAGTGGCATCATATACAATGAATTTCAAAGTCTTCATCAGAGATCGATATATATGGATCTTGACTATATAACCAACAGAGTCATACGGCTCTGACTATCAAACCATGGAATATAGAATTTTAACTCATAATAATATCAATTCCAATCTCTTGAAGACGATTTGGTCAAAGAACAACAATTTCAGCAGCTCCATTTCACAAACACACAGGATAGCTGTTGAAGACGGTTGTTTAGAATATGAATTTGGGGCATGACTAATGGTAATGACTTGATGCAATATGTGGATGTAGCCTTAGAACAAGTAAAAGTATATTTATAATAAGAAATAAGTAATCAAAACCCTTTATTTTCAATAAAATCCTAGAAACTGACTCAAAGAATTTAGTTTTTTATATATGTAAATTGGAGTATATATTTTATTTTACTTTAAAAAAATTTTGGAAATTTTTTTGGTTATAAAAATAAATTTAAACCATAAATATATATCAGTTGAAGTACTTTCAAAAGTTTCTAGTTCTAAAACTAAATCTAAATCATCATTATTATTCAAAATAAAATACAATTCTTTTCAAACTGTCATTGTCTAGTTAAAGCCTTTTTTTTTTTTTTTTTTTGAGGAGAAAGTTAGTTCACGCCTATATGACCAAAATTATAAGACTTTCATTCGCTTGAGATATTTTAGGTAATCGCTGAATACATTAGGTAATTGCCTAGGTAATTACCATGTAAGAGCTGACCCTAAATCTAATAAAAAAGAATGTTTTTGAGAATCAAGCACGAAAGTCTTCAAAAAATGTAAAAAGCTTGTTGAGCATTAGGATAGCTCTGTGCCAAGCTGGAATTGTGAATAAGGCACTTATGTGAAAGATTGAGCTGCGCCCTTCTTTTTTCCACGCAACCTATAATTTTTCTTATAAAAAATTTAAAAAATAAACTTAAACATAAAATTTAAAAAAAAATTGACGTATTTATAATCGAAAACAAATAAAATAAATGAGTAAATCAAAGATTTTACATAATGTTTTCATTCCTTTTGTTAGAATATGTAGAAAATAAATAATTTAAAAAATAAAAAAATAAAAAAATAAAAAAAATAAAAAAAAAAGATAAGGTTGAGATATATAAGCTCACAAATTATGAGTGTTTTGAATGGAAAAAAAATTATCATAACGTGTAAGGTACATGATTGAATGCAATGAAAAATGATGGTAGGCAGGTCGCAATCCTAGCAAAAGGAGATCGGAGAGTCTATAATTCAATGGCTATTAAGCGAAAGTATGAGACCAAAAAAGCGAGGGAAAGATCAACCCTCAAGCATCTCACAAAAAGGGAAAAAGAATAGGGTAGAAAAGAAACTAAGAAAAACACATGATAGCGACACTGTATGGAAGTTATCATCGCAGTTACCAATCAATTTCGCGCAAAGAGAGCCTTGAGAATGTGCTCGAATTAAGCATGGAATGGCTCAATAACAACAAGCACTTGGTCCCAAAGGCAATTCCGAAAAGTATGATGTACATAGTTAGTCCCGAGGGCAATTGTTTAGTAACCTATGATACACCAATACAGGTACGAGTATTGGTACGATATAAATACAGTACGGAGATATAATATTTTCTGAAAAACCTATGATACAATCCATCGGAGATACAAAAATTAATTTATTTTTATTTTTAGGTATATTTAAATATTTATGTACATAAGCTATAACCAACCAACAAACAATATTATATTTATTATTTATATGATTATATAACTACATCACTATATCGATTAATACATCACAAACCCCACAACAATGCAAATATATATATCCTAAATCCTAATACTCAAGTCAAAACAAAATACATTGTTTTTAAACTATTATAAAATAAACAATGTATTTTACTTTATATTCTTCTCTTTTTATTCTTTTTTTTTCGTGTCCAATGGGTACTCGCTATATCTCGGACGTATTCCTCGTGTATCCAAACCGTGTTGGAATTTTTTTTTTTTTAAATCTTTTTTTTTCACCTGATACTCTCCAGGTACAGTTGTACCAGTATCCAATCCGTATCCGTATCAGGTATGCATTGGAAACCGGTATGATGGCAAAAATGCCGTATCAGTGCATCAAGTTGGTAACTATCTATTGACTGTTATTTCCTCCGTATCATCTTCAATTAAACTGTTTGGAGTGTCAATAATATGTGAAATGGGAAAATAAAGTGTGTTGTGAGGGAACACAATGTATTCTATGTTTTTGAGAGAAGTTTGTATGCCTTGGTTGTTGATCTTGGTAAGTCATATCTCTAGTGAAAGTTTTGTACAAGGGAAGTCTTAGTGTAATTTTTACTTTTACTAAGGAAATAATAAAGACTGGAAATATTATACAGTAAATTTTTGCAATCTTAATTCACATAAATTGGTTGAACACTTTTTTATGTTTTTGTTGGGTTGTTGGCTAAGATTAAATAGTGTAATGTCATCGTAAGTCGTAAAATTTAAGGTGAAATTAATTTTTAAAAAATAAAACCATATAGTTTCAAGGAGGCTTGTGGGCAGGAGATGCGAGGTCCCCAAGGAGGTTTCAAATTATGAAACCTTATAGTTTTCTAAGTATAAACTAATAAATTAAACTGTAAACTTTTCTTTCACCGTCAGTAACAATAGGATCCAAAGGTTCCAATCCATGTAATATTTACTTAATCTATATTCTATGTGTACACACCATTCATTGAAGGTGAAAATCTATGGGCTTGGTTTTGGTAAGAAAAATCTATCAAAATGCATTCCAAGGCAACTACAAGAGCCCAAACAAAGATTTAGCACTAGGATACAAAATAAAACCTACAGCAGAGAAGAACTTATTAGGTGGAAACCTTCACGTGATGTGGTTCCCACAAGAGAATAAGTAGATCACGCAATTATACCTTTGAATTAATTATTCAAAGGTGTTATAGTGAATAATTCAGCATTATCTGTTTTTCTTCTCTATACCTTATTACTATGATATGTAATATGAATTTTTTTCACGTGAAATTGACCAAGGGATCGTACCTTTGCAGCTGTTACCATGTGCAATTCCATCGTTGCAAAAGCACAAGAACTCCTCAGCCGTAAGGTTGTACTTGTATCCACAATACCCTTCAGAGCTCTTACATGTATCACAATCCTTATCTCTTTCCCAACCAAGCACAAAGCCATCATTCATAGCCCTACCAAACCCACCAATCAAATTATCGGTATTGATCTGCGTCTCTGTCACTGTCACCACCACTTTCTCCTCGCAATTCTTTGACCAATTATAGCCCTCCGTCTCATGATTCCCCACAAGAACATAAGACCGGTTTCTACCAATATTCAAGCACGGGATGGAAGGCACAGGTATTGGAGGGTCGAAAGTGCAATTAAAGTAAAAACTGAGATTCAAATCCATTGAAGAATATTTCAATGGTAGCGTCTCTAGAGAAACACTATGACGTGCCCTTGGGCACGTTTGGTTGGAGACATCAATATCCACAAGGGATAGGGTATAGTCGGTATAATTTATATCTTTCACGCGGTACCGGTCACCGGCTAATTCAAGTACGGCCTCGTCGTTCAGGCACCTAACGCCAAACTCCTTGTAGCCACAATAATATTGCTGATCATCAGAGGCGATTTCATTACGAACCCAAAAAGGGTAGCGGATCATAACGTTACTGCAGTTGTATGGTTGGCATAAAGGACTAGAATTGGTGCCTAAGGAGTTGATGAAGAAGAAGAAGGAGAGGATGAGGAGGTAGCTAAGGATTTGTGACATGGTGAAGTGTTTGAAATGGCCACATGAAAATGTTTGTTGTTTTCCTGTACTAGGAAATACTAAACTAAGTACTTATATAAGCAAAGGGTTATGGGTAACCCTGTTGTCATAATTCTCCATTTGGTTAAATGTGATTAGTAGACAAGAAAATGATATGTTCGTGTAAAAATTATAAATAATTTATCATAATTTATCACTTAAAATTAATTGCAGTAAAAAGTTATGAATTTCTTTGCGTTATATAGAAAGACTCTTTCCTTTGTGATGACTGATGAGGTTGCGTGAGTTGACAGTGCACGGAATTCTGGTCCCCAGTGAACCTGTCTCGTTCCTTGTGGCAAAGTTAACAAATACAAGTTGAGGGAAATCTTCGAAGAAATCAAAATGAAAGTTGTTGATTCGTTGTGTTTGGTCTAAAATATTAGAAGAATTACAGCAAAGAATGTACTGTTTGTTGTTCTTTATTAATTTTTTTTTTCTGAATATTTGTTGTCCTTAATTATGTCCTTAACAGAGCTCCATATGGAAAAAGGTCAGCTACTCCATTTGGACCAAACA
Organism: Quercus variabilis; assembly: GCA_030445155.1. NCBI lineage: Eukaryota > Viridiplantae > Streptophyta > Magnoliopsida > Fagales > Fagaceae > Quercus > Quercus variabilis. Next base: position 26,335,690 of record CP129454.1, read on the forward strand.
CTGTTCTTGTTCTTCTGGTAGGAAAAGAATCTATCTTTTACGGTACGTACACGGCGGTTTGTAATTTTACTTTTTGATCAAACACGCGTTTTCTATATATTGAAATAAGTATTCAATTATTAATCATTAAAAAAAGTAATGATAAGGAAAAAAAAAAACGATCATTGACAATATTGTTATTTATAGTACTTAGGATAACCATACTTTACCCTCAAAAAATAGAACTTCACTTTTTCTACTTATTTTGCATTTTTTTTTAAATATAAATATACTTTAACACATTTTTAACAAAATACTAAATAAGGTATTCACAAATAAGAACTAAATACAATTACACTATATGGATTGCTACCACTTGTTACTTGGCCAAATTACAACAAAAATCACATGGTATTTATCTATCTAAAGCCAAGCTAAGGTAACAAGAAGCAAAGGCCCTAAAGCTAGTCGTAGCGAGTGGATAGACCCAGCATATTATCTAGTTTATGGGCAAAGATTAGCTCTAAGCGTCGTTATATGACAGTTTAAGAAAACTATTATTGATAATATTGTTATTTATAGTACTCATAATCATACTTAATCAAAAGACTAAAAGGTTAAGGAATAGTGTCCCGGCTTTGTCTAATCTCTTTTATAAAGAGAATTCAAGTTCATATTTACTTCCCCATTGTTGTTACCATTGAATTATAAATAATAATAATAATAATAATAATAAATTTTAAAAAAAAACTGTTATTTTAGTTGAAATATATTAAGTTTTACAATTAAATTTAAACACATTATTACATTGAATTTAATTGTATAAAATTATTTAAACTTTATCAGTCAACACTACTATGTGTTTGATTTTTATTGAGAAATCAAATATGTGTATCTAAGAAATTGTATCTATTATATGAACAAAATCAATATTTTGTATAAAGATAAACTTCTTGTTGACAAAAAATAAAAACAAAGATAAACTTCTTTTCAATTAAAAAGTTCACGAAGTTTATCGTTGTGGTTTGTGTTTTTAATTTTTATGTACTTTTTGTGTATCTTGTCTTAAACAAAGTTCTCAGAAATTTCTTCATGGAGGAGAAATCATGACCATTCAAATAGAAATTAAGTGAATTCTTGGTAAAGGAAATAAATCCTTTGAACTTTGTGGAGTCCACTGAAGAAAGCATGTCTTAGCTCAGGATATAACTTATTAAAGAGGTTTCTTGCTTTCTTAGATAAGATACTAGTCAAAAAGAACTAGTCCACTGAAGAAAGCATGTCTGATGTTTCTCAAAAAAAGATACTAGTTAATATTATTATTATCTTAATAAAATCATAATTAAATAATATAAAAGTGACGTGTGACCTTCGCATTCCTTTAATCATCTTACCCTCAATTTTTTCCAGAAAAGGTAGAAGCGTAGACTCAATCCAATATTAGTCAAATTTATAGAAATAAAAATTTGGAAGAAGAAGAACCATCCTATTCTTTCTGATTCGTTGTTTTGATTTCTGTTTCTTTTATTTAATTCATATTCAGAGGAAAATAAAATTTAAAAATATAAAATAAATAAATAAATAAACTTGCACATGGTCCAGCCAGTTGGTGAAGTTCTTGACTACATTGGACGTAGTTCACTCCGCGTGGGGTAACCTCGGTGGGTGAGTCAAGACAGAGGTCTTGGGCCCTTCCGCCCATAGTTTATGGTGGGATATGGTTTCGGATTCGGACTCATCATTTGAAGTGGGATTTCACTGTTTTATCCTTCGATAATACCTCCAACTATTTCCCTTATGAATAAATTTAAATTAGTAGCAAATTTTGGCAGAAAAAAAAAAATTTTAAAAAAGAAAAAAAGGTTTTCTTAAGTAGAAAAGGGAAATTTTATGGTAGATATAAATGTGGTTGTATTTTGTTAGGTTTTAAATTGGTAAATTTCATGATAATGTATAAATTCATTAGTCTATTATGACTCATTCAATGTTCAAAATTATTTCTCAAAAAAAAAAGAAAAAATGTTCAAACTTAAAGTGTTTGTACAAATTTCAACCACCATTTGATCGTCTTTCAATCGATCAAAATATCTAAATTTGATAGTTATTTGAACAAGGTTCAATCAATTGGAAGTGACTATTCAACTGCCCTTCAATAGAGGTTTTATCAATCAAAAATCAAGTCAAACTTGTTCTAATTTCGTGATGTTGGCTGTTGTATATAATCTAACATTGAAAGAGGAAAAATGATAATTTTATATACCCAAAAATCATGGTCAAATTTATCCAATAAGTCATTCATCACATATTATGAAAATGATCTTGAAATTTCAACAATCACAACAATATATTCGGTTTCCAAATCTGATGGTCAGATCGAAAGATATTGCAAAATAAATTTTTAACGATCTTATGCATGCATTCTTTTGGGTGAAACCTATCAAGTGTGATAAATTGAAATTAATTTTGATTGGTTGATAATTAAAATTAATTAAATTAATTTTTGTGACTGTTGAGCATTTCTCTTAAAGTGTGATTTGGTGCATGAGAATAAAAGTTAAACATTAATCTTGGATAGGTAATCAGATTTTTGAAATAATTATCTTAGTGAATGCAATCTGTTTTGGGAAAAGGGCAGTGGAGTCATTTTATAGGGATCAAAGAGAAGTGCAGGGCTCTTCTGAGCCGGTGTAGGATTAGCTCTACACGTTTTTTACCATTATAACTTTCCTTATAGAGCATTCTACAACCCTACATGTGTGCACACATAATCCAAGCATGCATACGCAAGCTAAGAACCTACGCACACATGCTTAAGACTCCTATAGGTTTTATTTTCACCAAAACATCTTTCAAGTTAAATATTTTTTATAGTTAAGCCCTAGACTAGTCGTGGACCTTTCTAGTGATATCATCATTGGGGAATAGGGGATAGAGTACAAAATGAGGTGTCTACAAGGGTCAAAACCATTATTTTCATATTTGAGCTTAAAAAAAATAAAAATTAAATTAAATTAAAAAAAAAAATCCTTACTTGTACATTCGTCTATGTTGGTATTGTATTTTGTTCGACTTTAAATTTCAATAAAAATTTTGGCCTAAAAATGAAGGATTTGTTGGTTTTAATAGTGAAATTTTATTTCTTATTGATTTTTATCAATTTTTATGTGGTTGACTAAATTTAATTGAGATTTAATTGAAATCTAACCATGTGATTGGATTAATTTTGGAGCAATGGTTAAGATCATGAAATTCCTTTTAATTTGACTAGTCATGGATGAAAATCGAACTTGGATTGAATGAGATATCATTGATTGAATAAAATTATCCACGTTGCAATTTAATTGTTAAATAAAAAATAAAATAACATAAAATAAAATAACTATAATTTTCTATGGAATGGGTGCTAAAATTTTAGTGTAATTTCCATGGAAAATTAGAACTAAATATAGTATTTGGGTCTCTTTATTTGAACATCAAATTAATTATGGCATTTAACTAATTTTTATAAATTACATGTTCTTTTTTTTATTTAGGTCTTTTGATTGTCTTATTTGGTCCCTTTATTTTAATTAGGTCATGCATGTGATTTATTTTTAAATCATATTACTTTTTTTATTTAATGGGCATGTCAAGATTTATTGAATTATTAAGTGTTGATTTATAGTCTATGACACAGTTCTTTTAAATGCATTGCATTTCAAGTTCTAATATGATGCACAAGTAATTAAATTAAGGTTTGTCCCAATTGTTAGAAAATTTTCAACAACCTTAAAGGGTAAAACATCACATTCTTATCCACATACCCTATACCCTAAGGGACCCTATATTTTTATCTCTTTTAAAGAACATAAAAAGTAGAATCAACAACCGCTTTGAGACTTAAACATTAGGGATATGCATGAGTTGGGTTAATGGGTTTTTTCAACTCAACCCACTATGGTGAATTAAAAAAAAAAAAAAACTCAGCCCAACCTAATCCAACCCACATAGATCAAGTTAGATAGGGTTGGATATTATTATTATTATTATTAAATTTAGCATTAGAATAATGCCACCACAAATAAGAGCAAATTTATAATCAAATAATTCAAAGCATAACACCAATTAGGGTTTGGATTTTATTTTGGAAGAGGGGCAAAAAAATAAATAAAAATTGTATAATATTAAATATATTTATTAAATTTTAAACATATATTAAATATAGGTGGGTCAAATCAGATTAGGCGGATTTGTGAATTTTTTTACCCAAACCCAACCCAGCCTACTATAAATAAAAAAATTCACAATCCAACCCCTAAAAATTGACCCAACCTAACTGGTTGGATTTGATCAACTCGGTTTTGGCGAATTGGCTACACTGTCAAACCTAAATCCCTAGTCCTAGGAATTCGACCTACCACATTCTCACTGCTCTCTCTTTGGTTTTCATCACACCAATTTTTCCCTCATCTCTGTCATCACTCAACCTGAAAATCTCAACCACCATATAGCCAGCAAAACAAAAAGAACAAAACCAAAAACAATACCCCTTAATCACCTTTAAAAATTCCACCTCTTTCCCATTTCCACCAACACAAGACAACAACCATTCCACCCTCCAAAAACAAAACCCAAAATTCACCCAAAAAAAAAATCCAATTTTTTTGATACATTTGAAGCCAACAACAACAACTATGAGAAAATATAATTAAACACAATAGGTTCCCTTCATTCTTCACCAACCCCAAGCGATAGTCAATAACAGCCAAAAACTACTACAGCAAACCTAAAAAGCTGTCGTTTCTTCCTCAAACCAAAAAACAAAGCTTGAGGACCGAGAAAATCCCTCATTTCTCTCGTATTTGAAACCCCATTATAGCAAACAACAATAGCCACAAGGAGCTTCAACGAACAATAACCAATCCAAGCCCCCCCCCCCCCCCCCCACAACAAAAAAAAAAAAAAAAAAAAAAAAGAAAGGCAAAGCAAAGGAAGAAAGAAGAAAGAACAGAGTAGAGACATCCTAACAATATTTTCTCACTTTCTCGTATCTTTCTTTTTTGTTTTGGTTCAATGCCTAATCTAAAGTTTGTTCTTTTTTCAGTTATCAATAAAGCATAGTAAGGAAACAAAGGTAAATGAACAAAAATACAAGGGAGGTAACACTGAACCTTTTCCATGGCATTTTTACTTTCCATATATGCAATGCTTGCTAGTCTCTACATATTCAAATATCTAGATTTGTACACATAGCTATATAGAACATGTTCATAACATTTGATTCACACAAGCATGCATTTTTGAACATAAAAAGCTCATACTTTGCTATTAGTTTTGCTCATACATGCCTATGCTCAAAAAGAAAATCGTGCACACATGCTCACTACTCAGATTAGCATTCACATGAACACAAACATGCACATAGATTCTTGTTCATAACCGAACCCCATGACCAAGCAGTGAAGCAAACATCCCCATAACAATAGTAAACCCAAAACCCCTCAAAATCCAAAGGTTAAACCCCAAATCAAACTACACTCACAATCTAGACACACCCACGACTAAACAAAATCACCAAGACCCCTAAGCCTCAAACAAAATACAAATCTCCAAACCCATTGATTAAACAAAGAACCAAATGAAAGAAAATGAAAGCAAAATAATAAAATATAAAAGAGAAAAGTGAGAGAGAAGAAGAGCAATAGTCACCATTAGCCAAGGAAGGCTAAGGCCTTGAAGTGAAGAGAAGAAAAGAAAAGAAATGAGATTGAGAATTTGAGAGGAGGAGAGAAGCACGGGTATATAGCAAGGGTGGCAAATGAGCAAGTTTTGAGTTGGGTCATAAATCGGTTAAGTGTGTAATTACCCATTTATTTATTATTGATCCGTTTATATATAAATTAATTACCCATCATCCACCTAACTCATTTAATTTAGTAACCCACCCATTTAACTCAATATGACCCAAATAACTTTAAAACTACTTAAATGACACAAATACCCTCTTGACCTCCAAAATTACCAAAATACCCTTAAATACCTAAAATGACCCAAATACCCCTACACTTCCAAAATTACCAATATACCCTTAGACATCCAATATTACCAAAATACCCCTAGAATGTCCAAAATTACCCAAAAAACAATAAAAAGCCAAAAATTCCCAAGACAATAACATTTGATTAGCAAGAAATATCATTATTTTTCTTTTCCTAATGGGCAAACAATAAGGCAATTTTTTTGGCTATAAAACTAAACAAATATCAAATTTTTTCCTTTTCCCAAGGCTATACAATTGAACATTTCTTGGTTATAATTAGATTTTCAAAATTTGGTCAATCGAATGCACATGAATCAACACTAAATCAACATGGGGGCAAGAAACCCATAGGTAAAAATACCAACATCAACTTTCATAATCATTTCATTATGAAAAATAGAAGAATGTGAGAAGCCATGTCAATGACCAAATATCAATGTAAGTGAATTCTCATATTAAAAAAGTTTTGACCATATTACTAGCCAAAATATATATATATATATATATATATATATGGTGCATAAAGAAAATTTTGAAGTTTAAGCTTGATAAATCAGTAGTAGGGGAACTAGGGACTAGACATTGGGTAAGAAAATCCAAAGGATTAAAGATTCTCTCCAATTCCTAATGAAGAGAGCATAATTCATGGATGAGATACGATTTTTAAAAATTCAAAATTGTAACTATCTTATATCAAATCTCTCAATAATTCATCAAACTAAAATATGAGAAAATAAATACTTCAAATACATTCACAAATAGTTTCATGATTACTGAGTTTACAACCATAAAAAAACACAACAAAGCAAATTTTATAACATTGTTCTCTACTACATGTAGTCTTCAATTCATAGCTCCAATGGTTACCAATTTTTTTATATTAAGAGAATCCACTGCACTAATTTGAAAAAGGAGGAGAAAGGGAGGTGAGCTAACATTTGAACAAGAGTCTACATCATATGATATTTTCAAGTGAAAATGCACATTATAATAGACAATGCATTAAATTTTACAAAACATTTATTAATAGTATGAAAGTAATCAGAAATAGTAAAACCCCTTTTTGGAAGTGACATTTAAAAATTTAGTGAAAAACAAATAACTTGTTAAATAAATAAATGCTCTCTTAAAAGATTTACCCAATTTCGTTAAGCTATAGTTCAGTTACAAAAATAGCATTTTATCATTGAATAAGTTACTTATAATAATAGAAAATAATACACTTAATACTAAAGTTGTTTTTCCACATTCCTACAAAAAATGCACTAACAACTAAACAACATATTTATATTGCATCCAAACCAACACTTCAATGAAGCAACACAAAGACAACATAATAACACTTTGGCAAAACATAAAAACAAGAATAGAACTTGGGATTTGTGATTCCCATGTAGAAGAACAAAATTACAAAAAGTCTAAGGCTTGAAGGGCCATGTTATAGTGACTGGAAATGAGTGCAAAGTACTCTTCCTAGAAAGATTTCCTATGTATTGAAAAAATATTATGTTAATTTACCCAACATATATTTTTACTGAATATAATATAAACCCAAATGATTCTAATTTTAGCACTACTTATCCAAACTTCAATAGTTTCTTTTTTAAAGAGATCAAACGGAGACACAATTTGAAGAGGCATAGAAGAAAATTTAAACCACCCATATAGAAGAAGCTTCATGTGTAAGTCAAAAATATGTGTATATATACTTGTAAAAAGAAATTAAACTAAATTAAGCAATTTTGACTACTCTAATAATGAACACCCTAACTTGAGAATCACAAGAATTTAGGGTCAACAAAAATAAGAGTAATGTTACATTCTCAACTTTTTACAATAATTTCACCAAAAAAAAAACTATGTAATAAGATTTAATAATTTTAATTCAGGCCCATTATAAACATCATTTTTTAACCCACCAATAACATATTGTCACATAAGATTTGTCGTGAAAATGTTGTAGACCTAGTGTAGACAACTCATTTTATACCCATTACCTTTGGTTCTCAACCTTAACGATGCACTTGAAATACATCAACCAATGGTAATTAAAGAGTTCTCAATAATTCAATAGTAATCACAACTAAAAAATACTCAAATTGTTTTGAAAACAATGCTAAAAAATAATCTTTGCACACAATTTTGACCATAAATTTTGCATTACAAAGAATATTTTAGTGAGATTTATTTTATTTAGAAAATAGACATCATGGCTTCAATTTGAATACAAATTTCACTTAATTTGGATTTAAAATGAGTAAGTTATGGTCATTTGAAGTTTGGTCATCAGTGCAGTGAAAATGCAAGCATACATACACACCTTTGGGGGCACACACAAATTCTCGTAAGCACGCGTGCATACCCTTAATTCTAGAAATCTAGATTTTCATATTTAGAACCCCAAAACTTCAATCTTTGGGTTAGGCCGCCCCCCAGATCCTTAGAAACATCCAAAGGCCTCTTAAAGGCCCTAAAAACCCTAGTTTACTCATAAATGTCAACTTTATGTCTTCAATAAAACCCTAGCTAGAGAGAGTTTAGTTTTTTCCTCCATGTTTTTTAAAACCCTAATTCATCTTTTCTAAACACTTACATAGCACCTTTGGACATTTTTTTAATCTTTCAAAACCTCTCTACTTGTTTTACTAAAGCATAAACTAGTTTTCTAAATCATTTTCAAAAACTTTCAATTATTGTTTTTGCTCTTAACTTGTGATTAATTGAGTGTGGGTGAAAGCGCCCGTGACGGGGAGTATGCCTCTGCTAAATGGATCGGAAGGAGGGTGAAAGATGGACTCACCACCTAGATTAGATCTAGGAACCATATATATAGTGCCCTTCATGAAAGAACTACTCTTACCAGAGCACGTGTTTGGAGTTTAGGTATGTGGATGGAAAGGTGTTAGACACCTAACCCCACTTGGCCCGTATTTCACATCCTAATTCTATCTAAGAATCTCCTAATAGGCATCTTACATACACACATACACACTAAGTATACCTTAAAATGCATCTTGCATAAAACCTACCATTCATCTAAATATGGCATATCATCATCTCGTCAGAGCAATCTCATGTCACACATGCATCTCATTGATAACACCATCCTAGCATTCATCTAACACATGCACATATCAACACATACACATATATCAAAACATGCAATCATCCACTTCATCATATCACTATCAAGGTAGCACACGTCATCATTCTAACTAAAGGAGGTAGGCATAACATCATACACATGGCATAAACCAAGCATATTCATTTTCCAAAGCATTGTATTCACATATTCATCATCAAGCAAACAAATCATCATATCAAACATGAATGTTCTTACTCATATGCATGACTTAGCTTCACTTACCTCACTGTATCATAGCCACATCACTTATGTATCAATGCTTGGCCACATTCAGTTGCATGTTCATATTGCTCATTCAAAGCACATAAACCCTAACTATCAATCTAGAAATCAAAGATGTCAAACAGGTTATGTTATTGCATACTAACCTAAATAAGTGTAAACTAAATTGAACAGAACCTAATCATGCATTATAACCAACTTAATCTATCCTATTATGCTCCTAACTATGAAAGGGGGAAAAAAATAGAAGAAGAAAAAAATAAATTAAGAAACAAGATATCAAAGCAGTAAAAAAAACAAAGAAATAGAATGAAAAGAAATGTATCTCAAGCAAAGAACTCTTTGACTTGGTTTTAACCACTCCCCTTAGTCAATCTAAAAGAAACAAAAAACCTATGGGTTAGTAAGCTTTAACTAGAAGGTCTGGAATTTCTCCAAAAAAAAACTAAATATATATATATATATATATATATAGAAGGTCTAGAACAGAAGAGGTACTAACCAAGAAAACATTAACTAGAGGATTTTTTTTAGAATAAAAACTTCCTATTTGATTCACTATTTTAAGTGAATCGAGTGTGTTTTGGAAAAAGTGCCTTTAGAGCCTTTTATAGTGATTAGAAAAGGCTCTTCCTAGTCAATGTGGGATTAACTCTACATGATTTTTACATTAAAAACTTTTCTTACAAGTCATTTATAACCCTACATGCACGTGCATAGCGCGCACATGGTCTAAGTACGCATATACATGCTTTAAACATGCACACAAGTACTTATGGTTTTGGTAGGTTTTTCTTTCACCAAAATATCCTCTAAGTTAAAGACTTTCCATAGTTGGGCCCTAGACTAGTCATAGACCTTTTAGTGATATCCTCATTACGGAATGAGAGCTTCAGTCGTCAGGGGAACAATATGAGGTGTTTATCGTTGCCTATCTTTTGATTCATTAAATTTGTTAGCAGGATTAAAATTAAAAGGAGACAAACCATTTTTTTTTCAACGTACAACTCGGACCCACCCATGCACGCAGAAAACAACATACATACATGAGGCAAGTGTGACTTTAGAGAGTCGAGTGGGATTCGTATGTCTAAATTCCCACTGGTGCTGCTCAAGAAACAAATAGCGATAGGATCACTATCCTTGAGCCTGGTATGCCAATTTTCAAGCAAAAGACGAGTGACTCACTATCCTAGAGTCAATAAAAAGATAAAATAAACAAACAAATAAACAAAAAACATGGCCAACAGCCTCAAGATGGGTAGATCACTTCACCACCTAGAAACATCACACAAATCAAACAAGGGTGCTCTTACAAGCTAGAAGGAGAACTCATCTAAGGTGTCAATCTATGGCTATTGCCTCAAACTTTTTTAGATGTATTTCAACTCTGTCTCAATCTCTTCTATGTTCTGGGTGGGTCTTGTCTCTATCTCAATCTCTTTTATGTTTTGGGATTTTCCCTTTTGAGGTATTGTAAAGGCCTTTGAAGGTCTTCGTGACATGTTCAATTTTGAGAGGCATAAAATCAAATGTCTCTTTGCAATCATGGTGCAATGCTCACTCTTGAAGGGCTACCTTGAGATTTTTAGGTTTTATATGAGAATTCCAACCTTAGGAAGGTGAAGGTAGAATTAGAATAAATCCACTCTTTTAGGGACTTACCTACAAATCTTGATTCCTCGAGGGGTCTTTGTGCAATATGTTCCATTAAAGATTAAAACTGAGATGTGTCCTTTAAGAAGGACCGCATTTCAAATTAGGGAGTTGCATTATGGGGGAGTTTTTGAATTGTGAAGTGTCCACTTCAAGGACCAAATTACAAAACTAAGACTCATCTATTCTAGGACTGCACTAGGAAAAATCTATACCATCGAGGATGTACTTGTAATTTTTACTCTTCAAGGGACTTCTATGCAAATTTTGACATTTTTTTAACTCATCAAGGACCCATTTGTAATTTCTAGCTCTTTGAGATGTACTGGGGATATTTTTGTAAATTCTAACTCTTCAAGGGGCTTTCGTGCAAACTTTGATATATTGATTCACTAGGGATATTTCAGCAATTTTCAAGGCTTGTAGATTTTCTTTTTCTTTTTTGGGACTAAACTACACGTAGTTTAGCCATTTGATGTCATTCCTGCCTTTTCAAATTTTCCAACAATTACAACCATTTCTTTTCTTCTTTTTATTCTCTTTTCATCCTACCTCTTCATATTCTCTCTACCTCCCAAAACTTTTGTCTCCCTTCTCTTCTTCCCATTTCAGTCACAAATCTAAAATCCTTGCTCATTTTCTCTCAAAAATCCTCTCAAGAAAACCAATGGCTCTAAAACCTCCTACATCCTTTCTAGCGATGTTCATTCTCACTCGCTAAATCGATGCTGCTCATCTAAATGCGGCTCCTCTACAAATCTGATCAACACCTATCTCACAATGCACCACTCAAATTGATAATTTTTTCAAACTTTTTTTCATTCCAAGTTTTTCTTTGATCCTCCATTTTAATCTATTTTTGGACTTGAAAATGCTTCAATTTTGTTGTGGGGAGGGTCAAGATGAAACCTTTGTGCTTTAGGTGGGGTAGAAACATATCAAGGATTGATTCTGATCTTAGGGGGTTGAAGAATAACGATGAACACAATTATAGGTTCACCATGTGTAAGCATACCCGTTCATGCACACGCTTTTTCAAAACCATGCGTACACATACCCGTGCATGCATATACATATTTGTTCATAAAAAATGCACACACAAGTTTCCAATATGCGTACTCATACTCGTGAGTATCCACATGATTGTTTGGTTCTACAAATAGGTTTATACCATCATGCATTCTAACATTTTTCCATCATGCACTTATTTTTGTCAATTTTAAGGTTATCATTCTTTTACTGGTTGGGGCAATATGACTACCATCATGGAGGGTTTGGGACACTCTGGCCCAAGATTTAGGCCTTTGTGAGGGCGGTCGGCTTCGAGGCCCTTATGGTTCGTCTTCTTGAGAGTTCTACCAACAGGGTGCTGTTGCAAGTGTTAGCTGAAAGGTGGTGGGACACTACCCACACCTTCCACATTATTGATAGGGAGACGACCATGATTCCCTATGATTTCCATAGGCTGACCAAGCTGAGAGCCAATGTTCCTCCTATCAACCTCGAGGGTGTGTCAGGGACAACACTTGGTAAAAAGCTACTGGGTATTTCAATGAGACCATTTGATACTACCAGATTTCTGGTGGCTTCCTCTCCCGCTCTCAAGAGACTTAAGGGGATAGGTCTAAGATGGCCAGAGCATTCTTGCTTTATGTGGTGGAGGAGTTTCTCTTTGCCAACTCTGGCTAGACTATTTCTTTGTCGTGGCTAGCATCTTTTAGAACTTCGAGGATGCTTGGGGAGCAAACTGGGAGAATGCCTGTTTGGCTTACATGTACTTGGTCATGGACACAGTGAGTCCAGGAGTGTTCAACCAACATGTGGAACCTTGGAGACTATGGGAGGTAAGATCACTTTTTTTTTTAGCTTCTTATCTGATAATTGTGCTTATTTGTCTTGCAAACTGTATTTTATACCAATTTTTTTGCATCTTACATCTAAAATTGTCTATATTCTTGCAAACTATCTTATCTATTCTTGCAACTACCCTATATCTTGGATTCATTCTTGAAAACTGTTCTTAATTTGCTTGTGCTTCGTAATTAATTCTTGCAAATTGGTCTTAACTTTCACCTAAATCTTTGTCCTGGACTTACCATTTGTGCTTGTAATATGTGTTTCATGCTTTTACAACTGTATATATGCCTCTATTCTTGTAGACTATCTTACTAATTTTATTTCTTATATTTGCAATTGTTATGCATCTTGCATCTGAAATTGTCTTTGTTCGTGCAAACTGTCTTATATGTTCTTGCAACTACTATGTATCTTGGATTCATTCTTACAAACTGTTCTTAACTTGCATCTACTTTGTAATTCATTCTTACAATCTATTCTTAACTATAAGGTTGAATTTATTCAATCATGTGTTGGCTTTATTCCGTATCAAATTTACTTGTAATTCAGCAATTAGATACCTTGTATTTAAGTGGAAATCATGTAAGAGTTGTATGTGAGAGAGTGTGAAAAATTTAGGTGTGTGTGCAATCAAGAGCATTCTCGCAACTAGAACTCGCAAGTGACTCACGACTGATGACTCGTCAAAGTGCCACGCATGTGAAGCATGTAGGAAGTTAAAGGGTCATGATAGCTAAAGCACTATAGGACAAAAAGGATAGTTTGGCCAATCAGTTACTTCGCGATTGGAACTCGTGACTTGTCCCAGTCGCGAGTGAGTCACCATACCCCATGTTTTACAGAAAAATGACTTTTCACATTCCTCACATACCCTATTATAAATACCTTTATACCCACGAAATGTAAAGAACTCTCAGAGAGAATTTTGAGAAAGAAACCCCAAAGAAAAACAAGATTGATTCATCCACAATCTTATACATTTGACTCTTTAAATTGCTCTACTCTCACCATCTCCATTTACATACCCTTGAGAGGATTTTTAGCCAAATCCTTATCTCACCACATTCATATTAGTGAGAAGACTATTTGGTGCTTAGGAAGTAGTTTAGAGAGGACCAATTCATTTGGTTGATGCAATAGGTTTATTGCGGGATTCGGTAAGCAAGAGAAGACAAGGTTAGGTTTAACTCTATTGGAGCAAGAAGCTTGGAGGGCCTAAGTGCATCGGGTAGATTAGGCTTGGAGGGTCTATTGCTATTCATGTATTGCAACTAATTTTCTAGAGGATCATTTTACCTCTTGGAGGGTAGCGAAGAGGTTTTTCGTCGAGTTCTTCGGCTTCCTCTTCGATAACACTTGCCGGTGTTATCTTGTGTTTGCACCTCTCTAACCTTTACTCTTTACTTTTAATTACTACTGTATTGTGATTAAATTATGGCTTAGAATATTTTGATTGTTTAGGTATAGCTTATATTTATCATTCCGCACATACATTGTTTGAATATAAGTTTGTGTTGGTATTTATGAAATTGAGGGGTCTAAACATTCACTAATGTTTTACACACAAAGTGAACTTTCAATTGGTATCAAAGCAGGTACACTTTGATGGATTTCTATACCCTTAGTGTGATCCTTGACCCCTAGGATGGATAGGTCTCAATCCCTTAATGCACCTTTCTTATTTGATGGCAGTAATTATGCATTTTGGAAAGTGCATATGCATGCATTCTTGTGCTCCATTGATGAAAGTGTATGGGATGCTGTTGAAGTTGGTTGGACTAGGCTAGAGGCTATCAAATCTACTTCAGATTAGGTAGCCCTTGTAGTAGCTAATGCCAATAGTAAAGCTTTAAATGCTATATTTTGTGGTGTCTCACCTAATGAATTCCACAGGATCTCTCATGTGACAATTGCCAAGGAGGCATGCGAAATCTTGGAGACCACATATGAAGGCACAAAAAAGGTGAAAGAAACAAAACTACAAATGCTTAACACTAATTTTGAAGAATTAAAGATGAGCAAAGACGAGTCATTCGACTTCTTTTATGGAAAATTGAATGAAGTGGTGATTGGCAAGTTTAACTTGGACGAGAAGACGGAGGACTCCAAGGTTGTTAGGAAGATCCTACGATCGTTGCTAGAGAGCTTTCGTGCCAAGGTCACCGCCATTGAAGAGAGCAAAGACCTTGATGAGATAAAGATTCTAGAACTCATTGGTTCTCTTCAAACATATAAGCTATCTCTACCATGACAAAAGAAGAGCAAATCTCTTGCTCTTAAGACGATCAATGAGAGAATTGAAGCTCAAAATTCCTTGGATGAGGATGAGGTTGAAAAAGAAATGGCACACCTTGCAAAGAACTTTTGCAAGTTCATAAAATTCAAAAGGGATGTGAAGTCTTTTAAGAAGGGAAACTTCTGAAATTTCAAGAAAGACAAGAAAGACTTCAAGAAGAATGATTCCAAAGACTCTTCTCCATCTTAAGCAGTCACTTGCTATGAGTGCAAAGGGCATGGTCATGTGAAGAAAGAATGCCCCACTTATTTGAAGGCAAAGGGTAAAGTCTTTGCTACAACCCTTAGTGACTTAGATAGCTCCAACTCCGATTCGGAAGAAAGTTGTGACGGAGAAGGAAATTACTCTGCTTTTATGACCATTGCACTCGTAGACTCTTTGGAAGATTTAAGCACTCTAGTAAAAGAGTTCGGTGAGCATCCCGAAGTGGAGTCTATGGGGGTTGGAGAGGAATCCGATGATGAAAATGAAGAATACATCTATGAAGGAGTAAAAGGATTGCAAGAATCCTACAAGTCCCTTCTTTAGAAGACCAGAGAGTATGCTAGTGTGGCTAAAGGAGCCATTAGAAAAATGAAGAAAGCATAATAGGATTATAAGAGCATACTTGTGAGGTACAAAGAAACAATATGTGAAGTTGAAACGATGAATGAAAAGCTAATGAATGCCTATTCTAGGATCAAGTTTCTTGAGCTTGAGGTTATTCAAGCTAATGCCAAAGTGGAGCGTGTTGCTTCAAAGAAACTCGATGAGGTGCTTGCATATCAAAAGCCCTCTTTCCGATAGAAGTGGCTTGGGATACACCAGAGAAAGTAGCTCAAGTGCTAATATGTTTAAGGAGATGAAGTTTGTTATAGCCAAAGAACTAATGGTTACATCCCCTCGTGTTGAAAGTGTGAAAGTTGAGAAAAAGCCAAATGTGTGTGAGAGACCGCGCCCCCGGCCCGTTTTTAATGAATGTTGGGCCAAACCCACGTGAATAGGTGGAGTCGTGTTATTGCCTCTCAAAATGGAGGTTCGACTAGTTATATTTTCCCCTTTAGATTAAGGGTTTTACAATGGAGTCGCCACTTATTTAATTGTTGGAAAAATAAGAAAACCATAGTTGAAAAATTCCTCATTTTATTAATTTGAAATTTGAATTTACATTGATCATAGGAAAATTACATGGCTTTGGTCCTAGATACAATCTAAGATAAAGTACATGGCTTTGTTTCCTAGTTACAATCTAGAAATTGAAAATTACAAGGATAAGTATTTGATCTACTAACCCTTGATCTAAGTTCGGAGGCTATGTTACAAGGTAGGAAGGTGTTAGGCACCCATCTTGCCCGGTGAAACCGGTCTTCTAGACTATGGTGGCCAACAATCATATCATATCATCCAATATGTCAATCAATTTACATGTTGAATTTAATGTGTGTGCATGTGACAAACCCTAATTCAATTTATTGAACATTGCATTTGGATTGAAAAATAAAATTCTAGTGAATGTGTGTGTATGGTGACATCCTAGATTCAAATATTTGAAAGAATTATTAAACAAACATTTTTTTTCATATTTTTGATGTAAATTTAAGATCAAAACTAGTGATATGCATGAACATGTGATGAACAACCAAGAACATGTAAAGAACACATAAGAACATTTAAGAACATTCAAACATATTCAAGAGAATTTAAATAATCACTATCATGCTTTAATCTTAAATTCTCATCATGGCAACACAATAAACAAGTTAGAGAAAGGGAATATACCTTCATGCAAGATCCATACGGTAGAGAAGGAGACTCTTGGTAGAGGTCCTAAGGGTGGAGAAAAGAAGAATTAGGAGAGGGAGAGTGAGTCTCACTCAATACCTTGAGTCTCAGGAAGACCAAGATATGACAAGATTACTCAACTTCACTAGAACTTAAGAGGGGAGAAGAGAAGGGATTTTTTGGTGTCCTGGAATGAAGGAGGGGGAGGGTTTATATAGTGGTAGTGGAGGGAATATGAATGGAAGGCCATTTAATGAGGGTTGACAAGGATTATGAACCTAGACCTCATTTTAGCCTTGGGGAAAATCTGGTGCATTAAATGGAGAGATTGGTGGGAGTGGGGAGCAAGCCAAAATTCGGTTTTCCCGTAGCTGCTGTAACAGCTTGTAGAGCTAACTTCGAAAAATCATATCTAACCCAATTCTGATCGGGATTGTCTCTTTCTTGTGCTCAAATTAACCTCATTCACAAATTAAAAATATTCTGAGAGATATTGATGAAATAGTGAGCAGAGGTCATTTGTTAGAAAATGGTTTCAGCACAATTAACACTAATAGGTCCCAAATTAGCTCCCAATTAACATTAAATGGCCCTAATCACTTCCATTTCAGAATTAATTGGTTCCCAATTTACTCTAATTAAAAGATAATTACACAAATTACTCATTGAATAATTAATGTTTAACTATCTAATTAATTAGGTGTATGCAACCTCACCATAAAATGTAGTCCTAACCAATTAAATTATGACACATCATTGTTCTCAAATTGATTACACCCATAACCAATTGAAATCAATTGTTCATAATCACATATAGTCGGACTCAATTTGTGATAGTACATCTTAGCCATTAAAACTTAATTGATGATAACTTTCAATCTAATGGTCCGATTAGGGCTTATGACCAGTCGATTTGATCGTTACAACATCAAGATCATTTTGGTGAAATGAGTCTAATAATCTAATGGGTAGAATCAAGATGCATATTTTAAAAGTGAAAGTACCATTTTACCCTCCATGTGTGGTTAAATGCGGGTTGCAAAATAGGGTGTCAACAGAATGCCCCTCATTTGCAGAGCTTGAAAAGCGAATGTCAATGTATGAAAGAGACACCTAACTTTGCAATCAGCATTTAACCGTGGTGAATGTATGATGCATGTAGATAGAAATGTAGATGGTCATGTTATGGATCAAAATGTGGACCGAATCTCAAGGGAGATTGCCTACGTACCTCTTGGTGGGAGGATCAGGTCCAAACGTAGTTCATGTATGCAAATTTTTTTTTTTTTGAATAAGTACAAGACATGCTTACCTGAGGTCAAAAAAATGGAAGACCAAGGATCCTGGCTCATGTTTTCAGAGACCTAGGATTTTTGGATCTTGGGTCATATTTTCAGAGGACCTAAGATTCTTTGGAGGCTTTGGCTCATGTTTTCAGAGGACCAAAGGTTTTGGATCCTGGCTCACGTTTTCAGAGACCTAGGATTTTTGGATCTTGGCTCATGTTTTCAGAGGACCAAGGGTTTTTGGAGGCTTTGGCTCATGTTTTCAGAGGACCAAAGGTTCTGGATCCTGGCTCATGTTTTCAGAGACCTAGGATTTTTGGATCTTGGCTCATGTTTTCAGAGGACCTAAGGTTCTGGAACCTGGCTCATGTTTTCAGAGACCTAGGATTTTTGGATCTTGGCTCATGTTTTCAGAGGACTAAGGGTTTTTGGAGGCTTTGGCTCATATTTTCAGAGGACCAAAGGGTCTGGATCCTGGCTCATGTTTTCAGAGACCTAGGATTTTTGAATCTTGGCTCATGTTTTCAGAGGACCTAAGATTCTTTGGGCTTTGGCTCATGTTTTCAGAGGACCAAAGGTTCTGGATCCTGGCTCATGTTTTCAGAGACCTAGGATTTTTGGATCTTGGCTCATGTTTTCAGAGGACCTAAGATTCTTTGGGCTTTGGCTCATGTTTTCAGAGGACCAAAGGTTCTGGATCCTAGCTCATGTTTTCAGAGACCTAGGATTTTTGGATCTTGGCTCATGTTTTCAGAGGACCTAAGATTCTTTGGGCTTTGGCTCATGTTTTCAGAGGACCAAAGGTTCTGGATCCTGGCTCATGTTTTCAGAGACCTAGGATTTTTGGATCTTGGCTCATGTTTTCAGAGGACCAAGGGTTTTTGGAGGCTTTGGCTCATGTTTTCAGAGGACCAAAGGTTCTGGATCCTGGCTCATGTTTTCAGAGACCTAGGATTTTTGGATCTTGGCTCATGTTTTCAGAGGACCTAAGGTTCTGGAACCTGGCTCATGTTTTCAGAGACCTAGGATTTTTGGATCTTGGCTCATGTTTTCAGAGGACTAAGGGTTTTTGGAGGCTTTGGCTCATATTTTCAGAGGACCAAAGGGTCTGGATCCTGGCTCATGTTTTCAGAGACCTAGGATTTTTGAATCTTGGCTCATGTTTTCAGAGGACCTAAGATTCTTTGGGCTTTGGCTCATGTTTTCAGAGGACCAAAGGTTCTGGATCCTGGCTCATGTTTTCAGAGACCTAGGATTTTTGGATCTTGGCTCATGTTTTCAGAGGACCAAGGGGTTTTGAAGGCTTTGGCTCATGTTTTCAGAGGACCAAAGGTTCTGGATCCTGGCTCATGTTTTCAGAGACCTAGGATTTTTGAATCTTGGCTCATGTTTTCAGAGGACCTAAGATTCTTTGGGCTTTGGCTCATGTTTTCAGAGGACCAAAGGTTCTGGATCCTGGCTCATGTTTTCAGAGACCTAGGATTTTTGGATCTTGGCTCATGTTTTCAGAGGACCAAGGGTTTTTGGAGGCTTTGGCTCATGTTTTCAAAGGACCAAAGGTTCTGGATCCTGGCTCATGTTTTCAGAGACCTAGGATTTTTGGATCTTGGCTCATGTTTTCAAAGGACCTAAGATTCTTTGGGCTTTGGCTCATGTTTTCAGAGGACCAAAGGTTCTGGATCCTGGCTCATATTTTCAGAGACCTAGGATTATTAGATCTTGGCTCATGTTTTTAGAGGACCAAGGGTTTTTGGGGCTTTGGCTCATGTTTTCAGAGGACCAAAGGTTCTGGATCCTGGCTCATGTTTTCAGAGACCTAGGATTTTTGGATCTTGGCTCATGTTTTCAGAGGACCAAGGGTTTTTGGAGGCTTTGGCTCATGTTTTCAGAGGACCAAAGGTTCTGGATCCTGGCTCATGTTTTCAGAGGACCAAAGGTTCTGGATCCTGGCTCATGTTTTCAGAGACCTAGGATTTTTGAATCTTGGCTCATGTTTTCATAGGACCAAGAGTTTTTGGAGGCTTTGGCTCATGTTTTCAGAGGACCAAAGGTTCTGGATCCTGGTTCATGTTTTCAGAGACCTAGGATTTTTGGATCTTGGCTCATGTTTTCAGAGGACCTAAGATTCTTTAGAGGCTTTGGCTCATGTTTTCAGAGGACCAAAGGTTCTGGATCCTGGCTCATGTTTTCAAAGACCTAGGATTATTGGATCTTGGCTCATGTTTTCAGAGGACCAAGGGTTTTTGGGGCTTTGGCTCATGTTTTCAGAGGACCAAAGGTTCTGGATCCTGGCTCATGTTTTCAAAGACCTAGGATTTTTGGATCTTGGCTCATGTTTTCAGAGGACCTAAGATTCTGGATCCTGGCTCATGTTTTCAGAGACCTAGGATTTTTGGATCTTGGCTCATGTTTTCAGAGGACCAAGAGTTTTTGGAGGCTTTGGCTCATGTTTTCAGAGGACCAAAGGTTCTGGATCCTGGTTCATGTTTTCAGAGACCTAAGATTTTTGGATCTTGGCTCATGCCGATGTGTGTGGGCCTTTTACGCTAGTACCTGCAAAATAGATATTTTCTATTAGTAACAGAGTCAGTCATTGAAAAGAATTCAGCATACCTGGCGAATGCCCCTAGTTTAGGACATATTCCATGCTTCGATGAATGCTGAGGGTAGACAGTCAACTTGACGTTGCACCATTGGAGAATGTGGAAGAGGTTCATAGCTTTTTGTTCCTGAAGAAGAATTTAATGATTTTCTTTTTCTTTTTCTTTTTTTGAAAAATTTTGAAATCTTGCTTTTTTTGAAATTTTTTTTTTTTTTTGAAAAATTTGGAAATCTTGAATTTCTTTTTCTTTTTTTTTTTTTTTTGAAAGAATTGAAAATTTTGATGGGTAAATTTTTTTTATGGTAACCTAAGAAGTACGAGCCCAATGGCCCTAGTCCCAAGGCTTTTTTTTTTTTTTTTTTTTTTTTTTATAGATTTGAAGATTTTTTTCATGATCAAAAAGTGATAAAGATTTATTCATGCTAATTTTTTTTTTTTTTTTTTTTTTTGAAAACCCTATCCTTTGAATGAATTAACTTTGGCTGGAAGTTGATGCAGATTGCTGGATAAGTCCTTTCTTAATTCCTACAAAAAAATAATTTTAATTAGTAATGGATTTATTTATTGAAATGAATTGGAAATACTTACCCAATGCCCCTAGTTTGGGGCATATTCCATGCTTAGATTGAAGCTGAATTTATTTGATGTTGTGACCATTGGGGTACATGAAAGAAGATCATGGTCTGCCATCCTTGGTTCCTGCAAAAAGACTTTCTTTCTTTAACTTGTTAGAAACCAATTATTGTGAAAACTTGCACACAATATAAATAGGCCAATACTCCAAGTTTAAACATGTTTAATGCAAACAAATAGGCATAACCTAACTGTGGGGCCCAAGGGCCCAGAATCCCCGGCCTACCTTTGGGCGGGCCCAGGGCCCAAGCTGAGGAAGGAGATCTCCCTGGATGGTCGGCCTAAAGGTTTCGGCCCTTCCAAGGCCCGAGCCGAGGATACACCTATCCTCGGCGCACCTAGTCTAATCTGGTTAGGGGGGCAGGCTTACTGCAGGTGGTCACATCCACACTTAACTATTCTGTCAGGCCCTCCAGGTTCCATCAATGCTGACAAGACCGTTCACTGAAAAGCCTTAAGGGCAGCAACCCCCAGCATGGGGAAGAACCTGTCTGATGGGACAAGTCCTGAGCCATTAGCCCGGATGGCCAACAGCTGTAAGGCCAGGATCAAGCCCGAGAGAGTATATAAGTCAAAGAACCCCCCTAGTGAAGGGGGGGCCTCCTCGGACCCCAGCCGAGGAGCGACCCCAGACGGAGAGCAAACAAACGAGAAGCCCAAAGAAGACCGGCGAGAGGCCGGCCGGAGCCAAACCCTTTGGCCCACTCTCTACAAATTCATTGTCAGGGGGCCCACCTCCGAAAAAGGAGCCCCTACACTAACATACACCCAAACAATTTTGTCATATTGTTTTGATTTTGCTTCACAAGGTTGTTTGGATGATTGGAACTGGGTCTTTGCAAGGCTGCCTACGTACCTCTCTCATAGAGGATCAGGTCAAAACGTAGTTCAAGAGAACTGGATTTTGAAAAAGAATGATTTTTTTTTTTTTTTTTTGAAAAACAAATTTTCATTTTTTTTTTTTTTGGAGCAAGATGTGATCCTTTGAACAACCTTTTTAGAAAATCATAGTGTTTAAGAACCAAACAAATCTCTTTGATTAGGAAGGATCAAGATCATTAAACTCATGTAATCAAATTTGCTTCATCCTTTTGAACATCATCAGATTAAGTCTCCAAAGGCAATCAAGAAATGAAATGTGATCATATTTATGAATCACATTGTTGGGTGCAAACAGTGAGAGTGCTCCAGGTTTGGAAGTTCTTTTGAGTCATTTTGAGGATTTGAGAATTTGAGAAATTTTGTCCTCAGACATATCATTCTGTGGGGTTTGACAATTTTAAGCATTTTTTCTTTTTAATTCAAGAGAAAAATAATATTAGAGCTTAAGATGTGCCTACAACTAGCCACACTTCAAGGAGGTCTTTACTCATGGGTTGTAATGTAGGCCGGGTTTAGGTTATGAAATGAATGATATAAAAAGGCTCAAAATTCCCTATGATGTTCCCCCAAGTATGCATTACTCAATGATCAAGTATTGGAGGAGTTTTCCCATTTCTTCTTTGCCATCTTCTCACCAGTCTTCACCGATCACCTGTATCAATGTTTGTTTTTATGCTCCTTCCCTTGAATCATACCTCTAGACTTTCATCTTGTAAAATCCTTTTCTTTTTAGGTTACATCTTCAAGTTTTCAATTTGCTAGGATTTTCCTTTTCTTTTTCTTTTTTGGCCCTAACTTTTGCCTAGGCCACCCTTTTGGGTTTTTAGCCTAGCGGGCTTTCTTTCTTTCTTTCTTTTTTTCTTTTTTTTTTTTTTTTTTGGGCCCTAATTTTTGCCTAGACTGGCCTTTTTGGGTTTTCAACCCAGCGGGCTTCCTTCTTTTTTTTTTTTGGCCTTATCTTTTGCCTAGACTGCCCTTTTGGGTTTTCAGCCTAGCGGGCTTTTTTTTTTTTTTTTTTTTTTTTTTTTTTGGCCCTAACTTTTACCTAGACTGCCCTTTTGGGTTTTCAGCCTAGCAGGCTCATTTTTTTTTTTTTTTTTTTTTTTTTTTTGCTATTTTTCATCTCTTGATTGAATGAACTATTGCCTTCCTTGTATTTCTCAGCTTAGTGATTTTCGATCATTTTGATGCACTCTCTAAACTTCTTTCTTGCCACAATGCACTTGCACCTTTATGTGCTTGATGAATCTTTTCCTTTTTTGATGAACTTTCTTTTGGATGAACCTTCTACTCTTGGCATGATGAATTTTAGGCTCTTCAACTTTATGAACATTTTTTTTTTTCACATTGATGAAATTTCATTCCTCTTTCCTTGATTGTGTGAGACCTCATTTTTCTTTGATGATCTTTTGTCTTTAGCCTAATGAATTCTCCACTTGTCTTTCATGTCTTCTAGGAGAGATTTATCAATTAGCTTCAAAGTTACAAGGTTGACTCCTCCTCATCATGAGATTAAAGCATGCATACTTTGATTTTTCCCACCCTAGATTTAGATTTTAGGGGGTTCATGAAAAAAAGAGGTTAAGTGTTTAAAGGCTCAAATAGGCTTGCAATGGATAATGATCATTCTAGGTATTAAGGTATAATCTTGTTTTATCAAAGACGGCCTCCTATCCCTAGTAATGCTTGCTTGTAGGCACAGTGACTTGAGCTCTTTTAATAAATTCCTCTTAAAAGAAAAAGTATGAATGCTCTATTGGAGACACAAAAGTTTTCAGAAATTTGGAATGAATGCATAAGCCTTTTGAATTTTCTGATGGATAGATTTTCTTTGAATGCCTTGTAAGACCATTTCTTCTTTTATTCAAAGTAATTTAGCAAAAGTGTTTACACGAATCAAATGAAATCAATCCTTTCTCAGTACAAGTTGATTGTTCAAGTCTTTAAACATTATAATTTAGAAAAAGTTTTGTCCAAGGGATCCTCATGTACCATTATGAAAAGAAGACTTTAAAAAATCTTGAAATCTTTGAAAGAAAGAAAAAAAAAATGGGCCTTTTTGAAAAAGTCACTAGGAAGTCCAATGCCCCTAGTTCAAAGAATTACTATTTTTTAAATGACTTAAGGGCTCAATGCCCCTAGTCCAAAGACTTTTTTCATTTGAATTTTTTTTATTTTTTTATTTTTTTTTATTTTTTTGGGGAAAGATTTGGAAATTTTGAATTTTTTTTGAAATTTTTTAAAATATATACATGAACAAAGTACATCAAATGCTACATGGATTTTTAGAATTTAAAGAAACATAGAAACATGGAATAAACAAACAAACTTTAAGCTTAACCATGATGTCGCAAACCAAATGTGGAGTAAGGCAAAGTTGGGTCACTTGCTTCTTCTTGGTCCATTTAGGATGCTTGAGGCTTGGTGTGCTTGAATCTTGATTATGATGAAATGGCTTGGGCTTGCACTTGGAAGGCTTGAACCTTGATTATGATCTTTTGATATTTGCTTGAAATGGCTTGAGCTTGCACTTGAAATGCATGCATCTTGTGAGCTTTTGGCTTTTGATGTTGATCATGTGTATACACCTCCAATGGGCTCAAGTATTGGGCTTAGAATGATTCAAGAAACAATTTTCGGCTTCCATACCAAGTAGAGTTCAATCACAAGCCTTTGGGCTTGAGCTCATTCATAGCATACAAGGTTCAAACAATGATGATGGGCTCAAGCGTCGGACCTGGGCTCATCATGGTTCAAACAATGGCCAAACAAATGCATAATGCAATGCAACTTACATGGACCGACCTAAAGGTAGGTTCTATGGGTCATTAAAACATGGGTAGAAGGTAGGTTAAAGGTCCCCACAAGTTAGGACGTCGTACCTCCCAACTTGTGACGCCAGGAGCGCCGCGTTGGTCCGAATGGTACAGTTTGTCCTTATGAACCACCATGACATAACCATGATGATCCTTGTCGCGGTGGATGGTAGGTTCACCGCTGGGTATGTGAGTCTCAGGAAGACCACAATCCACGGCTAATACTACCGGGCTTCCGGGCTAGCACACAAATAAAATAAATTTCATTCAAACAAATGATGCATGACATGCAAAATAATAACATATTAGACATGTTATATACAAAAAAGCAATAAACAAACAATGACATGGTTGGCCACCATAATCTAATTGAAGCTTAGCCCTCAATATCCCCAGTGGAGTCGCCACTGTGAGAGACCGCGCCCCCGGCCCGTTTTTAATGAATGTTGGGCCAAACCCACGTGAATAGGTGGAGTCGTGTTATTGCCTCTCAAAATGGAGGTTCGACTAGTTATATTTTCCCCTTTAGATTAAGGGTTTTACAATGGAGTCGCCACTTATTTAATTGTTGGAAAAATAAGAAAACCATAGTTGAAAAATTCCTCATTTTATTAATTTGAAATTTGAATTTACATTGATCATAGGAAAATTACATGGCTTTGGTCCTAGATACAATCTAAGATAAAGTACATGGCTTTGCTTCATAGTTACAATCTAGAAATTGAAAATTACAAGGATAAGTATTTGATCTACTAACCCTTGATCTAAGTTCGGAGGCTATGTTACAAGGTGGGAAGGTGTTAGGCACCCACATTGCCCGGTGAAACCGGTCTTCTAGACTATGGTGGCCAACAATCATATCATATCA
Organism: Quercus variabilis; assembly: GCA_030445155.1. Classification (NCBI taxonomy): domain Eukaryota; kingdom Viridiplantae; phylum Streptophyta; class Magnoliopsida; order Fagales; family Fagaceae; genus Quercus; species Quercus variabilis. Next base: position 26,361,712 of record CP129454.1, read on the forward strand.
TCCAATATGTCAATCAATTTACATGTTGAATTTAATGTGTGTGCATGTGACAAACCCTAATTCAATTTATTGAACATTGCATTTGGATTGAAAAATAAAATTCTAGTGAATGTGTGTGTATGGTGACATCCTAGATTCAAATATTTGAAAGAATTATTAAACAAACATTTTTTTCATATTTTTGATGTAAATTTAAGATCAAAACTAGTGATATGCATGAACATGTGATGAACAACCAAGAACATGTAAAGAACACATAAGAACATTTAAGAACATTCAAACATATTCAAGATAATTTAAATAATCACTATCATGCTTTAATCTTAAATTCTCATCATGGCAACACAATAAACAAGTTAGAGAAAGGGAATATACCTTCATGCAAGATCCATACGGTGGAGAAGGAGACTCTTGGTAGAGGTCCTAAGGGTGGAGAAAAGAAGAACTAGGAGAGGGAGAGTGAGTCTCACTCAATACCTTGAGTCTCAGGAAGACCAAGATATGACAAGATTACTCAACTTCACTAGAACTTAAGAGGGGAGAAGAGAGGGGATTTTTTGGTGTCCTGGAATGAAGGAGGGGGAGGGTTTATATAGTGGTAGTGGAGGGAATATGAATGGAAGGCCATTTAATGAGGGTTGACAAGGATTATGAACCTAGACCTCATTTTAGCCTTGGGGAAAATCTGGTGCATTAAATGGAGAGATTGGTGGGAGTGGGGAGCAAGCCAAAATTCGGTTTTCCCGTAGCTGCTGTAACAGCTTGTAGAGCTAACTTCGAAAAATCATATCTGACCCAATTCTGATTGGAATTGTCTCGTTCTTGTGCTCAAATTGAAGCCCCGAATGTCTAGTTTCTGGGAAAATTAACCTCATTCACAAATTCAAAATATTATGAGATATATTGATGAAATAGGGAGCAGAGGTCATTTGTTAGAAAATGGTTTCAGCACAATTAACATTAATAGGTCCCAAATTAGCTCCCAATTAACATTAAATGGCCCTAATCACTCCCATTTCAGAATTAATTGGTTCCCAATTTACTCTAATTAAAAGATAATTACACAAATTACTCATTGAATAATTAATGTTTAACTATCTAATTAATTAGGTGTATGCAACCTCACCATAAAATGTAGTCCTAACCAATTAAATTATGACACATCATTGTTCTCAAATTGATTACACCCATAACCAATTGAAATCAATTGTTCATAATCACATATAGTCGGACTCAATTTGTGATAGTACATCTTAGCCATTAAAACTTAATTGATGATAACTTTCAATCTAATGGTCCGATTAGGGCTTATGACCAGTCGATTTGATCGTTACAACATCAAGATCATTTTGGTGAAATGAGTCTAATAATCTAATGGGTAGAATCAAGATGCATATTTTAAAAGTGAAAGTATCATTTTACCCTCCATGTGAGGTTAAATGCGGGTTGCAAAATAGGGTGTTAACAATGTGGTTACTCAGAAGGTTTTGATAAAGACTCCAAATCCAATTATGGCTAAGCTTAAGGCAAAAGGAAAATCTCTTCCAAAGGCACAAAAAGGTCCTCAAACTAACACTTTTGTCATCATTGTGGAATCCGAGAACATACTAGGCCAAAATTGCCATAAGTTTCAAGCATTGAAGAATGCAAGTTCTCAAAGGCCAAAAGGACAAGAAAAGGGCAAGGGGAACCATAAACAATCAAAAGGGCGAGAAGTAGATCCTACTATTGGTGATGTGATGAAGATGATAGACACAATCACTTCTTGTTTGGCCAACTTCACCCTTAGGTTTGAGAATCATCACTAAAGTACCTAATCCTTTAAGGATATTACCCCAAACACACGTGTCGTGTGGGTGAAGAAAGGTACTCATACATAAACATTATAACATGTCCATGCATTAATTCTTTCGATATGTTGTGACATTATTGGTTATTTGCTTATGTATTTCATTCTAGCATGTTTTTACTGTCTTTGTTGTTTAAGAAGCTTTGAATGTCTGTTTGTTTTTTTTTTTTTTTAATCAATCTTTCTTGCTTTGTGTCAAAAATCCAAAAAAAACATAAAAAGTAGAAAATTCAAAAAATTGATCGGCATTATTGTGTATTGTCACATGCATGCTTAGCCTTGTACCTCCGTACTAATGGCTTTATGCATTTACAAGCTTAGCTTGTTCTTTTTGCACTTGTATCATTGTGGGAAAAACTTGACATTTATGTGACTTTTGTAAATAGATCTTCAAACTTGTGATGCATGATTAGTCAATGGTTTTGTTAATCTTGAGACATGCATAAATTGTGCCTATATATCTTCCCACCCTTTTATTTTTTTTATTTATTTATTTTTGCTTAAAGAGGTCAACCAATGTCATATTTCAAAAAGATATAATGAGCTACAAAACCCATCACATATACTAGTATTTGACTAGAAAAAAAAGGAAAGCGGCTTATTTTGGAATTGTATGGTGCCCAAAAGTCAAAGGCTTACTCTCAAAATTGAAATATTAAAAATTGTAGGCATCGATCTCAAAAAGAGATATATTATTCTTCAATGATCAAATGTTATGAAATGTAAGAAGCCAAATGAAAAGTTTCAAAGTTGTGTAATCAAGTTTTGTGGGAGGTCATATATGCCCATTTCTGTAATTGAGATTGGTCACTCTACTTAGTACTAATTGTGTATATCTTGATTGAATTGATCATTAAAGCTTCATATTAGACTAAGGACTATCTCACATTTGATACCTACACACATCACACATGTCTATGTTCAATGAATGCCTTGTTCATTTGTGTGATTGTACTTGATTAAATATGTTGTACACACTCAATCAGGTGTTGATCAAACACAAAAACATTTTTGAGTATTTTAGTTGTTTTCGAAAAGTGTTTTTGTTTTGAAAAATTTCAGAAAATCCAAAAATTTTCAACTTTGCTTTTTGGCGACTCACTCACGAGTCATGCCAGTCGTGAGTTTACTTACAAGGTTTCGTAACTCCTTGGCGAGTGAGACCTCTAGTCGTGAAAAACACTTAGAAAAATTTTCAAAATTTTTGGGTTTTGGTCATTTTACCCGACTACTTCGTGAGTGGAAGTCCAATCACGAGTTTACTCAAAGAGGTCCGCGACTCACTGTCGAGTGGATGCCCTAGTCGCAAAAATGACTTAGACAAAATTTTCAAAATTTTGAACAAGAGTTTTAGGCAACTCATTTTGGCGACTTGCTCACGAGTCATATGAGTCATGAAAATTGCGTGTTTTGAACAAATAAGATTAAATCTCAGACAATTTTCAAAAACTTTTCAGTTTTTCCTTGCATCACGTGCATAACCCTTTGTCTTCTCTGCCTCTCCCTCTCCCAAAACCGCCATTATTACTCTCAAAACCTCCATTTTTTTTTTCTTCAATCCTTCATCAATCTTCAAGAAAAGGTATGAGTTTTCTCTTATTTTCACTCTATTTTAAGTTTCTAGCCCTAGTTTTCTTGGATTTTGTGTTTGTGTTGAGATATTGAAATAGGGTTGTTAAATAAGGGTTTTTGATGAGTTTGATATATGGGTTTTGTTGGTTTTGTTGGTATAATACTTGTCATACATGTTTTTACATGTTTGTTCTTCATATTTATGCATTGTACTATGATTTGTGTTGTGTTGTGCATACCATGTTCATGATAAAATGTCTCTTACATGTTTTTGTTTGTTTCTTTAGACTCCATTAAGTACAAAGATTGTAGAGATAAAGATGTTTCCTTGATTTTGGAACATCAAATGATTATGTGATTTCACACTTTGCCCTAGTTTGCACACCTTTGCTATAATGCACACACACACACACACACACACACACACACACACACACACACACACACTCTCTCTCTCTCTCTCTCTCTCTCTCTCTCTCTCTCTCTCTTTGACATGTTAAGTGAATAATGCCAATGATTCTATCATGTTTTGATGATTTATATCCTCACATGTCATTTGTTCTTGAATTACTCTTTAAATTCCAGTTTTTAGGGTTTTAATTCAAAGTTTATGTTTTGGTTCTAACTTTCTACTAATCAAGTTTATTACCGAATTTTGTGCTCTATTTTGTGGTATTTGCTGCTCTATTTTGCAAATGGCTCCACAAAAAACCAGTGCTTAGCATGGTGATAAGAGGAAACGCATGGATGAAAGCCAGTTCTACTCCACTCAACATTTTGAGCGATACAACCATCACTTTGAGAAGGCTCCAATCATTCAGGATCAATTTTTGGATCTTGTTGACCTCAAGGAATCCTTCATCCCTAGTTTTTTTGAAGGAAGAGGTTGGGAAAAGCTCCTTGGTGATCTCCCCGAAGTTTGTGAACCACTAATCAAAAAATTCTATGCAAATGCAACACTCAAAGAAGATTACATAGAATGCTGGGTTAAAGGATATGAATTCACTCTTGATGTGGGGGACATTGATGGTATCCTTGGACATGGAGAAGTAGATCATGAAGACTTCATTCCTTACAAGGACAAAATGGTCTTTATAGTAATGGTACAATTTCGTATCGGTGGCTCTAGGGAAGGAAAATGCCTCAACACAACCACTTTCCCTCTGGATTTAAGATGCCCTGCCTATATCATATTGTTCAACTTGTATCCGGTAAGGAAGTTGACCACCATAAAAAATGCTATAGCCATCCTCATAGAGCTTCATGAGAGAACTTACATGACATTGGTGCTCATGCTTACTCCATTATTGCCAAAGCTACAAGGACAACCTCAAGGGCAAAGCTTGTTCTTCCAAGTTTAATTATGAAGATCCTTCATGAAAAAGATGTGGAGACTCCACAAGACATAAGCCTATGTGTGTGCCTCATTCCATTAACTCTAAAACAATCCTAAGGAGCAAAGTTTGTCTTTCGGTGATGAGGAAGCAGATGAACCTGAACAAGCACCTCCTACAAACATAGAAACTGAAGCGGAAGGACATCTATCTTCTTCAAGAAGAGGTGTTGGTCGAGGAAGGAGCAGAGCTTCATCGTCTTCATAAGTGCCTCCAAATGCTTTTCAAATTATTCTTGAGAGGATTGATGGCCTAAGAGATGTCCAAACTGAGCAGTCCAAGAAGCTTACAACCATCCAGGACCAAATCAACTTGCTCACAGCCAAGTTTGATAGCTTCTCAAACTAGCCATAACCCTTTGGCCATTTTGATCAAAAAGAGGGAGTAGTATGGAGTACCTCTTGAAGGGGAGCCTATCTAAGGGGAGAGAACTTTTTATAGCTATTATGGTTTTTTATAGTTTTTATGGTTATCATAGCACTTGTTCTAGTACTCTATGGTTTTAGTACTTTGGTTTTTAAGTACTCTATGACTTTAATACTTTGGTTTGAAAATACTTGGATATTGTGTGTTATGGATGCTTGAATGATTTAGCTATTTAAACTATATTTAGTTTGTACCTGTTTAGTACTTTTAGTTAATGTTTTTCATTTACTTCAGTAATTTTGTGCCCTTGTTGGATCATGTATCCTTGATGCAAATACCTTAGTGTTCTTACATCGGTTGAGTGTTGGACATACAAATGATACTTTACATTGAACTTATTAGCTTGTATGTCCAGATGTTCGTTCACCGTGTGAATGTCCATTATGGTCACTATTTATAGTGACTGTTCTTGTTTGGTCAAGCCATGTTTAATTCTCATATCCATACTTACTTGTTCGCATTGTGCTTGCTTCATATGCATTTCAGGATTTCTGCTTACAATGAACTTTTTGTGATATTGTTTTTAGGAAAACTTGTCTGTATGGTTCAAAAGCTTCACAAAACCTAGAGTTAGGTGTGAGTGAGTTTTGGTAACTGTTCCCAACTCACATTTTAAGTCTAGATTTTGTTTTAGGGTTTTCTCACCGAATAGCCAAAGAGGGAGATTGTAAGGTTAAATTTATTCAATCATGTGTTGGCTTTATTCCATACCAAATTTGCTTGTAATTCAATAATTAGATACCCTATATTTAGGTGGGAATCATGTAAGGGTTGTGTGTGAGAAAGTGTAAAGAATTCAAGTGTGTGCAATCAAGAGCATTCTTGCTACTAGAACTCGCGAGTGACTCGCAACTGATGACTCGCCAAAGTGCCACACTTGTGAAGCATGTAAAAAGTTGAAGGGTCATGACAGCTGGAGCACTACAGGATAAAAATGACAGTCTAGCTAGTCAGTTACTTCGCAACTGGAACTTGCGACTTGTCCCAGTCGTGAATGAGTCGACAAAACCCCTTGTTTTGCAAAAAAATAACTTTTCACATTCCTTACATACTATATTATAAATAGTCTTATATCCACAAAATGTAAAGAGCTTCTAGAGAGAATTTTGAGAGAGAAACCCCAAAGAATAACAAGATTGATTCATCCATAATCTTATACATTTGACTCTTTAAATTCCTTTACTCTTACCCTCTCCATTGACTTACCTTTGAGAGGAGTTTTAGCCAAATCCTTACCTTACCACATTCATATCAATGAGAATGTTATTTGGTACTTGTGAAGCAGTTCAGAAAGGACGAATTCATTTGGTTGATGTAATGGGCTTATTGCGAGATCCGATAAGTTAGAAAAGACAAGGTTAGACTTAACCTTGTTGGAGCAAAAAGCTTGTAGGGCTTAGCTGCATCGAGTAGATTAGACTTGGAGGATCTATTACTATTCATATATCCCAACTAATTTTTTAGTGGATCATTTACCACTTGGAGGGCGGCGAAGAGGTTTTTTGCCTAGTTTTTCAATTTCTTCTTCAATAACATGTGCTGGTGTTATCTTATGTTTGCATCTCTCTAACCCTTACTCTTTGCTTTTAATTACTGATGTGTTATGATTAAATTATGGCTTAGAGTAGTTTGATTTTTTGGGTATAGCTTATATTTATCATTATGTTCATACATTGTTTGAATATAAGCTTGTGTTGGTATTTTTGAAATTGAGAGTCTAAACATTCACTAGTACACACCAAGTGATCTTTCATTAACTTTCACTTGAATCAATGTCTTGGACTTACCATTTGTACATGTAATCCGTGTTTCATGCTCTTGCAATTGTATCTATGCCTCTATTCTGGCAAACTATTCATACCTTACAAATTGAATCTACATCTTTGAAACCCATTACTATTAAGCAGTTAACCAACTCTACTTATCCACTAATAAACGGCCACAACAATTAATTTACTATAAATACAACAAGAAGGCATGCCAACAAAAAAATTTGGGTGCCCTCCCTAGAAGGAAGATGAGGCTTCTGTTTTTGTTCCTAATGCATTTCGGTAGGTTTTTAATTTTTTTGGGTTATTATTATTATTATTATAACGCTTCTTTAAGCCTAGCTATTAGCTTTATTTGTGTTTCTTTCTCCATTATAAAAAATAAAAAATAAATAAATAAATAAATAAATAAAGAAGCTTTATTAGTGTTTTACATCTTTTATTTTATTACATGAATAAATATAAATGTGGGACTATACTGTTCTCAAGCATCACTCCCCCAACCTTTTACAAATTTTAATGGATATTATCCTAATATCAACTTTATCAAACACAAATTTTGAGCCTATAAGATTTTGATTCCATTACAATATTGTGTGAAGAATAGCCGGTTAAGAATCACATGCAAGTGGCTTGAGTTTGAGGATTGCTCGAGTAAGACTTTGGATTGCTGTAGAATTCTCATCTTATATCAGTGACTTTTATATTCTATTATTAGTTATTCATTGATTGTATCTTATTGCTATTTGAAAAAAAGTTTAGATAGGTTCAGAACAGAACATTGTGATATGGAGTCTATATAGAATCTATCATATTTTCTTTTACTTGACGAGGATATGACCATTGATAAATTTAATAAAATTATTGCTTTGGTGAAAGATTAAATTTTTCTTAAATCTTATTTTGAAGAGAAAAATCTCTTGGCATTCAGCAAACTCAAATTCACCATAGACTTTCAATTCATGAAAAGAAATAAATGAATAGAAAATTATGATACAAAATAAAAAATAAATAAAATAAATAAATAAATAAACCTCATCCCAAATGTGTTACCAGTTCCGAATCAATTTATCCAATACTTCCAACTAATCAGTATTCTTAAATCTTGTAAAAAATTGAAATCTTATGCACTAAGTAGGTGCAAGCTGTAATTCCAAATTAATAATCTGCGGTGTGATTCATCTATTCGTTCAACATTTCTCACATAAAATATAAGGAGACTTGTCACGTTCCATTGATTAAGGGTCTGTTTGGATATCGTTTATTAATGAAAACTAAAAGTACTGTATTAAAATAATTTTTAAATGTGTGAATAGTACTATAAGACCCAATTTTAAAGTTATTTTTCGGAAAAAAAAAAAATGTTGTAGGTCTCGTGAACAGTGCATTGAACCCACAAAAAACGCTAGACGCACAAAAATGCTAGTTGTGGCCGCTATCCAAACACATACTAAGTATTCGTTTGAAAACAACTTATTTAGCTAAAACTGAAAATTTTTTGCTGAAAATACTATAGATAAATGTAAAAGTTAGCTGAATAGTATAATAGAACCCATGATTAGTACCAAAAAGTGCAATGAAACCTACAAATAGTAGTAAAAATAAGCTAAAATTACAAATAAGCTAAAATTTTCAGCTTGTCCAAAATGCACACTAATTATTTGATCACTCCATTCTTACTGTATAAATTAGTTTTCTCGTGATCTTTAAGGAAAAAAAAATTAAAAATAAAAACATATGCCCGGAGGGTAGTAAAAGATAGTGGAATGGAATTGACTCATTTAAAAAAAATAAAAAGGTTATTAAATTGGTACTCTCTCAGTCTCTCTCTTCCCATTGGATTTTTATTTTTATTTTTTTATTATTTTATACCATTGATAAACATACATTAAAACAAGAGTACCATTATAGAATCGCTGGAGATATCCAGCATTGGATTCCTAGTGGCTGGATAGGTTAATTCTAGATGGTTAGTCCCTGCTGAGTTAGATATTGAAGGTCAGTCATCATGGGTTGTTCGGTTGTTCCTGCCAGCTTGGTCGACTTTTCCCATTGCAAACATTTTCTATTCTTTTGCAATCAATGAGAACCAAAATCAAAGATCACATCCCCGACACGATTTTTGGCTTCATACGCATATCCTCCTCTGTTGCGTTTGCTTTTCCTACTAAATTTTCCATTGGATTTAATAATTTGTAGAAAGACTAAAGATGCAGATGATTGACAATAGAGAAATAAGGAGAAAGTATTTCAAATTTCAACAAGAAAAATAGCAACCTTTGTCAAATCAAATGGATACAATAAATTTATCATTTTCCTATTCTTATTTAATATTTTGATATATGTTGAATTTCCATGACTTATTTAGATGGTAGACTCATTTCTTTGGACATAACATAAATTTGGAGATTTCAAACTTAATCCAGTACTACAACATCGATTTATGAGGTTTTTAGGTGTAGTATATGACCTTTCTCAAGTCACATAATTTAGTCTCCAAAACTTATTATGGTGTCACATTATGCAATGAAAATGAGTCAGTTTTACGATTTTCTTATATACCTCTTTCTTTTTTTCTTTCTTTTTTCTTTTATATATATATATATATATATAGAAATTCTCTTATATAACTCAGTGCACTAGATATATATATATATATATATATATATATATATATATATATCTTGTTTATTCAACCAATTCCCCAAAACAAAACAAAAAAGAGTTTGGAGCCACGCATGACCATACTTTATAGTCTAAAAATAAATTGGATAAAGAATATAGGAGAAAGGAATACCAGCTTGCTTGATTCTCAAAAAAAAAAAAAAAAAAAAAAAAAAAAAAAAAAAAAAAACAAACAAACAAACAAACAAACAAATAAACAAACAAACAAAACAAAACCAGCTTGCCGTTATCATATGTATGTGTATGTGGCCCTACTATAAATGATTTTAGACATATCCAAGAATTTATAGAATTGTATCAATGACTTCCTGAAAAACTTAGGGTACGTTTGGTTCACTCAATGAGGATTACAACAGGAATTGTAATCTTTATTACTATGAATAAAAATGTGTTGTAATGTAATAACTAAACATATTCATTAGTTTGGTTGTGAGTTATAACATTAGAATGAAATTTAACATTTGTTTTAGGAAATTTTTTACTCATACAATTATATTTCCTTAAAATTTGTTATTTTTAAATTTAAGAAAGATATGTATTATTTTTTATGATTTTTTATTTTTATAATTGTTAGATGTATATGGAAAGTTTGTTTACTTGGAAACATATTAAGTTTTGAAATTATTACACTTACTAAGAAATAGTTAATACAACATTTTAAAGATAAATAATTATTCCTCATTTTAAAGAATAGCTATTCATAAGGAATAATTATTCCTTATAATAAAAACATAACTAAACTAAAGAATAACTAAATCATAAAAATAACTATTACATTACAACTTCTATTACAGTCTACCAAACATTACAACTCCTATATTTCTACATATTCCATTTTCATTTCTTTTTTTTTTTTTTGTCTTGTCTTGCTATTTGTTTATTTTGAATTTTAAAATATATATTTTATAAAAAAAATCTTAATTATTTATACAACCCTCAAGAGAAGTTTCATTTTCATAAAACCTCCAAATTAATTTATCCAAAAAAACACACACGCGCGCATACGCATGCCATTTTGTTTAGTTGGGCTTTTGTTATATTAGTGAGTTCTGAAATAAATTAGGGTTTATAGTTTCTACCTTCACGTTTTCGTTTCCTAAATTCTGATTTCTGACAATGGTTTCACCATTTGTTTTAAGTCCATTTTTAAATAGGACATTAAGTTGGTTAAGTTACTAAGCCCATGTTCTTTATAAAGAAGAAATGAGCTACCTTTTGTCACTTGGATCAAGCCCAAATTGTGGGGTAATTTGATGCCTAATAAAAGAGAGAAGACCCAAAAACTTTTTTAAAGAGGCTTATCTAACAGTCTAAACGCTCCTTCCCAGACAATGCCCAAAGCAAAATAAATTTGACTTCCCCCTACTTAAATAACAACCAAGTCAAGTTACATTTAAGCATAGTACTTACATTAGGTAAAACTTAGATAGAGTAGATTAGATTCCCTCAATTAAATCCAAACACATGGTTGTACTGTCATTAAAAAAATATATAAAATATAAAAATGTTATCAACTATCTAAACCTAATCACTAATTCATCAAAATATATATGGTTCATTTCACTACTGAGGGTAGTGGTCTAATAGTCATTGAGCTTACTTCCAAGTGATTTGGAGGGTGGATGTCTCAAGTTTGAATATCGCAATAGAAAGCATTTGGAAAAAACCACATTCCTCCAACTTAATGCCCACTATTGCCCTTGTGAGAAAGCGTTTGGGAAAAAAACCTATTCCTTCGGCTTAATGCCCACTATTGCCCTTGTAGGGTTGGGGTAACTGCTATGGTTATCAATTCCCTGGCTTGTAGTCCCGAACCCAATGGGTAGATATGGCCAATTTCTTTAAACCTCGTTCCAATTCAGTGCCCAATTCTTCTTGCCTTTTTAACGTGGAAGGAAAAAAAAAAACAAAAAAAAAAAACAAAATGTTGTCAAGTTTTAGACATACTTAAAGAGAAGAAGGAACTCGAGCCTGTTAAAAAAAAGTATACATAAGTATGTTCACAAGAAGGGAATGTTATTATGTTACCAAAATGAGGCACAAGGCTCGGTCCCAAACTTATTGCGAACTGAATCGTGGCATTGATACATGTTTCGACACTTCATCTTTCAACAAAAGTATTAGCAGACAGACGAATATATTTATGAATAACGCTCTATTTGTGTTGGTAAGAAATAGTTTTTTGATAATATTTTTCTTCATATCTTTTGGTGTTTGATGCAGCAGAAAGTCTTGATAAAAAAGAAAAACTAACTTTCTAAAAGAGTAATGCTAGCTATACGACAAACTATTTTATAATATTTTTATAAACTATTGTTATAGGCAATTCTTACTTGTTCTTGTATGAGCTCACCATCAACATCATTTTTTCATTAACTAATACCACTCACCATATTAGCTTGTAAATTTTTTTGTAAATCTAACCTTTTCCTTCCTAAAGTCAATTCAAAATAACATAAAAGAAGCAATAAATGTTTTCCTCTTCTAAAGCGAAAAACATTTTCCGCCAATCCTCAGTGCCCTTATCCCCATCAACTCCCTTATGCTGCCTTACTACACCCTTACTATCTATACTTAATTCTGAACCAACTTCTTGACGAAAATGCATGGTTTAAGCCTTAAGAGGAATGAGGAGTGGCAACCAACAATATGATTTTCTAGTCACTTAATGCCTAATTGCTTTAATAAATAACCTAGGGTTAAATAGTTAGAAGCCTCTTTGTCCTAAATCAAACAATAACATATTCTTAGAGCATTTTGTTAGGGTTTTAGACCTCATTTATCACCAAATTAACCAATTTTTAATCAATTAATTAATTTTGATCTTGATTAAAATGATTAAAACATCAAGCAAGCACAAATCACATGAACACCAAGAATGATAACCCCAAAAAACTTGTGAAACTGTGGTTTCATAAAATAAAAATAAAAAAATAAAAACTTGGAGAGAATTTAACCTAAACAATCTTCTAGGCAACATTTCACTAAATATAATCGAAATTTGTATAGTAGACTTAACCATAAATCTATTGCTACTTCATGTATTTTTTGGCATGACCACACGCAACTTTGAATCACGAACTCTTCTTCTGTGAAATTGTTACACACAAACTCTCCTATTTGTGACTTTGAGATCTTCACTCAAAGATTTAGAACAGCAACTATGGTTGATTGGATGCAACAACTTTACTTTATGATTGGATTTGTTGTTTACACAAGGTCTCTAGTTGTAGCTCCAAAAGTGTGTGAAAAATCTCTAGATCTGTGTATAGAACATTGCCCTCTTGAGTGTGCAAAAATGTGCTCAACGGTTTGTATTTATATGTGCTTAAGATCCATCAAAAGCCTAGATCAAATGGTTGAGAAGAAAACTAAAATTTGCAATTTGCATGAATCTCGATCAGTCAAGATAAGTGGATTTCGACCTGTAAAGCCTAAAATCGAAATGCAACCTTTAGCAATCCAATTTTCTGATTTCTTGAATCTTCAGCTGTTTGAACTCCATTTGTCTTGTTTCAAATATTATTTCAATACTAAATAACTAGACAAACTAAGTTCTAAAGATTACTTTCGTTCATGATTGCCAACCTAAAAATATAGACTTTACACATTTGTTAATTAACCATTTTAAAAAAGTTCTGATAGCACTTTTATATATAAAAAAAAATAGAAAAAAATTGTCAAAAAAATCAATTTTTTTCCCATAAAAACTTTTTTAAAATAGTTCACTAATAAATATTGTTAAGACTACTGTTAAGTTCAAAGCTTCACTTAGGCATAAGAAAGGTAATACTAATAGGTATCTCAAACATCCATTTAATAACGGTACCATGTTTTAATTATCCCTTAATTTTAACAAACTCTAGGTATTCCATTTTCCTAATAAAAGCATGGTAAAAAGAAATCAGACATAATTTTAGTTGCTTGTTCCTCAAAATATCATTTTCCTATCATGTGTTTTGTTTGGATTTGCGGAAACGTAGGATGAATCGAGTTCGTAGGTTTAAAGTTTCATTAGTCATGACCTATGGGTGTATATTTATTTGATTAAAGAGAGGTAGAATTCAATAAAAAGGCAAAGCTAGTGGGGTGCTTTATCTCTAGGTTGTGCACCCAATATCTTCTTGTCTATGCTTTATCTCATGATGCTTGGTCACCCTTTCCCATTTTTGCAATGGAGACCTTCATATTTCCTTTTTAAACTTTTCTTCCTAACATTTTTTTATTTAATTTTTATGACTCTTCCTAATATTGGTATAATATGTGTGGAAATTAACCTTCATCTGACCGTTTTTCTAAGCATTAAATACCTTATCCAAATGCCACTAGGCCTTGTAGCCTAGTGGCACTCAATTCTGATGTAAACCGTTAGCTCGGGAGTTCTATTCCTTGCAATTACCCAGAAAAAAATAAATAAATAAATAAAAATACCTTGTCAAAATCTATATATATATAAAATAAAACCATGTCAAAGGTGCATATAATATATGTTCAACCACCAAGCCTCATTTTCGGGTTGTGTCAAGTTTGGTTTGGTTTGGGTTAGGGCTACTTTCTGGGTCAAATGGGTTTCAACTTACAAGTGGCCTTGCATACGGTTAAAACAAAATCACCTAATGCCCATTTCAATAATTGGGCTATTTGGTTGACGAGTCTATGTGTGTTTGTTTGAGATGGTTTTTGGGAAGACAAATATTCTTGTTGTCTATAATTATTATAAATTGATTATAGAATAATTCAATAAATCAAATAAATTCATGAATGGTTTTGTTTATTAGAAGTTTTTTTTTTTTAATCTAAAATTTTTAAGTGTAATTTAAAATATGATCAACCATGATAAAGTTTTTTTTTTTTTTTTTTTTTTTTTTTTTGAGGAAACTATGATAAATTTATATTTGGTTTAAAGTGGATTTAAAACATTTAACTTCATATTCCCTAACCAAACATTTATTTTAATAAAATGATTAAATCAACAATAGTAATTAAATTAGTCAAGATATAATCTAAACCTGACCTTTTCTTATTGCTGAATTAATCCCATACCTACTTGCGATAAAGGACTTGTCACCTTATGCACCTCTAGCTGTACTTTTTTTTCTAAATCAATATATATTAATCAACACTTGGGCGGGTCTTTATCTTTTCTTGCTCTTGAATTTTTTTTTTTTTTTGGAAACCTTCTTGCTCATGATTTAGAAGTAATTACTGCTGATGTAATTTGTGGTAGGTATACTAACTAAGATTAGACTTTTTTGCCAATATAAATTGTTTTAACTGGTTCTCCCTTCTCTAATATAAATTGAATTATATATTGTCTGAATCATTATCCTGATTGTTCAGCAGCAAAGGGTTTGGTAAACATGCACTATCTCCTTTGGGGCCACTTTATCTGCTTTCATGCATGGGTTGATGGAAAATTCTAAAACCAAGTGCTGGTGCCATATGTATGCACTTTGTCATATTCTCTTGGCTGAATGAATCCCACTTTGATTAAATGATATTAGTCCCCACGTTATAAAGAAGGGTCGAAATTCGAACCCAAGTCATTATAAGTAATCTGCGATTGCAGGTTTAATTGGAGGACTTTAATGTATTAAAATGTCAAAAGATATAGAACACGTTTTTGGAAATATGCCATCACAGTTTCCAATAGTTTATTTGCATAATATTTATCAAGAAAATATAATTTTTAGTAAATTTTATGTTAAATATATAATAAAAAGGTAAGAGCTAGTTTATTTCAACAATAAAACAAAAGTTAGATTATTTTCCAAAAATATAAAACTGAAACAAAAACAAAAGATAAAAAGTTTTTTTTTTTTTTTTGATATAAAATAGAAATTTTACTCTAGTCTAATCTTAATATATATGTATGTGAAGTTTCTTAAGAGTAGAAATTATACTTTAATCTAATCTAAGACAAAAAAAAAAACAAAAAAAAAAAAAAACTTTTTATCATTTCCCAAACTCGCTCTAAAATGTTGCAGTTCAAACAAGATGACAAAAAGAAAATTTGGACTAGTTATTTAAAAAAAAAAATTAAATTCTAAATTATTATCGGTTTGGAAACCTAGTTTTAACAATGAGAATTAAACTTAAAAAATATAAAAAGTTTTTGAAAAGTTGCAACTTGCAAGTAAAAAAAATAAAATATAGAAATTATGTTCGAGTAGATATATTATCACAAGTGACAAGACACCTTTCTCCCCACTGTCACTCCTAGCTACCTCCATCCAAAACTCACAACAACTATCACACCTAGTCAAAACCAACAGGCGGAGTCACATGAAGACTAAGGGGGGCTAAGATTTTTATGATTATTTATAAATGCTATTTACATATATATAATTTTTAAAAATAAAAAATTTTAGCTTTAAACCTATTTGGAGTTATCTTCCCCCAACCTACTGTGTCAACCTTCATTTTTCTTTTTGTGTGTGTGTGTGTGTGTGTGTGTGTGGGGAGAAACTACTATGTGTCAATTAAAGAGACTATTCACATATAATTTTTAATCACATGAATTTTTTGATGAACCGTGTGACATTTTTAAATATGACAAATTTAGTTACAAACTTAGTTGTAATCATTGACTACAACTTCCACTAAAAGAAGTAACATTGTTATACGGAAAAGTCAATATGAAAATGGAATTAAAAACCGCTGGAAAAAATGCATGTACATATAACCCATGTTTTTTGTAATAACAATAAAGTCAATAAGAAAATGGAATTAAAAACTGCCGGGAAAAAATGCCTCTATATATATAACCCATGTTTTTTATAGTGATGGCAAAGTCAATATGAAAATAGAATTAAACATGAAAGAGCCATAATCAACGTTTGAAATGTAAGACCAAAATAACATAATCCCAAACTTTAAGAATCAAAAGTGTATTTTAGTGTAAATTACTTGAGGCTTATTATTAGTATTATTATTATTATTATTAAGGCTTTAAAACATGTACATAAACTAAATAAATTTAATAGCCATGAATAGAAAAACAAAACAAAGCAAACAGCTGTTGTGTGCAGCTGCAAAGAGTCATCATCCATAAAAACGATAAAGGCTTTAATCAGAGACAGTGTTACGCATGATAAAGTAGTTAAAACGTCTTCGTTATGTTTGAAGTAAGATTCAATTCCACAAATAAAAAATGATAATTGACTTTAGACAATGTAGTACCACATTTATTTTTAGATTCCTAAAATTCTAATCAATTCACCTTAATTTATTTCAAAAGTAAATAGAAAGGATTGTTTTCCTCACCTCGATGGAACTTTTATAAAAATGTTTATTTAAGCGTTCAAAAAGTAAAATTTATTTGCAACCTATTTGAAAACCCAAAAGGTTATTCGACTTTTATCGATTATGTGAAGCATCAGAGTTATACCCAAAGGTTATTAAACTTTTTATGGATTATGTGAAGCGTTGGAGCTTAATAGCTTATGCCGCTATGAGAGGTCTAACAACTTTTCAGAAAGGCAAGGCTGGAGCTTATAAAAGAAGTTCAAATCCTTCCAATTCCAAACTAGTAACCATAAAATACTTATTTCAGAGAGAGAGAGAGAGAGAGAGAGAGAGTAATAAATACTTACTTTCCTCTAATATTAGAGATACAAAATAGAGAGAGTAATAAATACTTACTTTCCTCTAATATTAGAAATACAAAATTTTTAACAATCTTTTTCATTATTGTCAAGGTGTTGTGTCACTATGTTGTACTTACTAATTTTTTTTTGAGAAAGAAGTAATTACTAATTAGAGATTAGTACATGTTATTAATTTTATTATAATTTTTCCGTAACTGTTGAAGTGATATATTGTAATTAGTGATAAAATTTATATATATATATATATTGTAATTCAACAATTACAATGAGAGTTTAAATGTCACGGTTAGAAACACCAAAAAATTTAAGGATAAAGTTTAATTACAATTTTTTTTTTAAGAAAGAGTTTAATTATAAAATTGATTGTAGCTTAAAGTAACAAACTCACTCAATAAAGTAAATATTACTATATAGTTTGAAAATCTAACGGTTGAATTGCATATTTTTTACACTCTTAATACACATATTAAATTTTGTGTCAATCAGATAATATTTAATATATGATTTATAAGCTTATATTTTATGCATACTTTTAAATTACAAATATTTGCAATTTAAAAAATTTATTGATAACATAACTATTGATCTTTAAATTTCTTGAAATATTACAAGCATGAAGGATATAAAAGAAGATGTAATCTAATGGTAGATTTGTCAAAATTCACCTCCAATAAAAAGATATTAAGTAAGGTTGTAGTATAAGGTTACAATCAATTTTATAGCTAAACTTTAGCCAAAATTTAATTATATATTTAATTATAATTCAACAATTATAACAAAAGTTTAAATGTCTCTATTAGAAACGCTGAAAAAATTCAATTGAGCTATAAGATTTTTTTTTTTTTTTTTTTTTTAAAGGATAAACGATAGAATTTTATTCAAAGAAATGAACAAGCCCTTAATAACTAATAAAAATAATATTAATTATAGACATATCCGAAAATTGGTTGGGCTTGTGTCCAGTGGCCAATTCCATTGAACACGTTGAGATGTGGACACGTGTCTAGTTTTAAACACGTGTCCGTATCCTAGAGTATTCAGTGGAACTGACCACTAGACGCAAGCCTCTCCCCTAAAAATAATACTTCTTTCCATCACAATTAATCAATACAAACTATTTTGTCTCCAGCATTGATAGATCGATTATGCTAACAACCTGGCAGATATGGTTGTGACTGAAGTATGAGTGATGTGGAATTATTCCTTGAAATGCCATTGGAATATGCTAGTTGGATTATGTTTATGGATGTTGCTATTAGCCTTTAGATAAGATAGAGAAATACCGAAGTCCAATCACCTCAGGCTGTGGGCCTAATATTCTAACTTCATTATCTGAACATACAACATCAGATGTCTTATAACCTTTTTTTTCCCCCTTTATTTTACAAAATGTTATGTCCTTTTTGTGCCCAAAATTGACTGCATGATTTGAGAGTGAGTTCCACCAAAGGAAGAGGCATCAAAACCCATTGCCCTTTTCTCACTGTCACTCGAATAATTGGCCCCCTTGCTTGTGTTGTTGATTGTTATGTAAAATTAAGCTAATGAATAATATTGTGTACTGACTTTGATTCATGGGATATAAAAATTGCTATTTCGTTTATTTGGATTTAAAATTAAAAATAAAAATAAAGATATAAGTTGAAATCTTTTCAGTTTCAAGTGATAACTTAGTAATAATAGTATTTTTTTTTTTTTTTATGTGAAATCTTGTGTCTGAGATTCAAGTCTCACCTCTCAATCTCCCACTCCCCAACTTTTACCAGTAAAAAAAAAGAAAAAAAAATTTATTCTCAATTACAAGAAATTGTTGTAATGGTTTTCAAGGGCTCATGAGATTTATGAGGTTATGCATTCAAAATTTCTAGCTACCACCTTGGGGCCAACCCTAAAACATCCTTTGTAATTATTTGGTGTGCATGGAAGAAGAGAACTACACACACCCAAAAGAATAGTTAGACGCATAAAGAGTTTTTGCACTTTCACTAAAAGCAAAAAAGAATACTATAGTATGCTCTTCATCTTTAAAGTTTAGAGTTGTTTTTATTTTGATCCTTTATGATTCAAAATTTTCATTTTGGCCCTTTATGTTTGATTCAGTTTTTTGTTTGGCTATTTACATTTCTAATTTTTCATTTTCATGAAATATCATACAATATATTGAAGTAAACATGGATGGTCAAAATGAAAACTTTAAACCTAAAAGACCAAATTATAAAAAAAAAAAAAAAAAAAAAAAAAAAAAAAAAAAAACCCCAAACTTTAAAATCAAAATTTTAATTTAGTAAAATAAAAATTTCTACTTTTAACCGTTTTTGCTTTAACTGTCAGTAAAGCAGATTGGACGAAATGGCCAAGGTGAATATTACTTAAAAGATCTTAGGCCTCTTTTTTAAAAAGGAAATACTTTTTTTTTTTTTTTTTCTGTTTTATAGTATCTCTTACCTCCTATTTTGTTTCAATATACAAGTATAAATAAACAAATAGGAACAAAAGGAACAAAAAGTGCATGTACAAAGTTCTGGAGTTGATGTGTCAAAATCTGAGCAACAATTATCGTAGGTGTTCAAGATCCACCAGAGATCAAAGCTGTGTGAGATTGTTGGGGCGATGATGACGGCAGAGGTTGACTGAAGCAACAAAGAGAAATGAGAGGGGGAGCAACGTGAATTGAGCATGAGAGTTTGTAAAATGTTTTACTCTCATTTTGAGCGTAAATCATTTTACAATTTTATACCTTACGTTTTACAGTCAACTGAATTCGGTTTGACAAGCATTTTACAACCAAACAAATAGAGTAAAATGTTGAAAATGTTTTACTAAAAACCTTTTATAGCGTAACAAACCGTGTTTATGTTTGTTGTCGTGGGCCTTGAGGCATAATTTCTCTATGTTTTTTCCTCTTTTACAATTACAAACTTGAATGTATACACCGATCACCCAGTTGGCCTAATTTACCTAAAGGTTGAAAGGATGTTTCGGGTAATAAGCTATTTTAACGGCTTAATCACTCTTAAACTAAACTATAATTTGTATGACACTTTGCAGTGACTTGCACCTAAACTTTTCAACTTTTCGAATGCATATTTTACACCTTAAACTATGACTCTTGTTATACGTTGCATACTGATGTTACGTTTGCTGTTAACTTAGATGGAAATTCAAATTTTAGGGTGCAAAGTGTAATCATGAGTATAGTTTATGATAGTAAAATGTAATTTATCTTTTAACGTGGTGCCATATTTTTCCATTCAAGTTAATGGTAACTTGATGTCGGGTGCAAAGTATAACAATAATTATAAATTAGGGTGCAAATCATGCATTTGAAAGATTTATGGTGTAAAATGTAATTAGGGGTATAGTTTAGAGTGGTAAAGTATAATTTTACCTATAATTTTTCAACTAATAAGGATAAACACAAAACTTTAAAAAAAATTAAACCTTTGACTAACACACTTTTAGAAAAATTCCTAAAGCCGCCACTAAGCCATAGCTTCCAGTTGATTTGTAAACTGGAGGTAAAGGCCTTCAGTGTGGGAAGTGTTTCTTGTTCCTTGTAGATGTGTTAAGAGACTCATAATATTAAAGCATTCAATCAAAAAAAAAAAAGCATGAGCAGAGTGACGGCATTTTCATTTTTTCCATATCAGGCAACTTTTAAGAGTAGAGGAAGAGATTGCAGTGTTGCACGTAGCAGTGATTTTCATCTTCCTTGTCATTGAAACTTCAAAACCAAATTTCTCCCAAACGAAAAATCCCCATGACACACACAAATACTCATCAGAAAGCTTATATAATTTCCTACAATATGCAATAAACCTCCCTGAAATCCATCAAGTATAGCCAGAGTTATGCACACATCAATCCAGCTTTAAAAGCACACCAACCTATCCAACGGCTGAAACTCAGATTTCCCCAGTGATCCTTGTGCAGTTGTGCTGGTGTTTCAACCAATCAGTGTTCAATTTCTGTATATAGCTCCTCAGGTACACCATTATTTGAAGCCTTCCATTTCACACATCGCCTCACACAAACCAGATTACCAGTAAATACTAAATAGTAAGCACAATACTCTCCTCCTTAACACAATGCTTGATGCTCTTGCAACACGGAATGACCAAGCTAGGCATATGCAATTAACCACATTCTTTGGAGATGGTTGTAGAAGAAGTGGGAATCCTTCAGTCTTATACGAGTAGTCTTTGTGTCCACTTATAAATGATTTTTTTTAATACATTTTACCTCACTTTTTAAGACTTTGTTTAAGCTTGTGATGATTTTTCTCATAGAATTTTTGCCTATATATATATATATATATATTGTTGAAAGTTCAACAAATTTGTGGGCTCTCGCAGCCTCACCCGTTGTTTATTTGAGAATTTTTTTGTGTTTTTACAGTTACATGTATACAAATGCACATAAGTTTGTTATTGCTTGGTGTTCTTACTGACTTTTTTTTTTGGGGTGGTTTTTATGTGATTACAATAACTTTCAGGGTGCTATATGCCATTTCCTTGGAGTAGCTGGAGCTGTCGAAGCAATTTTTTTTATTTTTTGGAGCCATACACCAAATGACTAATAAAGAAAAAAGACATTTTCCACAAATCATATATCTTTCAGACGTATTAAGCTTGCAATAGTGTTTAATCTTGCTAAACAAGATCTCAAATCTAATAATGTTGTCCTACCTCTAACTGCTTCAAAGAAATTGCGAATTAGATGCATTTGGAGGGACAAATTAATGCATCCCTGTTGTTCCCTTCTGCACTATTAACAAATTGATTGGTTGAATTTCATTGTTCTGGATTTCTTTGAAGGTGCAAATCTAAATGACCGTAGGGTCATCAAAGCAAAGTTTTTTTTTTTTTTTTTTTTTTTTTTTTTTTTTTTAAATAGGGTTACACTTTTTAGGAATTTCATGATGTTGATCAGTTGAGTTTGGTAGTAAGGACAAATAGGTTTGTAGAAAAAGTATCACAACAGCGAAACTTTATAAAAAGTTACTCTATCTATTATACCATACTATTTTTACTATCACATACACATTTTAGATTGGCTTCAAAGTTGTAATTGGGTTGTTAAATTTTTTTCCCTTTCCTCTTTTAGATGGAATCTGTTTGATAAATTAAAAACAAATCATTGAGTTTTTTTTTTTTTTTTAATAATTCAAATTCAACCAAAAATCCTTTTTAAGTATCATTATATGTAAAGAAAATATATATGCAACAATATATCAAAAGAAGTTTATAAGCATATATATACAGAAATGTATGAGTCATTATAAATATTATTTTAACGGTACAATAGGTGTTAAGTATCCGTTTAAGATCCGCTTATTTTGTTGAAAATGAAAACTTTTTCCTGAAAGTACTGTAGATAAAGGTAAAAGTAAGTTAAAATAGTACAGTGAGACCCATGAATAGTACCAAAAAGTACAAAGTGTCTATTTGAGATCCGCATATTTTGTTGAAATTGAAAATTTTTTGTTAAAAGTACTGTAGATAAAAGTAAAAGTATGCTGAAATAGTATAGTAAAAAATAGTATAATAAGACCCATGAATAATACTAAAAAGTACTGTGAGACCCATGAACAGTATCAAAAATAAGATGTATAGTAAAATAAGTTGGCAAAAATAATCCATGCCAAACGCATACTAAGGGTCCGTTTGGGATCTACTTAGGATTTTTGGGTAATTTATCTAAAAATGGCATTATTATATAGGTAATGCCATTTTTAGGTAGTATAATAATGCAAAGCACAGGTCTATCACTAGTATATTAAAAATTCGAAATTATATTAATAATTAGTGAGCCACTTGGAACTCTAATAAAATTTATCCAAATTATGATAAGTAAAAATAAAAATAATTAAAATAAATATTAATGTTTATTTTATATTACTTGAAACTTTTTGTAATAGAATTTTATTTAAAGTACAAGTCTAAACTTCTTGAAACTTAGATAACAGAGTTTGACATAGAGTAAACTATTGCTAATATAGTTTAATCTAATATAAACTATCTGAATAATTAATGAAAGTGTACACACTTGTCTAATAGAGAAAATAACAATTTGGTGTAATCACAGTTTTAGGACTCAACTTTTATTATATAGTGTATAATTTTTGTTGTTATTATATATTATTTAGGTAGTATAATAATGCAAAGCACGGGTCTATCACTAGAATATTAATAATTCGAAATTATATTAATAATTAGTGAGCCACTTGGAACTCTAATAAAATTTATCTGAATTATGATAAGTAAAAATCAAAATAATTAAAATAAATATTAATTTTTATTTTATATTACTTGAAACTTTTTGTAATAGAATTTTATTTAAAGTACAAGCCTAAACTTCTTGAAACTTAGATAACAGAGTTTGACATAGAGTAAACTATTGCTAATATAGTTTAATCTAATATAAAATATCTTAAAAATTAATGAAAGTGTATACACTTGTCTAATAGAGAAAATAACCATTTGGTGTAATCATGTTTTTTAGGACTCAACTTTTATTATATAGTATATAATTTTGCTGTTAGCACTAAATAGATACTAGTTTTATTTTATTCATAATTGAAAGATAAAATCCTAATTCTGTCTCAGATAATAATCAGTGGCGGCGCCACATAGTGTTTAGGGGGTTCAAATGAACCCCCTGACTTTTTTTTTTTTTTTTACATATAATAATATTTTTAAAGTTTTGTTTTGATCACCCTAAATTGAAATTTTGAACCCCCTTAAATAAACCCAATAACAAATCAATTCAACACCAACATGTATCTTGGCTTTTCTATTTAAAAAAAAAAAAAAAAAAAAAAAAAAAAAAACCAATTTGATCTAAAATCTGATAAATTTTTTTTTTTTTTTAAAAAGCAAGCCTAACAACAAAAATTAATAATTTGTTGATCTTAATTCTCAGGGAAAAAAATAATTAAGTGGACGGTAAGGTGTAAACAATGAGAACTGGGAAGTGAAGCCAATTTTTATTTTATTTTTAATGATTGTATTATTGTGTTGAAATCTTGATAGATTAATGCAAAAGACACAAAAAAAAAAAAAAAATCTTAATAAATTATAAAGACTAATAAGTTGTCAAAGTTGAGTTGAATTGTTGAATAAAATAATTGAAAAGAGTTAAGACAAAAACTAATAAATAATAAATTAAAATATTCTAAGCAATAATAATTAAAGTTCACTTAACAATAATAATTAATGACTTTGTTATAATAGTAAGAGACAATTGATGATTTCTAAGATTTAATTTTAGCAACACTAATCTTCAATATACTAAGGAACAATATGCTCAATGAACTTATAGTC
Source organism: Quercus variabilis (assembly GCA_030445155.1). Lineage (NCBI taxonomy): Eukaryota > Viridiplantae > Streptophyta > Magnoliopsida > Fagales > Fagaceae > Quercus > Quercus variabilis. The sequence goes on from CP129454.1 coordinate 26,386,342, forward strand.
TATTCTTTATTCTCTTGTTGTATCACAGATAAATTTTTTATAAAGAAATCACGTATACCACAAGATTCATCTCCCACCTAAAATTTATTATTTAAAAGAACTCGTGATGACTTGAAAAATATTAATTCGAATCATAGATTGCGAAAAATTTCATCTTATCATCCTAATAATCAAGATGAAATAAGAAAATATTCTTTACAAAAAGGTTATTGTCAACTTCATAAATTTGAATGACCCCCCTAAAAAATATGTCTGGAGCCGCCACTGATAATAATCCAACATAGTGGCCAGAGTGAGCATAATATAAAGTTCTCACTTAGTTATATAGCCTTTCCGTCCCGCACTTTAGTCCTCTCTTAAAGCAAATCCAGGCCTAGATAGTGCATCAAGTGATCACTTGGATCCAGTTCATTTGGCTATTGAAGGCTCAATAAAGTTCCACTTCTAAGTTAACAACAAAAATATGACACTTATTTTATGGTCAAAAGACAGTATATTTTATGTTCTAATGGCTAGACGGCAACATGATCAGAGGCCCTTTTGACACCATCCTTGACCTGAATTAATCTAATCAACTAATCCAATCAATGTTGATGAGCATGAAATGATAAGAGTGTTTTAGCAACACAAAATAATAATAAATAATAATAAAAAATATTTTTGATAAGAGCATGTTCCAAATACACCGACCAACCATTACAATTAAATCTTGTGAACAAACATGGATAGGATTTTCCTCCAAATTGTTCCTCTAATTTATTATTTAGCAATTTAAACGTCCATTATTTCGTACCTTTATTTTTTTCATGTAATTTTAAAGTCGTGAAAGGGTAGGTGTTATTATAATTATGTTGAAATAAGATTGCGCATAATTGGCTTGGTTAGTTGGGTTAATTAAGTTTTGTGCATTACACATGGTAAGTACAAATGTCATATTCTAATTGATGGTCTGTGCCTAAGGCTTCAAATATATTTGGAACCAAACTCTGTCAATTACATTAACGAACAGTCCTATCTTTTTTTGGTAAATGAAAAAAAGAAAAAAAAAAAAAAAGAAAAAAAAGAAAAGAAGAAGTGCATATTTAATTGTCACGTTCCCATGTGACTTGTTAAATTATTTGATTAATATAACTATAAAAATAAAATAGATATAAAAATAATCATTTGAATCATAAGTTAGAAGTGAGTTCCAGTTAGCTCAACTGGTAAAGTCTTTAATGGTTGTGTAAGAGATCTGGAATTCAATTCCCACCTATACCAAAAACCAATTAGTGTCTTGGTCTAATGATGCATCATTAGGAGTGAACATCATAGGTTGAAACTCTCTAAAAAAAAAAAACAAGAATCATAAGTTAGAAGATGATATATTACCAATGAAGATAGGTTTGAATGACACCTTGATCGGATGATATTTATATCACACCAAGCTTTTTTTTTTTTTTTTTTTTTTTTTGGAGAAGGAAAAAAAAGAAAGGTCTTTATGGTCATATTACACTCCTAGGCAAGGAGCCAGTGGCCTCAATCAGAGTAGCCCGATCTCGGGAGCCCTTCTGTACCACTATGTGAGAGTTACCTCACATTTATGAGTACACCTTACCACTAAGTTTACCCACCAACGGAAACCTGCGGGCAACGAGACTCGAACCTAGGTGTGTTGCACGATGCGTCCGAGCCTTACTCACTCAGCCAAGCCCTTGTTAGCTATATCACACCAAGCTGAAAGATATATATCTTGTATAATGTGTGCTATATAAAATTATAAATTCGAGAGGGTAGGCCGGTTTGAATCCCACCTAGGTTGGCTGATACTATACCAAGCAAGCTGAAAATATCTCATATGATATGTATACAAAATTAAGATTTAAGAGAGATAGAAATTCTAGGTCTAATTCTGAAAGCTCCAGCCTCCAGCCTCCATTTCAGTTTAAAATTTTAGGTAAATGTTATTGAAAATGTTTAGCAAGATGTTTAAACAATCCACCTAGCAATGATTTAGTCCCAAATGACAGTCCAATTCAGCCATTGAATATATGAAAAATCTAAATTGCCTGACTTGGCAACAATTGACTCAAAGTTGGCTTCTTGTTTTTTTTTTCCTGCCAAATTTGTTGCAAATAGGAATCTCCCAGTTCAACCAAATATACTAATTTTAGAGTGAAGTGGGCTCCAACGAACCTATTCTGATCAACCAAAACATCAAATTCTTGATTAGCGTTAAACTCCTCTATGGTTTCTTTCTAATATTTCCAAGCATAGTTGTCAATATCGGATGTATTGTGTATCGTATGATACTACGATATGTATTATATCATATGTAAAAAGTTTCGTTTCATATCGGCGTGTTGTACAATACAATATGTGTATCATATGAATCGTATTATATTGTAAAATCGTTCATATTGTACGATACATAGATAAATGGTTTAAAATGAGATTTTTTTTGTTAAAATTTATACTTTTATTTGAATCTAACAAGTTGTTAGACTTGTTTTTAACACAAAATTATTAGATTACTTAATTTAGCCTAATAAAATAACATATTCTTGATTTTTTTTCAACTCTTTTTCCTACAAAATTTGGACTACATGGTACATACTTACACTTCATTTTAATATTTACAAATTTTTTTTCTATACTATAAATAAGATATTAATTGAGAATATAATTATTTTTATTTTTGTCATTATTCTTATAAGTCCAAGAAATCAGAATGTCAAGAAGAAATATTTATATTAAAAAAAAAAAACTACTAAAATAAAAAGAACAAAAAGAGATAATAAATGTTAATGACAATGAAAAAAATTTTAATGAAGAAATAAGTTCACAAAGTGATAAACATGATGATAGCATTGATTAAGATGAGGTTGATTAGGCAATATGATGAAAATAAATTATTATTTTTGGGTCATTTGTAATATATTATCACTTTTGAATTTAAGCAATTTGAATGTGTGTGTTATAAGCATATGTTAGTTTAATTTATTTAGTTAGCTTGTTAAATATTATTACATAGGTGATGAATAAATTAGTATATATTCAAAATTTATAATGAATATATCATTTATATATGTATATATCTATAATTTTTTAGTAAATTTTATTAAGTGTTTGTGTATTGTGCAATATATGATATGAAAAAATCAAAAATTAATTCATGATCTGATTTAAGTTTTTACAACTTTGCTCCCAAAGAAATCACAACCGTACGTGTGAAAAATTGGAAATATTTAATTTCCTACGATACTATTATTAATATTTGTTGGGGAGTGTTTTCGTTGCTAGGACATACACCGTATTTTGAATTTTGAATAAGTCAACAATTAAATAATTATATTCCTCTTCCCTCAATATATATATATATATATATATATTCGTCAACGCTCCAGTGAGTATTTTCAGCAGTAAATCGGAGACAGTAAATATATTTTAGAAATTCCAAATAAGGATATGTAGCAATGAGGAAAGTGAAATAAAAAGGGAGAGATGCTTATTTTGGTTTCACGCGTCAATGAAGATATTGAACAACCATATTTCTCTCTTCGACGAAATAAATGTGAGTAATGGCCGAATGGGCAACAAGTTAAGTTAATAATTCACTCAAACAAGTGCTATCAATAGCAACTATAAAGGGATCATTGTTCACTACCATGTTAATGACGTAAGAGAGGAAAAAAATAGAAAATAAGCAATGCTAAGATCACATCTTTTGTCATAATTTTTACTATAACTTGTTTATATTCATAGGGTAAGTCGTGAATGGTGGGTCTATAACTCTACCCTCAAACAAGTGCTAATGTGCTATCAATAGCAACTATAAAGGGATCATTGTTCACTACCATGTTAATGACGTAAGAGAGGAAAAAAATAGAAAAAAAAATAGAAAATAAGTAATGCTAAGATCACAACTTTTTTCATAATTTTTACTATAGCTTGTTTATATTCATAGGGTAAGTCGTGAATGGTGGGTCTATAACCCTACCACTCATAACTTGTTATGTGAACAAGTTATGACAAAAATTGTAATCTTAATATTACTCGTACAAAACTATTTCTTGTGAGATGTTAAGTGAAAGAAGAAGACAGAATTTATTAAAGGGGGAGAAAAAGGGCACTTGAAGAGTGTTGTTTAATGAAAGAAACCTACAAAATTAGAGAAAAGGGAATGTTTGAATTTCTAAAGTTGATGAACACGGGACTATTATGTGCTGCAACGTTAATATTTGTCACCTTCCTCCTCTCCTTCTCATTCCTCTTGTTTTTTATTTTTTTTATTTTTTATTTTTTTATATGCCTTGCCCCATTTGTGATATTTAGCAAAAAATTAATCATAGGTTGCTTGTAACGATGTGTTTCACCATAACCCATGTTTTGTGTAGTGAATTTTTTCAACATTTTATCGGAGATTGGACTAGCCCAATATTGCCCCGAACAAGGAAATCTCATTGATTTGGTTCAATTTGGTTTGTTTTTATAAGAGGAACGATGGCTTTTGGTTCTATTAAATTTATGAGAAGTCAACTAGCAGTAATGGTGATTGGTCTTATATTTGTTGAGAATTTGAGATTTTATGGGCGTGAGGACTCAATAGATAAAGAATAAAAGACTTCTCCTGCGTGTCTCTAGTTAATGCACATTGTAGACTTGTAGTATTCATGGGATCATAGGTTTTACAAATTTTTTGAACTCATTTGCAAGATTTTTGTTAGAAATATATTAAACATATTAACGCATTAGTTTAGGCCTAAGCCTATCATATTTTGTGTGTAAGATAAGTATTTTGTACTCGAAGTCTAAAGTTTAGTCTCCTACGTATACTCATATTATGTTCATTGTAGCACACGCTTTGTACTACACTCTTATATATAATAAAAATGTTGTCTTTAAAGGTTTCCTCTATGGACATAAACTGTCAAAGCTAAACCATGTAGCTTTCATGTTCTTGTATTCATATTTTATGCTTTATCTTTCACATCTATACATATTCAACATATTATTGTTAATATTTAACAATCCTATTGAACCTAAGATAGATAAGTGGGAAAAAAATCATTTCAATTCAGTTGGCCAGCAAGATTCTTTGTATAACTCGTCTTATGCACTATATACCTCTCATGAGTCTGTAAGTATTCCAAGCCTATTTGCAAGGCTATCCAACTCTCCCATATCTTCTCTATGAAAAGGTACACATGGGTTTGTTTTATGTGTGGGCTTTGATTATATATTTTTCAAAAGAACAAAGTTTTTAACTATAAAATTGATTAAATGTTTAGCATTTTTTAAAATGACAAAGATTAACTATAAAATTTATATTTATATTACACTACCTTATTTTGCCCTCCCAAGAGTGTTCTATTTTTGGGTGTTTGGGACACTTGGTAAAACTAAAAATGTTTTTGGATAAACAGAAAAATCAGGCTTGTTGAGGTTGAAAATGTTTTATAAAGACAATAGGATGTAAAGTAAAACATTTTTAGCTCTAGAAAAATAATCTTACCTATGTCTTGAACTAACCCTTCATTAGCTCATCTCAACCTCATCCTCTAATTGGTTGGGTTCACTTAACCTACCATTGAAGGAGCTTCTAGCGACCCATATACCACCAGTTTGTAGATCTACGTAGTTGATTCACATATCACATTGGTCCAAGTAAGTTTGTTGTTGTTACTTCTTCTTCTTCTTCTTCTCCTCCTTCTCTCTCTCTCTCTCTCTCTCTCTCTCTTCCTTATTTTTCTCCTTCTTTAATCTACTTGCCATACTAGTGCCTAGACAGACAAAATTCTCAGAGAGAGAGAGAGAGAGAGAGAGAGAGAGAGAGAGAGAGAGAGAGAGAGAGAGAGAGAGAGAGAGAGAGAGAGAGAGAGAGAGAGAGAGAGAGAGAATTAAAATAATGAGTATAAAAAAGCTAAGAGCTTCGTAGCTCATTTGATACTTTCTATTAATTTTAATGGAGACGTTCATGGTTTAAATTTCTCTTCTCATTATAACTATAGAATTGCCCCCCCCCCCCCCCCCCCAAAAAAGTTCCCCAAAAAAAAAGTTTTCATTATTGGTTTGTAACTGATATAACTAGAGTGCTTAGATTTGTCATGAAGTGTTTTGAATGACCCCATTTGATATATATAAAAAAGAAAATAGTTTTAGAAGGTTAATTTTGTCCAATAATTTGCTAGGTATTTATGAGACTTCAATCATGGAATATGGGATCGTCTTATCCAAAACGTTAATTTGTATATTTTTTGATAATGTGTAAATCGTTAGCCTTGTAAGTTCGTTCAGATGAAGTTGAATTCTCATCAGAACCCCTGCAAATGTAGAACAAAGGCTCTCTTAAGATAGTCACCTGTGTAGTACCTCCCATAAAGTCTCTGATGCTAAAGTTAGCATATAGAAGCTTTTTGTGAGAAATAAGAAAGTTCTGAATATTAGAGATATCAGTATAAGAGTATATTAGGGTGAAAATTATGTACCTCCTTTGCCTTTGATGAGTGTGTATATATAGCTTCATAGTTTCTAGTCATTGGGGCCTTAATTGTGGTTTTAGTACTCTTCCTCTAACACCTTAGGACTTATTAATGCAAGTTTTGATGAGGCTCCAACGATCTAGCAGCTAGCTGGTAACTGTTCGAGGTATTGAATCCTCTTATTAATGACTTGCCTACCTTCGTCCATGCTGTGTTGAGTTGGATGAAGGTGTTTGATGAGGTCATCTAAGGAAAAAGGTCTCGTCAATCCCATCAGTTTTAATGGTCAACATTTTCACAAAAAGAAAGAAAGAAAGAAAATGATCCACATTTATGGGCATTGGGGTTGGGCATCACTTTCACTTTGGATGGTTGAGACTTGAGACTAGGGGGGTTAGATCTCAACCGTGAATGTGATGCTGGTAGCTCTTATTCTCAGCAAATATCAATCATCAAAAGCTAGTCTCTTGGCATCGTATTTTGATTCTCAGCAAAAAAAAAAGAAGCTTTGATGATTGATATCTGCTGAACTTTTATTGGAGCTTTTTCCCTCTTTTACTTTACATTCTTTTATTGTTTTGAAATTTGAATATTGGGTTGGTAGTTTTAAAAAAAAAAAAAAATCTTGATATTTTTGGTTTTTTTTCATCTAAGATTTTTTTGAGAAATACTTTTTATTCTAAAGATCAAAGTTAATAAATATGATACATATTAATAGGTATTTATTATGACTATGTTTGTTTATAGAGTAAGTAATTTATTATATTATTTAAAGAAAATATGATGTGATAGGATTTTAATAGAGGGTGTAAATATAGAAAGTTCTAGAAAATATTCTCAAAGTATTCACACATGTTAAAAAAGGTAATTACACTTTACTCTTTATCTCTAAGTCATTACCACTTCCCCCCTTAGCTATTGTGTCATCTACAATTCTCTCCACCCCCTCAAAAGTATTTTAGTAATTTTCTTATGGAATATTTTAAGAATCAAAAGATTTCATTCTTGTATTAAGCTAGAGAGGATTGTGAATTATCCCGAAGGCATAAATAATAAATATAGGTGGGAAGTGTTTTTTTTTCCTAATTAGTAATCATTGGAAAAAATTTTAGTTGATGAAAATATTGAAAAATATTAAGCCCTTACTAATTTTAATTAATAAAAGACAACAGTAAAGCTATAGATACAAAAAAAAAAAAATAAATAAAAATAAAAACAATTTCACAATATTCCTAAGTAAGCTTATTATTTTACACATGGATTCATCATAATTTGCAATTTTTTTTTTTTTAAATTTTATAATCCATATGTGTGGTATTACCATGTTAGACAAATTTGAAAATATTATGAAATTATTATAATTTTTTGTTGTGTTCTATGAAGACTCAAAAGACAAACATTAAGAATTTCACTAGACAGCTAGTCCTTTTTGAAAACTCAAATATTAAGTTGATTTTTAATCTCCTATCCCAAAAAAAAAAAAAAAAAAAAAGATTATTAATCAAATCCTTAAAAAACCAAAGAGTCTAAACACGTTTTGATGCATATTCTCAAGTAATCATGTTTTAGTTTTTAAGAAAAAAATTTATTCTATTTTTAGAATACAAAAAGATATATGAAGATTTACTTCTAAATTTTACAATATATATATATATATATATATATATATATATTAATTGAATAAAAACATATTAATTTTTTTCCCCACTTAGTTTAATGATCTAGAAACACTATTTAGATTTTTTATGTTTGCTCGCAATTAATGATAGTTTCAATCCAATAAAGTCGATAGTTCTCTTAATTTTTTTTATTACTTTTACAATTAGCATCAATTTTTTTTGAAATTCAATTAGCATTAATTTAAATATGATAAATAAAAGTAATTATTTTATACTTGTTTTCTACTTTTCGCAACAATAAAGCTATAAACAGTGCCAAAAAGTCCCTTTCAAGACATAGAACAAGTTATATATTCAAAAGTCTTAAATTCTATCCATTATACATTCATGAGTTTTTCAATATGTTTCCGGATAAAAAGTGAAATAGTAAAAAAAAATTGTAACATCATATATCTAAATAAATAAATTGAAACATAATTTTTTTTTCTTTTAAATAAAAATCTTAACATCACTTTCTCTTTTTTTTTTTTTGATAAAATTAACAACACTTTCTTGATTATATAAAAAAGTTATTTTCTACCCAAAAAAAAAAAAAAGTTCTATCTTCTTTATTTTTTGATGAAAGAATAAAGCCAAAAAGACCATGAAAATAACACTCTCTTTTACTAATTCAAGAAATGTAAAATTAACCCAAAAACAAAAAAATAAAATAGTAGTACTTCATTCATATTTTTGCCTTCCTTAATAATATACACTCTGGTTGAAGCCTTCTCTCTCTCTCTCTCTCTCTCTCCCCATTTTCTCTCCATCTGTGTGTGTGCTTTCCTTCAAGCCTTAAGCCTTATTTCTTCCCTCACACAAAACCTATTTTTGTGTGTCATTCAATCCACAGTGCTGCTTTTTCTTTTTCTGTTTTTTGAATCTTTCTCATCCAAATTTTGTTATTTTTGGCAATACAGGTGTCTCAGATTTCTGGGTTTCTTTGATCTGATCACTTGAAACCCATCTCTGATTCTGTGTTGCTTTCCTCAAACCGCAATTGGTTTTTTCTCCTCTGTGATTGTTTGCTGAGAATCTGCAGGAAAAACCCAAGAAAATTAATCCATTTTTTGACTGAAACTAAAACCTCCAGACAACTATTATATCTGGGTTTAATTGGGTTTTTCATTTTCTTTTCTGTAAAAGGAAAAGATTTAGATTTTTTTGGTTTTTGTTTTTGTTTTGTTCTTTGTTTTCCGAGGAAACAAACAGGGGACATGTTGGGAAATGGACTGAGGTTTGGGGGTGCACGTGGAGAGAACCGGTTTTACATTCCAGTGAAAGCAAGAAAGAATCAGAATCATCAGCAAAAACAAGGAAGAAAGGCTAATAGTAATAATAATAAGGCTTATGACACTGACACCAAAGACCCTTCTTGTAATTCTCCATTGCAAAATCCTCCATTGGAGCCTGTTACTAACCTTGATAGGTTCTTGGACTCCACCAAGCCTTTGGTCCCAGCCCAGTATTTCTCCAAGGTCCATCTCTTTACCTTTTCTTATCTGTTCTTATCTTTGTGCTTTTCAATACTTGTTGTTTTTGTTTAGCTGCTGTGATATTAGTACAAAGTTTTTGCATCATAAGTTTGCATATTGGGCTTTCATGGTATTTAGGACCTGATTAAATGATAAGCAATACTCAACCAATTGTGGGGTATCTATTTGGTATGGTCAGATTTGAGAAAGGGTTTTTTGTGTTCTGGTGACAAAACCAGCTGAAAGAATAAGACGTTAGTATTTTTTTTTTTTTATTTTTTTTTTTTTGGGATAAATATCAAATTACCCTCTTTTGGTATGGTCCAGTTACAATTTAGTCCACAAATATTCCTTTGCTAAAGTTTGGATTAAATTAAAATTGTTAGGATTTTGTTTGAATTAACAGATTTTGAATATTTTAGACAAATAAATTACCTAATTATGGTTTGACCCAATAACAATTTAATCCCACAAGCCTTTTCAATTGTTACCTTTTGACTCCTAAAGTTTGGATAAAAAATTAAAAATAAAATAGTTAGGGGTACTTTGGATGGATCCCAAATGATTTTGCTTTAGTTCAAACCTTAAATGGAACAATTGAAAGTTTGTGAACTAAATTGTGATAGGGCTGAACCACAGATGGAATCATAGGTGATTTATTAACAGTTTTCCCTCTTTAATATGTTCTCTTAGTTTTGCATCTTGTTTTTCATTTTGTGGGTTTTGATAAAAATTTTCTTTCTGATTTTTATTTTCTTTTAGACAACAATGAGGGGGTGGAGGACTTGTGATATTGAGTTTCAACCATACTTCATGTTGAATGATCTTTGGGAAACATTTAAGGAATGGAGTGCTTATGGGGCAGGAGTGCCTTTGGTACTTGATGAGTGTGATTCTGTGATTCAATATTATGTTCCATACTTATCTGGTATCCAATTGTATGGTGAACCTGCTGCAAGGTCAAATGCTAAGCCAAGGTAGTAGTATGGCCTATATGCATATTTCAAGTGTTTTTATATATTTGAATTTGTTCATTGTCATTTCACTGTTTTGTCTTAACCCAAGGGGACCATGCCCAACAAAGCATAAGTCACTAGTTCAAAATTTCCATTCTCCACCCCCCTGGGGCCAAAACTTACCTATATAAAATGAAATCACTGTTTTATTTATTTATTTATAATTAATTTTTTATTTTTTTTTAACAATCAATTGGTTAATTTTGTACAATTATAATGTCTATTACAAAACCCCAACAATGTTGATTCTCTAGCACATTGTTGGGTTCATTTTATTCTCGTTTTTTGTCAAGCAATTGTTTATTTGTGATACCTCTGCTTTCATTGTGAAGTAATATGCATCTTGTTCGGTGCCACGCTTTACTGCTGCCATTGCTTCTCTGACACTCCTGATACTAGGAGAATGTACAAGCTTTAGAATAACTTGCTGAAAGATGTTTTAAAGTGGCCCCCCCCCCCCCCCCCCCCCCCCCCCCTTTTTTTTTTCTTGAATGCAGTTTCTTGTCCTTCCTTGTCTCATTTTTTTTGGGAATCAAAACAAATAGTTTCTACAAATGTCAATAATTGTTTCCCATGTATGTGTATCTATGCAGACTTGTATGTCATTCTCCTCACGCTAAAGACCACTGCTTCTCTGTCTAACTTTCTATCTTTAGAATTTTCATATTGAGTATCACTTTAATGAATCTTCATTTACGAAGTCTAATCTTCTGGCATATATGAGAATTGCAATATCTTTGTCAGTCATTTTTTCTTTTTATTTTTCCTTTTTTATTGAAAAGCACACTCTATCTGTGGTTGCTAGTAGCTCTATCTGGTTCAAGGAAGTTGATTATAGGTACTTTTCCACAATAAGTGTGAAATAAACTTGTTGTCTTTCAGAGTTAAAAGTCTTTGTCTGATGAATTTCTCTTTGAACATTATAATTCTCTGCAGGAAATGACAAGATTTCAATTTTCTTTTCTTTAATATGTTTTTGTGATAAAATTTCCAGTACAGCAAGTAAACTGATATATGATACAACTTTCGACATAGTTAGTCACCATAAGAGGTTATGTAAGTTTGGCAAACAAAGTTTCCTTGCTAATTAGATGGGTCTGGTACTCAGGTAGCAAGACTATTGAGTGTTCTGCTAACTAAAAGAATCATGTATTCATAGAGAATAAGCTATTCCTTATTACAGTACCGGACTTTCCAAGGTTATGTGACCATTATCAGGTTAGTTTTCTTCTTTTGGGGTTTTTGTTGATCTGTATAGATAGATTATCCAAAATAGAGACAATCTGAGAGATTTGAGTGGTTATATATGCTGCTAAAAAGTTTTGTGGTCCATATTATCTGACATCTCACCCAGTTATAATTAATTAATTAATCCAAGGGTATAATTTATTGATGTCCTTCATGCCCCCAAACTGTAATTATCTTTTGCTATCCTTTTCCTTTTTTCTTTTTTTTATTCATAACCGCAAAGTCTAGAAGGCAAAGCAAAAGCAAGCAAGTTGGTTCGCTATCTGTTGAGGTATGATGAGATTTGAAATAAAAGTAGTCAAAGAAAGGCTGATTGAAGAAATCACTACCATAAGACAAATTTTTCTGTGTTTAGATGTCTTTTCTCTTATGAACACTATCTTAAGAGAATATGTAAATTTAGCATACAAGGATAAGTGAACAACATCAATGGTCCTTTTGTTGTGACATTGTGTAAAACTGCAAATAAAAATTTAGAAGCCCAGAAAATTCAATAATGTTGTGTTTCGATTTCTTACTTTGTTGAGTAGACGTGCATTATTTTCTGTTGTGATCGGCTTGGTATGCTTGGCCTTGTAAATTTTTTTATGACAAATGGAGAAACTATTCAGAACTTGAATATTAATACAACATATGCATGTAATAATTGGTGGTTTAGATTTAAACAATAAAAATAAAACAGGTTGTTAATGAATCTGAGTCGAACCAAGATCAGCCAACCGAGAAACGGATGAGAACTAATCCTTATGCTTCTTAATCTATTTTGTTTATGGTTATTTGAGCCTTAGAGTTTTATTATTGATTTGATTGTTATGTTACAGAATAACAGTGGAAAAACTCCTCATTTGCACTAATGGGCATTAAAGTTTAGGTTCTTACTGCACATAAATAATCCTCTGTTGAAAGTTGGCTGTGTTAGTGGAGAAGTGGTTACGGTGAATTTCTTAGCATGCATTCATCATCCTCTCTTGACCGTGTAATTTATATTCTGTGTTACCTAGAAAGTTCTACCTCCAAAGGAATCATATGGTTAAAAAGTTGTTCAATATTGGCCAATGAGCTCTAAATCAATTGGCAACTCCTCTCCTTGTAAGAGCAAGGTGGAGTGTGAGGTCAAGGGTTCAAGACCCTCTGGGGTGCATGTTTAACTTACCACTAAAAAAAGAAAAAAAATTGTTCAATTTTAATTTTTACTTTTTGAAAAGAATATATGTACAATCAGAGCTAACAGTGTTTGCTTTGTTTTAACAGCACACTCAGTTTATAATTAGTTGAACTGCCTATATATTCTTTGTTCTTACCTAGGAGGGTATTGTTTTAAATTGCAATTTTGTTTGAGTGTGAGCTAACAGTTTTTGCTTTATTTTAACAGTACACTGGGTTCATAATTAATTGAACTTGGTTCTCACATAGGAAAGGGTATTTTTTTTAAATTGCAATTTTGTTTTGAGTGTGAGCTAACAATGTTTGCTTTATTTTAACAGTTCACTTGGTTCATAATTAGTTGAACTTGGATCTCACATAGGAAAGGGTATTGTTTCAAATTGCAATTTTTTCCAAGTGAATACCTTCAGTTAATAATTAAGAATTCTTCTTCTTGTGGTTCTTGAGCTACATAATCTACTCATGGGTCTTTAGGTTTAGGTATAGAAGTTTCCTAGAGCCTTGTAGCTCAACTAGCACCTTCTAGTGTTTCTAACAGAGGCATCCTGACCCAAGTTTCAAATCCCCCCTCCCCCTACTATTTTAACCATTGAATTATTCAGGGGGAAAAAAGGTTTAGGAATAGTAATTTGACTTCATATTCTTGATTCTTCAATAATGGGGAAGTTAATTTTGTCCCCATGCAAAACTGATTTATATCTCTTGTTTGCTTAATGGTTATGGCACTTTTCCTTTTGTTTGCTCTGTGTTTGTCAAGCTGTGGGGACTTCTTTCCCCTTCCACAAGTTTCCTATAACAATAGCTTGTTCTGTTGTGATTTTTACATGTCAGATCTAATCGGACACATTTTGTTGGCTTCTAACCAGATTGGACTTTGTCATTTGGTTAGGCAAGCCCATGAAGACAGTGACAGCGACTACTCCAGGGATTCAAGTAGTGATGGAAGCAGCGACTATGAAATTGATAAAGGCATAAAAACTACTAGGGAACAGCAGATTTGGCGCCATCTAAGAAGTGAGATCCCAATCAGACTGGACAGATTGTCTATAAATGATGAACACAGTGCAAGACAAGAAGGATTTTCTAGCGATGATAGTGAAGCAGGAAATTCTCAGGGTCTGCTTCTCTTTGAGTTTCTTGAGCAGGATCTCCCTTATTGTCGTGAACCATTAGCTGACAAGGTTAGATATTTTCTTCATACTGTTTTCTTTTGTAGTTTGTGGTCTGAACCCTGTATCTTAGATTTATTGTTGTGGTACAGATATTAGATCTTGCATGTCAGTATCCTGGACTCAAGACGTTAAGAAGTTGTGATTTACTACCAGCCAGTTGGATGTCTGTGGCATGGTAAAATTGAATGCAATCTATGTTTGTTATATTGCTTTGTATCATACCAGGGTTCATGTAGTCTGATGATATTACTTTTAGGTATCCTATATACCGAATACCTACAGGTCCAACATTAAAAGATTTGGATGCTTGCTTCTTAACATATCATACCCTTTCCACACCCATGACAGGTAATCTTAATCTTCTTTCAATAATTAAGTTTTTGATATTTTTACTGGCCTCTTTGCTGTGTCAGAACATTTTTCCTCCTTATATGGACCTTTAGAAAAAACTCAGCTTCCCCAAATTATGTAATTTCTTTGAGGCACAACATATAACAAACAGTTTTTCCCATAAGATTAATCATGTGAACTGGGATTTATATGACCTTTCACTTTGGTTTACGCAAGTTTCAAACACCGTTTCAGAGGCCATATATATATATATATTTGAAAATATAAATACTCATAAATAAATAAAAAGCAACACAATTCATGTCATCTTATTACTCAATAGGAAGGGTTATGACATGAAAAAAATCATGAACAATACTCAAAAAAGGAAAAAAAGAAAAAAAAATCATGAACATTAAGCAAATCATTTCGCTTTCCCATCTCATAATTATTCTAAAAATAAAAATTTTAGAAATAACCCAATTAAAAATTGAAATGTACTTGATTAGGTCAGATTTGCAGGAAAGAAAATGACCATAATGCCCAAGTTTTCTAAAAAAGCTACAACTCAACCCAAATTCTATTCTGGGTTGAAACAGAGTTTTCACTTGAAATGGCTGGAAATGGCCAAGATGCCTGAAACACCCTGCTATGTTATGTTATGTTATGGTATTTGAGCCGATACTGAATAGGGGCTTGCTGTGTACTGGTTTATGCACTGGTACTGTAGATAGTGACCGGAATGGAATAGGATTCAAAACATTGCATGGGAAACCCATCAAGGTCATTTCCCCACCAACTGAAGCTAACATCCTTGAAAACAAAGCAAAAATATAGAAGCACCCACTCCTGAAAGAACATAATTGTGATGGTGACACCAATTCAGCTAACACCTATATACAAAAAATCCAAAGGGATAACCTACAATAATCCAACTCTACTGTCGTTGACAGTAGTAACTGGAGGCAGATTTCCTGTAGCAGCTATCAAGATGGGCATTTTGATGAGTCTAATCCACCATTGTAGAGGGAAGGCCTTAGCTGCCAATCAGACAATTATAGGAGCAATTGCTCCACCTAGGAAGAACCATTGATTGCCTTGTAAGTCCTCATGTTCCTGAAAATTCTGTGAGGACTGATTGAACCCATATAACAGATGCTTCTTTAAACATAGAATTACCTTGGCAAATCCACAGGGAGTGTTCCTCCATGCCTATGTTAGGGATGGTTTCCATTAGACACCATGCTGTGCCCAAGTACACCAAGCCTACACTAAAGGTTCAACAACCTCAGCAGAGCTCAAAAACTTTTAGTATAATGTATACTAGAAATTGGAGATAAGTTATCCACATGCTTATGACTTTAGGCCCATATGAGATAGGCCAAGTATGTTTCCAAAATACTGATGGCAATGTGGCTCAATTATAAGGCCTACCAAGCAACTCCAAGAATCAGCACCTATGTTTGGGTTAGCTTTGGACTGATCAATGAAATGAGAATATCCTATAACTTTACTATCAAATTTACTTTGTACGTATTTCTTCTTCTTGAAAAATTCTTACTATTACTTGTAGGGAGCTGGTGATTGAAAACCAAATGGTACAAATTAATCTTAACAAATGGTGACTCTTTCACTCCATTTCTTGGGGACCTGTGATTCTTAGTGGCTCTGGTGCAACACGAGAAACACTTCATTTTTGTCCACCCAACATCTGGGGGCTCTTAAATTATTTTATTTTTGATGCTTTATTTTATTTTCTTTATTTCAAATTATTATTATTTTTATTAAAGGAAAATTTCCTCTTGTCCGTCTGTATCCACTTCTAGGAGTTGGCAGCTCAGCCTTTACTATACTCCTTATTCTTCTTCTTCTTCTGGGCATTCAATCCCAAGTTTAACAATTAAATAAAGCCCCAGCATTCACTCCCAAGTTTGACAATTGAATAAAGCCCTGGCATTCACTTCCAAGTTTGACAATTATAGTTCAATATCATTCTAACATCTAAATAGGACTTAATATTGTCTCTGCTGTGATATATGTATATAGTCCAGCTGCCTGATGTTGTATAAGATTATTTCAGTTGGTAAAGCTTATATTCAACCCTTAGAATTGAATTCTTTTGCAGGTAGTGCAAGCACCCAGGCCCCAGTTGTCATTTTTCCAAGTGAGATTGACGGTGTCCCCAAGATTTCCTTGTCTGCTTTTGGAATGGCTTCCTATAAATTAAAAGGATCCATGTGGGCACAGCGCGGTATTAATGAGTCACAACGGGCAGATTCCCTTATGCAGGCTGCAGATAACTGGCTAAGACTGCGTCGGGTCAATCACCCAGATTACCAATTTTTCGCTTCACATGATACGTACTACAGATGAAAATCAGAAAATGACACGCAGCTGGATTCTCTTTACTTGCCACAAATCATAAATCTTGTAAGTGACATGCTGAAACTGGGTCAAATGCCACTTGATGGAGTTTATATGATATAAATCTGCTGTTACATGCAAAAGAAACAAAGAAAAAAGTGGACTATCACAAGATGCTAAACATTATAAAGAAGAAAATAGAAAAAAAGACAAAAAAAAGGATGAATATTTTGAAAAAGAAAAAAATTCAATGGCATAAGTGAACACAATAAGCCCCAAGATAAGTGGAGAAAACAGGCAAGTAAAGATGAGCACGGAGATGATACATTGCAGATGAGCAAAAAATATTATACTGCTACAAGTTGATGGCGCATATATATACTCCTTTTGTTTGTTCTGACTTTTAGTTTTTTATGTTACTTTGTGACAACAAAAGAGGTTGTTACAAGGGTTTTTTTTTTTTCTTCTTTTTTTGCCTTTTTTTTGGAGGGAGTTGGTTGGTGTATAAAATGGTTAAATTTGGCTATCCAGCTCCGTTTGACAAATGTGACTTATATATCATTTTGATAATTATTAGTGTGAAAGGAATTAACAGCTGATATTTGAATTACTTGGCTGTTCCAATTTAGTTCAATAGAGTTATATTCTGTGATGATGCTGATTAACTTGAACGAAACGTTTTGTGGATGCCTGAGGTGAGTTGCGCAAGTTAACATAGAGAAAGTCAGTGAAGGTACTGTAAGAAGTGGCCAATTTGTTTGCTTTGGGACCAGGATATTGGTGGTCCTCGTAGGGTTTGGGATACTGGCAATGGAGACTATTGTTTGTGTTAGGTATATACAACTGTGTGATAATTGACATTGTATACAAAATTTCTATTAAAAAAATTGTGAACTAATAAATATGAGAGATTATTCATTATAAGATTTCGAATAGGTTAGTAGTGTGCTGGTGTGATGCATGAATAAGTGAAACTATTTTACTTATATATTTTTTGTCAATGAAACATTTTACTAATATCATCCGAAACTAGCTTAAAAATTAACAAATCATGTTAAAATCACTTTAATTTTACAATGTGTAATACATACATATACTAAGTCACAAGTATGTAATGTGTAAGTTTTATTATATTAAAACGCAAATTATGATATATGTTCAAAATAATTTATTTTATTTTATTTTAAATTACTTAAAAGATTTGGTAATTAAATTTCTTGAAACTTAGGCTTTAGAGTTTTATTTAAAATAAATTAGCTTAACAATTGTCCCAAGATATTTTTGTGTTAGAGTTTAATCTTTAAATTATCTTAATATTTTATTCTGCTGTAAGTATATGATATGTTGATAATACAAACACATCTAATATGAACGAATGAATGAGAAGGAAATATGGAGTTCATTATCATTCAACATGTTCCATATAATATAAGTATAGCAACCTACATCCAAACACCTGCAAATATCAAATTCCCGGTAGTAATTGTATCTGGGGCATAGCTTATTGCTTTTGTTTTTTTTGCTTGTTCGGGCCAATAAGTCATACACAAATTGTCGCAAAAATTGTTGACATGATCTATAATAATTGGTATATAATAAAAGTAGTGTTAATGGTGGACTCAAGTGAAAATGATGTTACTTCAATGAAAACAAATTAACATAGCAATATAGCATCACTCTATTTGGACTGTCACAATTTCATTAGTTTCTGTTTATTACTCTACAGAGTACCTAGCAATAATTTTGGCTTTTTGGGAAAAATCATTGACTCCATTCCCACCACCCATACCCCTTAAAACCCTCTTCATCACCAATTGGCTTGGCTTGCCTGTTTGTCATTGATCGCAAGCACTAGTTACTAACTGTTGCAACCACTGATTGTTGGCCCTACATAGCCTGTATGTCATCACCTCGTCAACCACTATTAGCATGAGAAGTTGCAAAACACGAAGAAATCCTAGCATCAATGGAAGTGCCAATTGACACTCCTAGTCATCACTTCCATCCCAAAATTTTGTTGTAGCTTCCTCTCACTTTTATGTAGGGGAATTAGCCTTGTCTTGTCCACATATGTTACGATTAGTTAGTTACTTGTAGATAGACTAGTTGAGTTAGATGGAGTTCAGTTCAAGAACAACATTAATCACATGTATTAATTCTTGTGAGCACATGTTGAACTAATAAGGCAATAAGATTTAGCTCTATGTGGCCAATTAGAATAGGGAAAGTGATGAATATATATACGTGTGTGTGTGTGTGTGTGTGCGTGTTTGTGTGTACATATATATGTTTGTAACTCTCATTTGGAGGATTAAATGAGAAAATACTCTCTTGTGCTTAGATTTGTGATCTATTGTTGCTGGTAGGTAGATGCCCTCTTAAAGTAGTCTCTCATTAGAGAATGTGATTCTCTCTTGTAGAAGACAATCCTTTCGATCGCCCACCATACTCATGCAATCAATTTTCTAGATCCATCATCAACCAAACTCCCACTTGCAATCCAAAACCCTAATTTCATAATCATCAAACCCTATTTGCATTTACATCCAAGAACCCTCATCAATCACCCAATTCCTCTATTCTAATGCTATACCCAAAATTCCCAAGCCCTCAAAACGCTAACCCCAATCTTCAATCTAACAAGATCTCACATCAAACATAAATCACATCTCTAGTCCAAACCATAAAGGAACACTCAATATCTTCCCATCCTAAACCTTAGCCTTCAAATCTCAAGAATCCACTTAAATTCCCTCAAGTAACCCAAGTTCCAAGTGTTCCTAACAACCACCATTGGCCTTCGTCGTCAGCATTAACCACCATCAACTTGCTATCACTATCTTCATTGTCACTTGCAACCCACCACTTCTACTACAACCACTACTATCACCACCATTTCCCAACCTGTAATTGGCAATTGCCATTGTTGAAAATATGTTCTAATTTTTTGCTAAAAATATCATTTTACACCAAAATAAACGGTCCTAGCTTATGTTTACTTGAAACAATGATATAAGGATGATTTTTTTTTTTAAAAAAAAAAACAAAATTGTGGCGAAAGTTGTGGTCCTAGCATTACATTTTTCAAATTCCTTATTTTTTTTTTTTTGGGATTGGTTATGGTCTTCAAAACCCAAATAACAGTTGACTTAATATTCTATAAATTTGATTTTCTTTTAGGGCATAACCTTTTCTTGGTTAGATTTTTAAGTTTTTGGATCAAACTTAGACCTAAAAAAGGTTTAAGATTTGAGTAGCATAATGTTTGGAAAAGAGTTTTTCAGGTAAAAGTTTATTTCAAAGTAGTAGTTAAAAATTTTCTAAATACTAATAATTTTCCTTGTTTTTCTAAACAAGGGAGCTATTTCTAGTATATAATTTCAAGAACAATTTTATATGAAGAAATTTATAATTATAAAAAAGAGAGTAAAAAAATTAACCAATATTATTACATCATCACTACTCTCTCTACCCCCTTTTTTTTTGGGGGGGGGGGGGGGGGTGGGGCGCTCCCACAAGGCCACTACTTGTCATTGCTGCCACCATATACATTCACTATTTATTGACTATTGATGTTGGTCACATGGCACAAAGGTGTCATTACCAGCACCCCTACAATTATCATTTTATCACCTCCATGCCATCATGGCTAATGTCATTCTACTATGGAAAATTATTGAATGCTTCGGGAGTACTATAAATAAGTACTTTCTTATCTCATATGAATTATGGGTCTCATAGTTATATGAGAGGGGAGAGTATGCATCTATGGTATTTCGAAAATACCCAATAATTACCCTTCCACCACCATATCATCATAAAAAACATTACCATCAATATCATTAATACTATTTTTTTTTTTTTTGATGGGCATTATCATTAATACTAAACAACTTAGTTTTGTAATTTTTAAATACACTAAATGAAACCGATGGAAATAGAAATATAAATTGATGTAATTGAAATTCACATCAGTTTAAATTTATTGGGACACGACTTAAGAGAAATTAATTGAACAAATATTTCCTAATTTGCTACCCAAAAATTATGTGCAATTTTTTGGTGCATTTCCTCAAGTTGTATTGACTAAAGTAATGAGCAATGAACGGCATAGTTAAATTTATGTTCGTAAGAGAGAAAACAATTTTTGTACTGTATTAGTCAATGTAACTAATTTAATTAGTGAACTTAAAATACATCACCTAAAGTAAGAGACAATAATATGTGTGAAACTCATACATGTTATGTCCTAGAACAGGTATCTCCAAAAATTATGGACTCAGAATAAATATGGCAGGGTTTGCAGGACTAAAAAATAATAACAGAAAATCGTAGGGGTACCTGAGCAACATACGCTTTTACTTTTTTGTCCTTTTGTCGGAGAATTAAATTAAAAATATTAAACAATAAAAGAAAAACCGTTGGAACTTGAAAGCTGGGTCCGCTTTACTCGGCAATTTAACTCCAAAAGAAAAAAAAAATTTTAAAAAAAAAAATCGGAGAGAGACAAAATTATTATTATTTAAAAAAAGAAAAACGAGAAAAAGAAGAACTAGCCGTTGGAGACCCAAATTCAAAAGGATTGGACAGAGAGAGAAAAGCAGTGTCGCAATCACACACTGATAGAAGAGACCTCAAAAAAGCTTTTTTTCATTTTCGTTTTTTGTATCTCTCTCTTCAAACCCTAGAAATCTCTCTCTCAATCAATAAAATCATCTTTCCACAACAAAGCTCTCTCTCTCTCTCTCTCTCTCTCTCTCTCAGAAAAACCTAACTCCGTTCTTCTTGTTTTGGTAAACTTGTAGATCGATTTCGGTTTGGTTTCGTCCGCCTCGAATTTTTCTCGAAGCTTCCGTGAGTGATTTTTCTATTATAGTTCTCTATTTCTATATCTATAACTAAGTTTCCTTTTATGATTCAAATCGATCTTTTTATTGTTATCTGTGTTTAAAAATGGAAGCTTTTTTTTTTTAATCTTATTAGGAAAAACTTGCTGCGATTAAATCTAACCTGAACTTGAAAATGAGTAGAAAAGTTTGAGAAATTTTTTAAAAAAATTATTGCATTTTGTAATTTTCAATTTGACAGGTTAAATTGTTTGATCTGTTTGATCCAAGAAAATGTAAACATGAATTTGATAATATTGCATTGTATGTATATTAGATTAGTTCAGTTCAATTTTTTGAGAATAAAATGCGTAATAAGAATGACACTTCAAAATCCTCAGCATGTTCATGATCACTCCTTGCTTGTGTGTCCTCAATGTGATGTGAGGAAATTTTTTTTTTTCTTTTTTAAATAAAAAAATCCTTTGATTTTTATATATGCTTTGATAAAACATCTGATTTGTTTTGCTTTTGATGTTTTAGAACTAATAAAATGAAAAATTTTCATTATTTTTGTTTAATTTTCATTTTGTTTAATTATTGTGCTGTATTTTATATACAATTGAGGATTTGGGCTAAAATTGTAAGGAAGAAATATTAAAATTTAAAACCCAATTCCTTGTTTTGTCTGTTTCATTTTTTTAATACACTCTTATGAGGTTTATATTGAATTTCTTTTGATGGCATCTTCACAAGTTCAGATTTGTAAATTTCACCCAAAGTTGTTAATATAATAATCCAATTTTAATTCTTTTGTCATAGACTGACCCCTGAATGATTTTCACAGATACATTAGGATCTGGCAGCTATTGCTATTCTATCCTTGTTACTGTCACATTCAGAGAGAGTTTGATTCTTGTGGGAGAGGACTAGTTCCCATTTCTTCTTTGTGTTCTCGTAAGCTCACTTCTAGATTTTAAGTGTAAAGATGACTGTTAGAACTCCAGGAACACCTGCTTCAAAGATAGACAGGACACCAGTATCAACCCCGGGAGGGCCAAGATCTAGGGAAGAGAAGATCGTCGTAACAGTACGGTTAAGGCCTCTAAACAAAAGGGAGCAGCTGGCCAAAGACCAGGTAGCATGGGATTGCATTGATGATCATACAATTGTGTATAAGCCTCCACCTCAGGAACGTGCAGCTCAACCAGCATCGTTCTCTTTTGGTATTTGATATATATATTTTTTTTATATCCTCTCAATAATTAATTATAATGTATATACAAGTTTGTTTTCTTTTTGTTTATGCTTTCAAAAATCATCAGTTAACTAGGTTCTTCTTATTACAGATAAAGTTTTTGGTCCTGCTAGTATAACCGAAGCAGTATATGAGGAAGGAGTAAAAACTGTTGCCCTGTCTTCTTTGATGGGCATCAATGGTAGTACATATCCTTTAATTCATATATCTTGACTACTTTTTTAATTTTGTTTTTTGCTTGAATTAAACAATCATTCTATATCTTGTATTGCAGCAACTATATTTGCATATGGACAAACTAGCAGCGGGAAGACATACACAATGAGAGGAATCACAGAGAAAGCTGTTAATGATATCTATAGGCATATAATGAATGTAAGCTTTAGGGTAACCTAATATTATTGTTCCTTGGATTTTTCTTGAATTCTATTCCGTGGCAGAGCATGGAACTTATTTTAGTGGGGCTGAGGCCCCGAACTAGATAATTTTATAATTTGACATGAGGCCAATATATACTCGAAAATTTATGATGATATTATGATTAAGGCATAATTTTTTACATCTAATAAAAATTACAGTATAATTGAAAAATATCTTAACAAAATTCATGACACAAAAAGATAAGATGTCTACAAAATAGAGTAGATAGTGTTTATTGAGAGACAAAACGATAAGATACTTACAAAGTATTTCAAGTCATGCCTGGTATTGGCTGGGGCAAAAAGAAAGAATAACAAAATCAAGTATTCCCTCAAAAAGTTGAGCTTGGAGTTTTTCACTTTATCAAAATCTTCAATATTGATTTGTATAACTAGCTTCCCACTTGAACTTTCAATGTTACAAAATTCTTTATTTGTATGAGTACTTACTCCGGTTGATGAAGTCAGCAGCACATATCCCAACTAATTTTATGCTCATTTGGCATGATTGCAGACACCGGAGAGAGATTTTACAATAAAAATTTCTGGACTTGAAATATATAATGAGAATGTAAGAGACCTGTTAAATTCAGAATCTGGTCGCAGTCTGAAGTTGTTGGATGATCCAGAGGTATTATATCTGTAAATTTTTTTCTGTTTTTAGGAACTTGCTTTGACTTTTGACTGATATTTTCCACCATCATCTGGAATTTTTGTCATTCTCTCCATGCAGAAAGGTACTGTGGTTGAGAAGTTGGTAGAGGAAACAGCAAATGATGATCAACATTTGAGACAATTGATCAGTATTTGTGAAGGTATAAAATTCTATCTCCTTATGCTTGAGTTAGCTTAGCTTCCTTATTATAAGTCTTGGTGGGAACTTACCATTTTCTTTGGTTTTGTAGCTCAAAGGCAAGTTGGTGAAACTGCCCTTAATGATAACAGCTCACGGTCACATCAGATAATACGGCTGGTAACTTTCATGGATCATTTCTCTTGGTATTATTATCATTTAGATGAAGATTTTTCTTCTGACAAGTAACATATTATAAATACTTCTGTTTCTCCACACAGACAATTGAAAGTACTCTCCGTGAAAATTCAGATTGTGTGAGGTCTTTTGTTGCAAGCTTGGTAAATATAAAGCATTCTTTCCTTTACCTGCTAATTTAAACTGCATCAATGCTTACTTTCATAGAGTAATTATTAATATCTATGATCTGCAGAATTTTGTAGATCTAGCTGGAAGCGAAAGAGCTTCACAGACACATGCAGATGGTGCTAGGCTCAGGGAAGGGTGCCATATTAACCTTAGCTTGATGACCCTCACAACAGTAATCAGAAAACTAAGGTCAGAATCTACTATAACATGCTTTTCTGTATGGATACAGTATAGGCATCTTAAAGCCTGCTTTCATCTTGAACCTTGTAGTATTTTTTTATTCATTGTGCAATTTTAAAAGTTGCATTGGGCTCTAGAAAAGAAGCACACATCTTCCTAACATGTAAACTGTCAAAAATGAAATAGGAAAATCTCGACTGGACCTAAATGTGGCCTAAGTTTAGATGAATTTATGTAAAATTCATACTCTGTGATGAACTAATGTCTTGAAAGCCTCATTGACAGAAGATAGGATCAGGTGAACATGCTTATTATTGTAAAGAAACACGCATCCTCCCCCACCAGTGCATGTGTCCTGTGTTTAGGTGACTTGTACAAAATTTCTACGTTGTACTAATCGATCACTAGAAAAGTTTCTCTCTTTGCAGCAACCTGCATATGATCAAGTGTTTCTGTATGGTTTCCTGGACTTCCACTGAAATTGTTAACCCCTTTGTAGTTAAATGAATAGGGATCAAGTGTTTCTGTATGGTTTCCTGGACTTCCACTGAAATTGTTAACCCCTTTGTAGTTAAATGAATAGGGTGGACAGAATAGTCCATCATGGTCGATTTGTGGTGTTTTACATAGCTATGGTACAAAATTGATAATACTTATTATAGGTAGTGGAACTTATTAGCAGTTTACGAATACTGTGAGGAGCATTTTAAAGCTTAGTACAATATTTTCCATGATGCTTGGGGCATGATGTACACATCCATCTAAATAGCCTGTTGTTGATCCCCTGAATCATTTATGTGCAGTGTCGGCAAAAGAAGTGGTCATATACCCTACAGAGACTCTAAGCTTACTCGGATATTGCAGCATTCACTTGGTGGGAATGCACGCACCGCCATCATATGTACTTTGAGCCCTGCAATGAGCCATGTTGAACAATCTCGAAACACTCTATACTTTGCTACCCGGGCAAAAGAAGTAACGAATAATGCCCAAGTAAACATGGTACTGTTGCGTTGTCCCCCTTGGTTAATTTCATTTTCTACTGATTTCAAAAGAAACACAAATACTGATTTTTTTTCTCCTTTAAACACTCATCAGGTTGTTTCAGACAAGCAGCTAGTAAAACATTTGCAGAAGGAAGTAGCCAGGTTGGAAGCAGAACTGCGCACTCCTGATCCAAAGAAGGAAAAAGATTTCAAAATTCAGCAGGTAAGGTTGCTATACATCTCAGGGTTGACTTTGGAGTTAGTGGAGTGGAGTTGAATCCATGATGGTTATTTCTTGTATTTGATCATGTCTAGATGGAGAAGGAAATGGAAGAATTGAGACGCCAAAGAGATCTTGCACAATCTCAGGTGGATGAATTACGCAAAAAACTTCAGGAGGACCAGCAGGTCTCTCTCTCTCTCCGACACATACCTGTGATTAATTTCAACTTCTCACAAAAATTAAAAATAAAAATGTCATTTCAATTTACTCTTTCATTTCTATTGTTCAGGGTTCAAATCCAATTGAATCTCCCCGTCCATCAGTGAAGAAATGTCTCTCCTATACTGGTGCACTATCTCCAAAACTTGAAGGTAAGGAGCTAGGCCGTGGTGATAAAGTGAGAAGTACAATGTTAAGGCAGTCTATGAGGCAATCATCAACAGCTCCATTCACACTAATGCATGAAATTCGAAAACTAGAACACCTCCAGGAGCAGCTTGGAGAAGAAGCAAATCGAGCTCTTGAAGTACTACAAAAGGAGGTGGCTTGTCATAGGTTGGGTAACCAGGATGCAGCTGAAACAATTGCTAAGCTACAAGCAGAAATAAGAGACATGCGCTCTGTGCGTTCAGTACCAAGAGAAGTTGAAGTTGGAAATGTAGTTGCTCCTAATAAGAGTGTCAGTGCTAATTTGAAGGAAGAGATTACAAGACTTCATTCACAGGGTAGCACCATCGCCAACCTTGAGGAGCAGCTTGAAAATGTTCAGAAGTCTATAGACAAATTGGTAATGTCTCTTCCAAGCAATTATCACCAGTATAACAGTGAATCATCCTCCAAGACTAAGAAGGAACTAAAAAAGAAGTTACTTCCTTTGGCTTCAAGTAATGCAGCCAACCAGCTAAATTTTATAAGATCTCCTTGCTCACCTCTATCAGCTTCTCGGCAAGTTTTGGAATCTGATATTGAAAATATAGCTCCAGAGAACGATGATACTGTGTCCAGTGAGACTCATCCAGAGTCTGAAAAGGAAACACCAACAAAGAATGAAGAAGGTGGGGATGTCTCATCTAAGGAAAACACTTCAGGCTACCGGCGTTCTAGTTCAGTTAACATGAAGAAAATGCAGAAGATGTTCCAAAATGCAGCAGAAGAGAATGTAAGAAGCATAAGAGCATATGTTACAGAACTGAAAGAACGTGTGGCCAAACTTCAATACCAAAAACAACTACTTGTTTGCCAGGTATAATATCTTGTCTTTCTGTTATTAATTTCTTCCCATCTTGACTACTAGTTTGGGAAGTTCACTTGTTTCACTTTGATACACTTCGTCTTTCTATCGTTTTAATTTTTGCATTTTTTTATATTGCCTCTAGGTGCTGGAGCTGGAAGCAAATGAAGAAGCTGGGTACAATTTGGAGGATGAGGAATACACATGTGAGCCAGATGAGCCACAGGTTTCATGGCAAGTAACTTTTAGAGATCAAAGGCAGAAGATCATTGAGTTATGGGATATGTGCTACGTCTCCATCATCCATAGGACCCAGTTTTATTTGTTATTCAAGGGGGACCCAGCTGATCAAATATACATGGAGGTGGAGCTTAGGCGCTTGACTTGGTTACAGCAGCATCTAGCAGAACTTGGGAATGCAAGCCCAGCTCCTCAAATAGGGGAGGAGCCCACAATCTCTTTGTCATCAAGGTCTTTTTCTTCTCTCTCTCTTCCAGACAGCTTACTGGAATAAAAATTAGTTGTCATTTTTAGTTTTACAAGATGACTGAAAATTTGAATTTTCATATTTTGTTCTAATGTGCAGTATCAAAGCATTGAAGCGTGAAAGGGAATTTCTTGCAAGGAGGTTAACCTCACTTTTGACTGTGGAAGAGAGAGATGAATTGTACATTAAATGGGATGTCCCACTTGAAGGGAAGCATAGGAAGATGCAACTAGTAAACAAGCTGTGGACAGATCCCCATGATGCTAAGCATATACAGGAGAGTGCTAAAATAGTGGCAAAGCTTGTAGGATTCAGAGAAGGTGGCAACATGTCAAGGGAAATGTTCGAGCTTAATTTTGCGCTTCCATCTGATAAGAGGCAGTGGCTTGTGGGCTGGAATCAAATTTCAAATCTTATTCATTTGTGAAAAAATTACATTTTGTTTGTAAGTACCTTTCCATTCTTATCTTTTTTGTACATGCAATTGAATTTTGGAGCTTTCCTCCAAAATGTCTTAGTTATTTCTTAACGTGTGACTGATTGATCGCACTCTGCTTGATGATGGCTCGAGATATTAATTTTTGTAATATTCATATTTGAATAAAAGAATCAATTCATTTGGCTTCCATCTGATTTGAACTTTTGGATATTAATAAGGTCCACTGTTGGGAAAGGAAATGCCATTATCTTAATTCCTCTTGTACAAATAATGTGGGGTGGAAGCCGCAAGAAGCATGTCTACTTCAATAGCCTATTTAATAATACCTAATCACAATAGGAACCTAATTTGACCTAAAAAGCATTAAAAGCACATGCAAAATCTACTATCTTGATCTTAAATTGTGCATGAGAAACATAAGAAGCATTTTTTAATGAGTAATACTACATACACAAACTATTTTACAATATTTATACAAAATGTTGATGTGACCAACTTTTTATTAGTTTTCATTTAGGCCAACTATTAATATTACCTTTTCATTTACGAATAATTACTTACCACATTAGCAGTTTGTAAATATTTTTGTAAAATAGCTTATATCTCTAGCATATTATTCCTTTTTAATTTCTCTTTTTGCTGATGTTATGCAGTTTAACCATTTTTTTAACCATTACCTTTATACATGCAGTATTGACTTATGGGGTTCTCAAAAAAGTTTTCTACTATCTTTTGTTGAGGATATACTAGCTTTGATATCAAAACTAACATAACAAAATCAACTAGAGCAGAAAAATAAAATAAACCTTAGAATAGGGTTCCTGGGAATCAGTTTCAAGCAGAGTATGATGGGCTGGATTTAGCACCAGGCCATTGGAAAATTGTAACTGAAAATTTATTAATATCATTCTTATATAGATTACTGGGATTAAAACCTAAGCCTAATGGAATTGAGTCAAGCTTAATTGTTGAATGACAAAAATAACTTGACTCTAGGAAATTATATAACAACTAATAACCAAATTAGCTAACAAGACCTAGAATAAAATCCAAAGGACCAATAGTTAAAAGTAGAATTTAACTTGTAAAATTAAATTTATCTAAATTAAAATAAGATTGTCTGGATATTGGCCCCGTATTATCTGACAATTGGTTTTGGCTATTAGAGGCGAGTCCATAGGGCTTTTCCTTAGAAGATTTTCTAATATATATGTATAAAAAATTTTGTCTTGTGCTCCTTGAATATATGTAATTTTTCTTGTTTTGGAAGCTTGGGCAAATGCTGATGTCAATTATAAGTAATGAAGTTAAAACATCTCTTTGGAAGGAAAAATCTGGGATTCATTTGTGTTCTGCAAGCTTATTTCCTTTCTATATTTGCTTTGTTGCTTCATAACACATTCCACTGGTTTGGTTCCATTCATTCTAGATTTCAGAGTATAGATTCAATATTAGAAATATTAGGTATCTTTCATTTTGGTAGAGTTGCCGAACAGGTGTGTTGTAGCCATGTTTGACTGGTGAGAAGGAAAAAAAGAATACATGAAAGAGATGTTTTAGATAGCTATTAGATTGATCATATCACCAGCAGATTTAACACCTATCTTCTAATGTTTGTTATTACCCAGTAAATTAATGGTTTCTTTTGTGATATAGAAACCAAAAGTGCATGAAAAACTTCTATGGAAACCATTCCTCTAAATTGACTTAACACAATCTTCAACTTCTGAGCTTAAATTCCATTAGCACATTGGCCTATATTTTAGCAATCATTCTCATTTGTTGTTAGTGTAAGAGAAATTCCATTTTGGAAACATTTTTGACTGCTGAGCTACTTGCACTATGTCGCGAAATTGATGACAATGTTAATTCACTGTACTATGCTGGCTAATAATTATGTTGGCCAATTCAATCGAGCTATGCAGATGTGCTGGAATTGAGACTCTGCACATAGGATTACAATACTATATATATATATATATATATATCTCACAAAAAAGAGGTACTTTTCTATAGCATCAAATTCCAAATAATCAACATCAGCTGGTGACATAAAGCCATATTATGAAATAAAATCCCCTGTTGTGGTCCTTGTAGCCTACTAGATTCAACTTCCATGAAAGCTCATCTATCCTCGATAATCTAAGTTATGATTGGAAATTTTGCTTATGTGCTCGATTAAATTTAGGAAGATATTACAATACAGCTGGTCTTCTAACCCGAACAACTTGCAAAAGTGTGTTTCCAGTTTTATTTATTTATTTTTTTCATATGTATATAAATGTGACTTTAATCCATATTCCTCCCCTTCTTCCATAAAAAAAAATAGTAAAATACTGTGTAGCAGGCTCCATGAGAGAGAGAGAGAGTAAAAGCTCAAGTTCAACATTGATTTTGATAATGCATTAGTGGCCTTGCAACAACTAGTATATGACAAACCACTCAACAGACTAAATGTGAGAACATGTGCACATGACCCCAACATTATTTCCATCACAACTAGTGCTACTAACAACATATTACGATATACGATAGACCACACCAACTTTAACATAAATTAACTCTCTAATCTCCACCCTTGACAATTATGCATCAAAGCAGCATGATGCATATAGGATAGAGAAATAGTCCCACCACGAATGTTTTAGTCATCTAGCACTTGGGAAAGGGAGTTCCACAAGTGTTTGCAACTTTCCTGGCATTGGGGGAGTTGACAAACTTTTTGAGGTTGGGGTTCTTGAGGTACTGGCAGAGGCAGGGTTTCTGTTCCTTGATCTTACTGCAGCACAGTGTAGATGGTGGACTAGCAGATGTGATTGCACTCACACAAGGGCTCAGCTGTGTTGGATTGCATGTTACTGCCATTATTACTTGTGTTTTAGCTAGGAGCAGCACCAGCAGAGTGCACACTACTGCAATGTATGATGCCTTCATTTTCCACTCACTTGAGGATATCAAAAGATTTGTGTCTGGGCGTGTGTGTGTGTGTGAGAGAGAGAGAGAGAGAGAGAGATGGTGGGGTGTGTGTGGTGCATTTGGCTGGGGTTCCCTCTTGATTTATAGAGCAGAGATTGGTAAAAAAGAAACACGAAAAGGCAAGATTAACCTCTGATTTGGATTAGTTACCAAAGAAATCTTTTATATTTACATATTTTTTCCTAAAAGATGGAGTCTTTGTGTTGGGGCCAATTACTTTAAAGTAGGTCCAATACTGAAAGAAGGAAATTGATTCAGTCCAAAAATCTAGCAGTAAAAAACTGTCTGATCCAATGATTTTAGTCGATTTTATTCAATTTTTTTTACTGGGCCGATCTTCACTGGCTTTTTCCACCTCAGTTTAAATAAGTTTAGGGAAAATTGCTAAGTACATGAGTAGGGTGAACTGGCTTCCACAGAAAGCATAAAAAAAATATTCTTAGAACAGTTAAACAAAATTAGGATGAATGTAATGCCTACACAGTAAGAGAAGTTTTCACCTTTTCTCCCCTACGAAATCATACAGCTCTTTGTAACTAAGCAAGCTCTCTCGATTAAAGTTTGATGCCCCCTAATGAATTCATCTTCATATTTTATTGTAACGATTATAATAAAAAATTAAAAATCTTAAGTACATGATAGTGCACTCAAAAAAGTTAGTTATTTTTATTTTTATTTTTATTTTTATTTAGTATAATTTAACTTCCTTTTTATAATGCCAAACTGAACTGAATGTAAATACCTTGAGAGAGAGAGAGGAAATTGTTCAAAAGAATCACAACATTTCAAAGTGAATGATGCGAAGAACACATAAGTCAAGTTGGAACATTTCTTTCGTGAAAGACCTTTGAAATGTTTGATGATCCAAAGTCAAAGTCATCTTTCGGTGGATGTCAAGTACACAATCCATCTATCAATTTTGACTGTTCACATGGGTATTGCAAGAAGCCTGTTTCCTTGCGGAAACTCATCTCACATATCTCAAAATTTTATCTTGATTCACTCCTCTAGTATGAAAATTTTTATTCGTCTTTGAAAAATGCCACCAAATTGTTCTGTGGCCAATCAATTACATTTTTTTGGAAGAATAACATTTTCTTAAAGTACCATGATCGTTTCACATAACAAACTTCCACACTCCGTAACACCATGGGTAAAATGTGGACATTCTTCTAAGACCATGTACACGCCATGTGTGTACGGAGTGGAGCGTGAATGTTATTGGTATGAAATAATAATTAAAGGCAGGCCATAATCGACAATGATTAGCATGACATTGCCGCATCGACCATACAATGTACTTCACATTGTTTAGTAAATCTAGCAAATTCAGACATGAAAAAGCAATACCCTTTTGCTCATAATATCGTTATAGGCATGGAACCTGTTCCCTACCATGCTTATCATAAGTACCAGAGGACTACACCTCTCCCCACTTATTATGGAACAATTTTTTTTGTAATTGCTATGCAGAAGCATGAAAGTGTTAATAGTGCCCCACCACCCCCTTCACACCACAGTGGTTCCTTTCGGTGATGCTGATGTGAGTTATAGCTGCACTGCTAGTTCTTATTGTGGAGCCACATGTTCTCATCATTAGTTTGACCTGCACCAGTAGCTTTGTCTAATGATGATTATAATCACTAATCATCATGAACCTTGTTATCAGTAATGCTATTACAATTGTACTGGTTAAAATGAGATCTGCCTACTTGTGGAATAATAAGAAGATAAGGGACAAGACTTGTGCGGCATGTGTTATACTGCACATGTATCTGGGTTTTGCTTAAATTTAAAAAAAAAAAAAAAAGAAAAAAAAAAAAAAGAAAAGAAAAGATATTGATACTTTGCTTCAGAAAGTTTTCATAGATTTACATTTTCATCCCACAAGAAAGGAATGTGAACTTAGAGGTAAGAGCTAATGCTTATTCAATTTACCGATATATTATACCCTCTTTTGTATTTCTTTTTTGTTGGAATTATGATTACGTGAAAACATAATGATATTATGAGGCACAATGAGGTGCATGCCAAAAACTTTGCTTATCTCATTTGCAAGTTTAGGTTTTGATGGAGAAACGTGTATGGCATTATTATCAGTCTAGGTATGGCTACTATAGATTAGTGTGTCACGTTTAGGTTTGGAGTTAGTCATGATTATAGTCACTCCTTTGATATCTATTGTGTGTACGTTTTATATTTTACTTAATACTATATGTTTACAATTCTACTTCTAATGAATTATAAAAAGCCTTTTGGCTGAGAGCTAAATAAAAGCGACCTTGTATTGATTTTCTGGTCAAGCAATGGGCCAAAAGAACCAAACTTTATGAAGGTTAAGATAGCCTTTTTAACCCATACTATACCATAGGTACATACATACGTGTATGTTTGATTTTTCTTCCTTAATGCCAAATCAATGGATTTAGGCGATCATATGCAGAAATAACTTGTGCATGCCTATCAAAAGTGGAAATCAATTAGATCCACGGCACTTTAAATCTTCATTCTAAGGAAAAAAATGTAAGAAAGTATTAAATTTTAGTCCAAAGAGGACTATCCAATGTATGGACAAGTTCTACTTTGTTAGCATTTGCTCTTTAGTCTTTAGCCTTAGTAGGCGCCCATTAGTTGAGCTTTCATAAAGAGGACTATCCAATGTATGGACAAGCTCTACTTTGTTAGCATTTACTCTTTAGTCTTTAGCCTTAGTAGGCGCCCATTCGTTGAGCTTTCATTGTAGCAGAGATTTGCAACTATTATCTCTGCTTTCTCGTGAAGCAAAAAGGATTTCATTGTGCAGCTGGAACACAAAGTGACTTCTTTCTAATCATTAAAGACAAATCTCGATCTCCTTTTCTGCACAAAATACATACTAACTTGTTGGATTCATCTAGTTTGTTCATGTATGTGGACCATATGTAATTCGCAATGAAGCTAGTTTTTACCTTTAAAATTACATCAAAAGTGTTTGATTTTATTACACGTATGAGATTTTATTGTAGCTTTTGAATAATGTACACTGCAAGTACCCGGGGTTACTAGTGTACACTGAAAAAGTGAAAACCTCGGACACCTTGTAAACACGAAAAAGGCAAGTAATTTTTAAAGGTAAACTAGCTAGACTATTCAGACCTAACAAGATATTGTTGTTTACCATGCGGATCGCAGGTGGACACAAGAGGCTTCCCTTATGTGGTAGGAGCACTGGACAGGATACAGATTGATATGTGTTAAGACATATGTTAGGGGTATATGAGAATATTTCCCTCTAAAAACACAAGACGCGACACAAGATTAACCACATGTTCATTTTTAAACATGTGTTAGTATATATTGTGTCTTCTCGTGTGCACAAAACCACTAGAAGGAAGCCAATTCCATTCATTTCAGCATTTCTCAATAACAAAAATCATTTAATTTTTATAGAAACTTGTTAAAGAAACAATAATTCTCAAAATAATTAAATTGACCAGTTTTATTGATTTTCATTTGAATCCACAATTAATATCACTTTATCATCTATTATTAACAACTTATCAATTATGAAATATTTTTTAAACTTATTGAATTTTCGAAGGCAAGACCTTCTTCACCTTTACGTTGTTGTTTGGGGGCTAATTATCCATTTCTGAGTGAGAAATCGAATCAGGCGAAATAGCATCATTACAGCGTGAAGTCGATCATTATTATTGGTAGTACTGGTTGTTAGGGGTCCGCTCAAGGTCAAAATTAGAGTGCTTGATTTGTTAGTTGTACTGGTGGTAAGTGGTCCACTCAAGGTCAAAATTAGAGTGCTTGATATCATTATGTGGGCCTTTAAAATCATGGTACTTTCACCTTTTAATCTTCATGCTTAATTGATCGATAGCATTTCTATTATTAAAGGTTTTGGTCTGTGTCCAATGCTTGGGAGTACTAAATCAAACACAGATACTATATGTGTTTAAAAATGATCATATGTCAATAATTATGTCAGTCTAGTGCTCCAATGCAATAGAGCATTGGATGGAAACCTTTGTCTTATTATTAATAACTTGAGTTAATTTTTGTCCTTGACAGTGGTTAGTAGTGCCATAGTGAAAAGTTTACTAAAAAACAGTATGTAATCGCACTCCATTGTCATTAACCACCCAACCCTTGGCTCTGTTGTGTATTTTTATTCGCTTATTAACCACCCAACCCTTGGCTCTGTTGTGTATTTTTATTCGCTTATTGAGGAAGAAAAAAATTTGAATAGTGAACATTTCTGTAAAAAGAAAAACACCAAAAGGTACCAGTTAAGCTATAAAATCTCTAGAAGTTGGCTCTATTGTTGAGTTGTGAGGCCATCAAAAGCTCCCTCATATTATTGTCCACCAAAACTATAAAGTCAAAAGTAACAATAACAGTAATCTTGCATGCTAAGCTACTGTCTATTCCGATAAGTTTAGATGTTTTTTACTGTGATTTGAATGAATCTAAGTCACTTTTGCAACATGAAAAAATATAGGTTCTGCTTGTTCTATTAAACTGGATCCAATAAAGTGCATCAATCTTGTTTTGTGAAGCGTGGCTTGGAACAGAACTAAGAATATTGCAGTACTATATGATTTCAACCTGTGGAGTTATCAAGGCAATAGGCATGCACAATTGCATATGCAGCAACTTTTTTTGCAAAGCAGTGTCCCCGGAGAGTAAAGAGAAGTCACTTTATATTATTTTAAGGAGCTTTATATGAAAATAAATAAATAATAAACTTTCACACATTTACCAACCATAGTTCCTAGTTTTCTAATCCCGGATGTGCTCTTTTGAGCACTAAATGTAGATGACTTTTCCTATTTTAAAATTTCCGGTTTGAGATACCCAAAAAAAAAAAAAAATACGAGTCTTTGCATCGATGATCGAGTGCCCTAAGGGCAATTCTTAAGATCAAATTTCAAACGAACCATTTATCATAGGCCGTCAAACCACTTTCCATAAAAATACATAGTCTAATTTTATTAACTTTTACTATTTTGTTGTTTCCAAGGTAGATTAGATCATTTTTATTTTTTCTAATGTTTGTCTTAAAGACACCTGTTAATATATTCTAATATACTTTATTAAGTTTATTGCCCTTTTGACCACTCCTTTGTTGCTTCAAAGGGGATTGATCTGACTTCTTACACCCGGGAACAATTTATAAATTAAAAAAAAAAAAATTGTGCTCTATTTTCATATTGGAAACATATAGAGTAATCCAAAACCTTGCTCAATTGGTTAGGGCGTTTAGTTATTTAATTTATTTGCTATTGTTCATTTGTTTGGCCCGATGAAAGAAGATACGAGATTCATTTGTATTTGAGTGAAAGGTGAAATTCTCAAAGTCAACGGATGCAATTTGGAATGTGGAACAAAAAGGCAGTTTTACTCAATGATAGCCACTCGAAGGGAAATTGACAATGCACTTGTGCTTGACAACTCGAAGCTTTTAACAGTAAACTAAAATTTTTTCCCCCAATTGGTGGATTAAATTACTAAAAGATCAAGTACAAAATAGTGTGGTAAACAGCACACTTAGCATTGCCAATAATTGGCTTATAATAAGGGAGGATGATTCAGTACATTGAAAAAAAATTATCTAAAAGATACTCTTGGTTTGCAAACAAATCCGCAAAATGGTTCCTATTTATGGGAGGGAAAAGGTTTAGCTCCTAACATATTGGAAACTATCCTGTTTCAACTTACTACATGCCAACTAAGGATACTATTCATATGTAGTTTTGCTCACATGATTTCTTTAATGAATTATGTGATTTGTTTAAATAATATGTATAAATAGTCTAATAAATTGTAGTGTAGAAGGTTGGAAAAGATAACTTTTAGAATTAAATACTATTTTGGCCCCTAAACATTACAAAAATTTGTTTTTCATTCCTAAACTTTGAAAAGTTCTTTTTTCATTCTTAAACTTTGTAAACAGTTTTTTTAATATTTTAAAGACAAAAATAAGGATGACAAACAAGCTTTTTTTCAATAGTTTAGGGATGAAAACAAACTGTTTTATAGTTTAGGGACAAAAAAACGAATTTGTTAAAGTTTAGGATGAAAAACGAACTTTTTGTAAAGTTTAGGGACTAAAATA
Source organism: Quercus variabilis (assembly GCA_030445155.1). Classification (NCBI taxonomy): domain Eukaryota; kingdom Viridiplantae; phylum Streptophyta; class Magnoliopsida; order Fagales; family Fagaceae; genus Quercus; species Quercus variabilis. The sequence goes on from CP129454.1 coordinate 26,423,526, forward strand.
GTATTTTACTCAATGTTTGGAGCCAACCTTTGCCTCCATTTTATGTGAGAATGAAAGCAAACTGGTTTGTGTAACAATCCGCTTAATCTGCCCACTTTCTCTACTTCACACCACCCCTCAAAGATATGATATTTATTTATAAGCAGGTTTGGCGGGTTCAACTATGAAAGTGGCAAGTCAGGTTGAGTTGGGTGGCAAGTTGATTTTTTCAACCATAAAGAGTTCAAGACCCACCCACCCAACTTACCTATATATATATTCATCTCTTTATCTTCACCTCTTATAATATTTAAGTTTATTTATTTATTAACTCCATGATTTACGCATGTGGAAAATTTGATAATTTTCCAACACATTTGCAAAGATTCATTGTGACATGGATATAATAAGCATTTTTTTTTTTTTTGAGAAAAAAGTTAGAAAGTATTTGTTAGGATTTGAGTTTGTAGTGTTGGTAAATCATGACAAAAACTAAGTTTCATTGAGTTAGAATGATGTACTTTCAAGTCCAAGACAAAATAACTCAAGTTTAGGGTGAAAAAAGTGAGATACAATCTGGTTCTCTCAATTGCTGTATGATTGCTCTCAATTGCTGTTCAATTGCTCTCGATCGATCAAAAGTTGCAGATCAGCAAAAAATCAACAAACGTAAAAAGCCTATAACTTGTTCGTTTGAAACCCAAATTGCAATTCGTTTTTTGCAATATTTAAAGGACATTATAAGCTAACCCTAGATGAGGATTTTAGAGGTTTTTAGAGAGAGTAGAGTGCATCTTATGCCTCTAATTTTAGATCTAGGGTTTTTGTACCCAAAGTTCTCTCAAGTCTTCTATTGGCAATATTCTTTGAAAAAACTCAAGATCCAATGTTGTAGAAGTTGCTGCATACAAGATCAACTACTAATGGTGATCTGAAACCTTTGGGTGGGATCTTAAAGTCACAAGCATGAGAGTTTGTGCTTAGCAAATCCAAGATAAAAGAGTTTGTGGGGTCGGAGCTGCACGTAGTCGTATTAGTAAGTTCTACAAGAGGTAGCATTAAATTTAGGGGTTAAATTTATTGTAATCTTCCATTCTATCATGGTAGATTTGTATACCTTAAGTATAACTAGGTCAAATTCTCTCCAGGTTTTTACCTTGAGACGATTTGTTTCATTGGCTTTCCTAAATGATCATATTGGTGTGTTCTTTATTTTCCCGTTGTTGTGCATGATATGATCTTTCTTTGTTTAACCTAGATCTCACAATTAAACTAAGTAATCACTTGACTAATATATTAGATTAAACAATATGCTTTAAGGGGTTTACATAAACAAATAGTATTCATACCTTAAGATGTGTGTACTTTGACCCATGGAAACTTCCTATGATTTACTTTAATAGTTTATATTTTTGTTGCAAGTCTTTCAATGGTTTATAGGATTTAAAGGAAATACTTTTTAAATTTTATTCATAAATAGTAAAATAATTTTTGAGATTTAGTATACAAACTAAAACTAATCCACTTAATTGAAACGGTCCAAATTTTCAACTAACCCACCATTTTTGTGGGTTGGTGGGCTGGCGATGGTTTAAAATTTTTTCTAATCTACCAATGGCAAAAAAAATTTCACTCTACCCACCCAATTTGACCTGTTTACAATCCTAGAATGGACCAACCTGCACTATTTAAACTTTGAATCTACAACCAGGGATGAAAGATCATAACACTCAAAGTGTAGAAATTATTTAATTTGTTGGGAGCTATCCTTGATCAGTGTGAGCATCACCTGGTCATCCACTTCCTCAATGAGATTAGAGATTCCTAGGTTAAAGGCAAGGCTATATTTGTCTTTTAATAACATAATTCAGCAACTATACTAGAGGTCTTTCACATATTCCTTATGAAAGTCTTTATCCATTGTTGGAGATACCAAGGTCGGCCTTGCTTAGACCGGGTTGTTTTTTGGGGTTGAGCCCAGAATTTAAACTTGGAATAAAGAAGAGTAATGGCTACTAGCGCACCTCTTTGGCCCATAAGAGATACCGAACCCAAAACCAAGTAGCGAAACACGAGTGTATGACACGAATATAAAATAGCGACTGTTTAGCGATAATATGCGACAAACTATTATTATACATGTAAATACAATAATATACATCCAATGATAAGATAAGATTGAAATACAATTGTCTCAACAATTAATACAGTTCATCATCCAGCACTAGAAGGTAAAAAAAAAATGGTGTAAGCTCAATAGTTACAAAATACTATTCCATTAATAATACGATTTTAAACCAAGATAAATTTTCCCACATAATGCCTTTGTATTAAAAGGGGAAAATTGGTGTGTGGTGAAAGGCAATAGAGTACACCAACTCTGTGTGGAAGCAATTTGGTCTGACTTTCCCATCTAATCTGCATTTAGATGACTTCTCCCAGGCAATGCTCTTGAGGTCTTAGTGGCATTGGTATTAATGTATGGCTTTCTTGGAAGAGTAATGAATTGGAGTATATAGTATAGCACTACAAAAAATCTGGGTTCAGGCAACATTTGTAAAACAAAAAAACAAATAAAACGTCACTATAGACACAAATGGTCTATCATGGCCTTTTTTTACTATGACAATAAAAAATGTCACTATCGCAGCGTTTTTTATGAGAAGTATGTGTTGGGTGTATGTGTAAGTGAAATCCTATATTGAATAAAGATTAGAAGAATGAGTAGTTAATATAATATAATTGAACACATTCCTATTGAGTTTAGACCTTTTGGGTTAAAAAATCTCTATATGTTATATTAGAGCGGGAATGGGGTGCATGTACTTGAAGCCTTTTTGCAAATGGAGCAGGGTGAGTCCTTTTCATAATTGGAGTGGGGACAATATATTGAACCAAGCAAGCCCATAAAACCCACACAAACGATATTGGAAAAGATCTAACAAAGGAGTATTATTGCCAATGGTGCTAGACAACAATGAGATGCGAGGTTTCCGTGGAGAATAAAAGACAGGGTGGGTTTGACATGTGAAGACCCATGGATGATGCATTTGTAAAAGAAAAAGCACATTAGGCAAGGGGGAGCAAGTGAGACTTATTTATAACCCACAGAAAGGTCTTGAAACCCATAAAAAGGAGACTCACACGTGAGGGAGAGATTGTTTGGTATACACGTGTGAATGAAGTCCCACATTTAAAAAAGATTAGAAAAATGAGTAATTAATATAATATAATTGAGCATATACTTATTTGGCTTAGACATTTTGGGTTATATTAATTACCCAAGATATTTATCTCCCCAACGTTATGGAGAGATGGAGATTAGATACTATATAGATAAGAGGTTATGGTTGCTTCCCAGTAGATGAGTTCTTGTACTATTTTCTCAAAATACAATAAAATAAAACATCCTTTGTGCAAGGTGCTCAAACCTTTTTACCCATGACTGATTAGTCATTTTGTGGGCATTTAACTGATTAGTAGTTTCTCCAAAAAAAAAAAAAAAAAACACTTTTTAGTTAAGTTTAGGACGTCTCATCATTCTATGTCATGTCAAGTATGCTGATGCTGACCAAACATGGCTTACTACTACACACTAGCCCATACGAAGTCAGAAAATTGGAGAAGAAATGCCTAGTTTGATATTTCTTAGCTACGAGGGGTCTATTTCTCACATCATTTGCTACATCTAAGCTATGGTGGGTCTTATCTTGATTCTTCTTCATTAGAACCCCAGATCCACGTGGGAAGGCTTCACTATATAATAGATTTGCAAAGTTGATTAGGGGCCGATATTTGGCTTTCAAGATTTTAGTCCACAGAGTTGTGCTCTCATTAAGCAGACGCTAGTTTTGTTTAGCTATGAGGGATTCTATTCCTATCCTTGAATGAGTTGAATCTTTTAATTCCAAGAACTTATTCATCTTTGGCCTTAATAACAACTAACAACCTTCCAACAAACTGGGTGTAGCTTACATTTTTGCTTTAAAGATCCCCACACAAAGTTGTGTTACAATTCATCAATTGACTGCAAAAACTAATTGGAAGTTTAAGGCGTTGCATCACATGGATTGGTATAGCTAAAGTGACAGAACTAACTAGGTTAACCTTACTAGCTAAGAAAAGCAGTCTTGATTTATATCTGCTAAGCCTGTTTTTGACCCTCTCTATAATGAACTCATAGGCTTCCGTATTTCTGCCATCTGCCACAATGAGTATGCCCAGGTATTTTCCGAAACTCGTAGTGATTTTCATGCCTCAAGTATGTTCAATGCTATCTCAGAGTTTGAGTGAGACATAAGGGGAGAGAAACTTTTGATTTCTCAAGGTTTATCTTTTGGCCAAATTCACTGACAAATCTGTTAAGGATGGAGTTGCAGCAGGGATTGGTCGCTTTTGCTAAGAGAACTACACATTAGGGTGATTATAAGACTGGTCTTGGTGCATAAAGCCCTTTCCATCTTTTGCTCTGTGTTCTTCTTCTATAAGGGTATACAAATACTCCAGATACCATATGAAGATACAAGGAGACAATGGATCACCCTATTTTATAGGGCGTTAGGGTTGGCAAGGCTCCAAAGTGCCACCATTGATAAGGAAAATTAAGGTCAACGAAGCAATACAAGACATAATGAGATCAATCCAATTTGGAAGGAAGTTAAAGAAGATGAGAGTATGATGAATACAGCTTAATGTCAACCTATCATTGAGCTTTTCAAGATCAATCTTGATAGCCATTTTTGCCCATTTCCTTCTGAGATCAAGTGAATCATTTTCTAGACAACGGCAATGTTTTCAATTACTTTACGATAAGGAAGATTATTTGAAAATGGGCTTTAGGCGCAAGATCAAAATATTGGTCCTGGCCTTCAGAGTGTTTTGCAGAGGCTAATCTGTCTAAAGGACTAACTGTTTCCTATCAAACCATGTGCGGTCCTTATTTGTTTGGTCACGTGTTTTTTTAAATGAAATTTAATATATTTTGATGAATTTTTCTTAACAATTTAAATAGCATAATACAGTTGTATTTGATCTTCCCCATTTTTCTATAGAACAAAGAGAGCAAAGGTAGAAATAAGTTTTTTCCCACAGAGGTTATGCCCAAGTGAGATCGCATCAAACAAGTCTTTAATGATTTTACGTACAACCATTATATGCAACATCTCTCTAATATGAGGGTAGGTGCCACACTTGTTGGGTCTATTCCTTTGTAAAAGTATGTTGCATGCAACATGTTATGCAAGATATTAAATCGTTTGAATATATAATGCAAAAAAGTGTCATGATATGAAGATTGGAGAGTAATTGTGGATCCTCCATGTTAGGAGTAAATCACAAAGTGTGGCAAATAAAAATAATTTTTTAAATAATAATATAGATTTTGCGCAAAGAATATCAATTAGTTTTCACTTTTCTTTTTTTCATCGTTCTTAGGTTTCTTTCTCTGCAAGGCATGCTAATTTCGCAGGTGGGTACGTGTAAAGGCCCTTAGCCAAAACTCCTGTGTTAGAGAAGTCTTCATCAACATTAGAGGAGAATAATGAACTTCTTTTGCAAAAAAATAATTGGAGTTGGCTACGTTGATAAATTACACATTCACCTTATCTTGCTCATAATCTCACCTTCCATCTCATACTTATGGGGAGGAGTTGATGCAATTTGAGCTAGAGCTCTTCCAAATATGTTTTCATTACCGACCTTTGTTAGAAACTGTTACAAGATCCACTATTCTCTAATAGACTAATTTGGCAAAATTATACTTTTTCTCACACTAGCAGGCTGGAGAAATGCAGTAAAGGTATTAGGGTCATTAATGAAGTCAACAGAGACTCCTGGTTGGGCTTTTAAAGTTGATTTTAGTGGGGAAAACTCCCCTCTCAAGGGAAACTAAGGAATGCTGGCTTCAATTATGAAATTGAGGACTTGTCTCCCCAACGTGGTGCCAATTAACAATGGAATTAGCTTTCACCTAAATTGATTGCAAACATTTTGGCAGAGAGAGGAGAGTTTTTTTCAAGTTCTACACAGCAGAGATGCATACCAGCCTTAAATCAGAAAAAGAAAACTACTTGTGAAAGCTGTAATGGATGTAGACACTCAAAGTCATTCACATTCATTAACATTGATAACTCAAATAATGTGGCCAGCTTCTCAATTACCAAGTACAAGAGCTGTTTATTGGAAATGTTACCAGCAATTTAATTTCAAATTGTAATGATAACAAAGTCAACTATTCCCACAAGGTGAAGAAATTTGATAATGTGGTTATTATTAGAGTAATTGACGTAGATGTTTCACCTGAGGACACAATAATACAAGCAGAGATCACTTGTGCCCCATCTCTCATTTGTCAGGAAGCCCCTCTAAAAATGGAGGCCTGCCAAGCTATAGAAAGAATTTCACAACCAAGAGAATCTTATAAGCTCTGCTTGCAGTTCCAGAAAAGGGAACCAACCTAAGTTCAGATTTCTGCAGATAATTTGGTATAGTTAGTGTAGACAAAGTGGAAACTGTAACTATAATTTTAATGAATTTTTCTCAGTTGAATACAATGTAGCATGATATTAAAAATCAATGTTTATACATTTTAAGGAGAACAAAAGGGTGTGTTCCAAGTAGCTTCTCTTAAGATAGAATGAATAAAGCAATTCATACGAGAAGTATGGAATCAATTCTTTCATCACTAATGTTCCTCTTTTTCTTTTTTCCTTTTTTTTTTCCCACCTTATACGTACATACATACATACATACATACATATATATATATATATATTGACATAAGGAAAATGTCATCCTAGGTGCAATGTTGATTTGAACTTTCAATAGTCACAATAATACTTCCTTAGAATTGTTTCCCAACTATTTGTGATCTTTATACAATAAACAGAATCAAGGTGAGAAAGAAATGCATGAGAATGTGATCTCGAGGATAGGCATGTGTATGCTAACAAGAAGTTTCCCGAGGAGATGTTTGAACCATATATCAATGGTAGAGATCCAAAAAAAAAAGGGGGTTTATTGAGGAATTATTTCACTGCATTACAGAGAGTTATACTGGTTTTGACCTCTAACTTCTATAACAAATTTGAGTTTCCTACCAATGAGTTATAACTCAAATAGTACTTCTTGCTCTCATAATAATGGGATGGAGAGTAAGGTCATAGGTTTAGGATCCATTAGGTGTGTGTGTTATTTACCAATAAAAAAAAATTAAATAAATAAAATAAAACTAGAGTTTCCAAATTCATATTAATTTTTTTATAAATAAATCTCAGGACTAAATAGTGTGTGCACACACTTTGCAATGGATGAACAAGAGTTTGAGTCATTCAGCCTTCAAGAAGTACCTCAGTACTCAGCCAATTGCACAGCAAACTACATGGCTTTTCATGCTACCAATAAGCAGACTGAGCCACACCAGACTAGTGAGTTTCAGTCGGTTTTTATTAGTCTTACAGTGCGGTGGCGTATTGTTTTATAAAAATTACTTTTTGGTTTGGTGCTTTGTTTTGGGATCTAACAAACTGCTCACAGCAAACTGACCAATCACCTATCAAATAACACCATTAATATATAAAGTACTTGTAAATGATGCCAAATTTTCAAGAGAGACCCACTGCACCCACACCCAATCAATCCTTCCATTTAAATTTCAACTGAGTGGATGGAAGGCCCTTCTTCCCTTTTGGGGTTTTGTGTGGAGACTTATAATTGTAATGGTGCGTTGTTTGCCTTTTATTTTAGAGAGTCACATAACAGCTAGTAAGCCTTGAAAATCTTGTACAAGTTCATTAGCCTAATTAAAAGTTGTTGCGACTGTCTTAAAGAGGCCTTAATTGTCTTTCAAGGTCCAGTCTAAATGATCATACGTGACTCCAGCCCTCACATTATACATTTTTTTAGATAATAAAGGGATACATATCACCAATATGCATTGATTGACTGTATCTTATGCAAAATATCAAACACAATTGATCACATGACACATACAATATGTAATAATCTTTACAGTTCAACTACCTTGGTTTCTAAGAAATGGCTAGTTTTAACAATTTTTCTCCATAACATTAATGTACAAATTTAGGCATTCCACTCTGTTAGTTACCATAAAGTTTTAAGTTATCAGGAAGGGAGCCAACAGTGCACATCAAACTCACATATACGAACTTTAACAACCCTCACCGGCTGCCAAATATTACTAAACCAAATTGATGTATGATAGAATACGAAGGGGTCAATTTTTGTCATTAGTTGGTTTTTTTTTTTTTTAAATAAAATTTTCTATTATTTCGGAATTTTTGGATAATGTTTTATTTTCTTGTTTGTATGTCTTTTTAAGACTTTTAAAATCAAATTAAATTCCTTTTATGCCAGTGTATTAATTAGAATCTTTAGGAATATTTTCACTTCGAAACTAATTTTAATGGAACTTTTAAATAGGCCTGGAATCTGTAAAGCAAAAGGAAAAATTCTTATTAAAACAAGATTGAGATTTTCATTATTTTCTGGTGGATTCCCAAGTTCTTTCCCTTGTTATTCAACAAACCAGTATGGATTTCAAGGTTTGTGTCTGGTTAGAACAAGACCATTTATATAAAATTTCAAAGCAGGATATTAATACTCTTCTTTTAATTAAACTTTTGAATTCATCATAACATTCAACCTATGCTCATGCTAAACTACTTTAAAAAGAAAAATAAACTGACAAATAAGTCTTAAATGAAAGAAATTAATTAACAGTTAAAATAGGATCTTCATGAGAATTAAATATGATATCATTCAGGCCATGTAACAGAATATTTAGAAAGCAGAGACATTCACACAGTTAGATTGAGAAGAACTCTTAGATTGTTTAAGAATGTCATACCAAGAAATGTTGTCCCAGTGAAGGAAACCACCATGGCCTCTAGCATTTGTGAACTTGTAAACTGCGCCCAAGACTAGCCAAGGAATAATTGAGGGTTTTAAAAAAACAAAATGCTAAAGTTTACAATCACAAAAGGTTGCTAACCTTTTGCTTAGGACAAAAAAAAAGAAAAAAAGAAAGATATTATAAAGTTTTGAGTCAGGCTGAGATTACCTTGGTAACCCTCAAAAACTGGATCTTCTGATAGCAAAAGGGGTGTATCTAGGTCAATGAACCTATACAGTAAATTGCTACTTAGAACTCAAAGCACCAGTATATATGTAAAATAAATAAAATATGTAAAACAAAATTAGATTGGCATGGATTTTTCCAAAAAAGGATCATGATATTTACTTGAAACACCCAAGGCCAGCAGCAAGATGGCCAGCAAAGCCCATAGCCAATCTAGTCTCAACCATACCACCAATCATCAGACTTAAACCAGATGTCCTTGCCAACTCAATAATCTCAAGGGCTCCCATAACTCCAACTTTAGCGAGTTTAATGTTAATCACATCTGCAAGATTTCCTTGGACGATTTTCTTAACGTCATCTAAGCTCCGACAGCTTTCGTCAGCAGCAACAGATACCCCATATTTGTCTTTTGCAATATGTGTAACATGACCAAGACCCTCCCAATCATCTCTATGAACTGGTTGTTCAAAAAGGACAGGAGTGACCCCCATTTCTACAGGAAAAGTAATAGTTTGCATTAGTTCATTGGTCAAAGGAGTCCAAATATTCAGATTACATAAAGAGGGCAAGTTTTTTGAAGGTTGTATGTGGACCATGCACATTCTAGAATACAGAATAAGAACTTAGTCTTTTACAATTTATATAAATTATATACCGTGTAATTTTTCAAGAACTTCAATTGCTTCCTTTGGTTTGTAACCTTCATTAGCATCCAAGATAAACAGGCACTCGGGGTGTGCCTTGCGTATGGCCTGAAGAACTTCTATATCAGCTTTCAGATTCTTTCCTACCTTAAGCTTCAAAGTCTTGAATCCTTGATTACCATACTTGGAAGCCAGTTCCGCAGCTTCAGCTGGGGAAACGATTGGAATCTGCACGAATAAAACAGCTGAAACTTAGTTTCATGAGAAAGGTTTTCTAGATCTAAATACTCATTACTTAAATTTCTTAATTACGCCAGCAGAAATGGACCCCAAAATTCCTCCAGCCTTACTGGGTGACTTCTCCCAGAAAAGAATATATTACACAGAAAGAGAGATGGAAATAATAATACTCATTACAATAACTAACAAGTAATAACCAGCCACCTCTCCCAGACCTGCACAAGCAGGAGGCTTGTGCAATGGGTACAACCTTTTTACAATGATTAGTAACCAAAAGAGTACAGAAGCTTTTCACTGCCAGAATCACTAAGATAAGAACGTAACTGTTATATCAGTTGTAATGGTATTTGAAACTCCACCAAAGAGTCTCCACAAGGGCACACCGATGCTACTAGCAACTGCATCAATCACTGCCATTTCAACTCCTGCCCTAACCTTCAATTGCAAGAAAAGTTTAATGGAAATTAAAATAATTAATAAATTTATACAGTTGAAGCTGCATAAAATATTGGTAAAATCCATAAATGTATATAAACCATTAGTAGGTATATATATCCATGAAGTACGCAATTGCAAAAGTGCAGGTAGTTGTGTTTACAGACAACAATTAATCTTCAACTAAAGCCTCAACATAAGTAAAGATGACCATGAATTCTATCACTATATCAAATAACATAATTATGATTGTCATTCTTCAAAAGAGTGTGTGTGGAACACATAATTGAGTTTAGATCACAAGAATCATATAAAGTTCCTTAAGAGTACTTCACAAAAGTGCACTGGCCCATAACTACACCATCCTCAGCCTAAATTTTGGGCAGTTAAGGTTGCGTTTGGCATTGGCTAAAAAAGCCAGATTTTTTTACAATTTAGCTTATTTTTGCTACTATTCATATGTCTTATTGCATTTTTTGGTACTATTCATGAGTTTCACAGTACTATTTTAGCTAGTTTTTAGCTTTATCTACTATACTTTTAGCAAAAATAACAGAAGATTGGAGTGAAAATGACCCACTGTACTATTTTAGCTAGCTATTCATAAGTCCCAAACTATTTCAGCTAGTTTTTAGCTTTATCTACGGCACTATTTCAGATAGATTATGTAACTTCAAATTTATAAAAGTGAAACATGACCAACATCATATTACTTTTACTGATTTAATCCCCCAACAATAACAGGAGATTGAAGTAGATAAGGTATCAATTAGGGACCTAAAAACACTCCACTTGGTTACAAAGGAACATTGATTAAGAGAAATGAAAGCTAGATTTCAGAATTTCTTGTTTTCTTCTCTTTTGGATTCCAACCAAAAAAAGTCAACTCAACCAAGAAAAAGTTACTTATTCATTAGACAAAATGGAAAGTTTGCAGTTTTCTCAAGTCACACGTCCAAATTCAAACAATCAAAGCACCCAATACACTCAACTCTAAACACCCATTAAACCAAAACCATCAAAATTAATCTCTAAAAAAAACAAAAAAAAAAAAAAAACAAAACAAAACAAAAACAAAAACAAAAACACACACACACACACACACACACACACACACAAACAAACAAACTTCAGCACCAAATAAAAAGTGATTTCCAATTAAACCACAAGAAAATCAAAAGCTTCAAAGCTCAAATCATACTCACAGAAGCAAACTCATGTCCAGGAAGACTCCTACCAATCTCCTCCAACAGCGAGCACAAAGTCATCACCGGACTTTTCTTCAGCAACTGACAAGCTTCAGCCGCCTTTGACATAGCTATGCTCTGATCCTCCGCAGTCACACCAGGCAAGATTGGAGTTTCACCCCAACCCACACACCCATTACTCAGCTCAATCCTAATGGCCACATTCTCCACTCTTTCCAGCCTCGACGAAGCAATAGTAAACGGTGCAATCAAAGGGACATTCAAAGCTCTATTCTCTGCTCTCTGCACATCCACAGTGAAAGTCTCTGTCAAGTTCCTGAATCCAAAGCTGGTTGTAGAAGTCGTTGCTGCCATCGTGTTGCAGGAATTGGGCGGTGAAAGCTTGGAAATGGGCTGGAATTTTTGTGGGTTTTGGGTGACATGTATTGGAGAACAGAGGATGGGAGTGTAAAGTGGCGAAAATAGAAACAACCCAGTTGAGAACATGATTTGGTGTTTGTGGGTTTTTTCCTTCAAGTGGGGTAGAAACGTTGATTGGTGGCTGTGTGTGTTTGAAAATGGAAATTTGATTGAGATGCCATTCTTATAGAAACAGCCATTGTCTTTGTTTTTTTTTTTTTTGATAAACATAGAAACAGCCATTGTTATAATAACATAGGTTTGATGGAATATTCAATTCAGGTACCCCTCTTTCATTAAAGATATAGAAATTATTGTCCTTTTCTTGTTCCATGGTGCATGCATTATTGCTTGTATAAATAACCATAACAAATCTCATTTAACAACTCTTAGGATAGCTTGTTCTTATCTACACAAAAAGAAATTAACTTATTAAAAAATTTATATTTAGTATAATTAAGTCTATATATATAAAACAAAATTGATGTTCATTATAGTCCTTGCCCAGTATAAAACTGCAAACTGTAATGAACATCAATTTTGTTTTATATATATAGACTTAATTATACTAAATATAAATTTTTTAATAAGTTAATTTCTTTTTGTGTAGATAAGAACAAGCTATCCTAAGAGTTGTTAAATGAGATTTGTTTCTGATTTACAGAGCCTCCCTTAATAAAAAGATTTGTCCTTCTTCTAAAAAAGAAAAGGTGTAGCAACAATGCCATATATAGAATTAATCTCATTATTTTTCACAATATGTGAAGTGGCAAATTGTGGTTAGTGTAATAATTTCATTATAGTGAAATTAATGTTGCATTTTTTTAACCCAAAAAATAATAATAATAATAATAATAATGTGGCATTTCCAAATCGTCCAATAAAAGGGTTTATAATTATGCTAAAAATGTTTCTATGATCAATTGAAATCAAACCAAAAGAACATATAACATTTTTCATATTATAGAGCCTTTCCACGTTTTCAATGAACCACAAGAAACAAACTCTACACTAAAATATATATATATATATATATATATATATATATATATATATATATATATATATATATTCTCCCAATTATAGCTAGATCCTAGTCCTACAATGCAAACAGGAAAAAAATGGATTAACCTTGAAAGTAAGGCTTACCACATGTTGGTATATTTCATTTTCACCCCTATAATTTTAATATTGTCAATTAAATAAATCCTTCAACTTCCAACTTGTTTCCAATGTAACCCTTTCGTCTACATCCATCCACTTTGCCTTGTTAATTGCTACAAAATCACATGGTTTTAAAAAAAAAAAAAAAATAGCTTTCAAAACTATAAAAAAAAGCAAGAAACTTAAATTTAAACATTAGTGAAACTCTACAATTCATTTTCTAAAAAAAAAAAAAAATCAAACAAACTAAATTTGAGACAAGTCAATCATTTTCTAGCACTTTACCAATTCCACTTCATCCGATTCCTAGGCGTGGAGTGGTCTTCTCATATATCTGACACCTACTTCACTCTCTGTGTTGCCCTCTTCACCAAAATCCATCAAATTATCTTTGCCTCTCAACCATACATTGTCTGCGCCTCCCATAACTGGAAAAAACTTAAGTGCTCCGGGAGCATTGCTCCCGGAGCATGTAAGAATTACCTCCCATAACCACACACCTTCATGCTCTAAAACATCATTGGTGAGAATCATTCAAGTTTAGGAATTAGCAAAATTTTAATTTAAAAAAAAAAAAAAAAAAAATCAAACAAGTTTAGGACTCTCACCATCATCTTCTTTGGCCTTATCCCAGATCTTCTTCTTCTTCTTTTTCCTAAATGAATTTTAGAATTAAAAAAAATGTTAAATTAGTTTAAACTTTAAAGTTACTTTCTTACATTTTTCCTGTATTAGAATCTAAAAAATTAGTAAAACTACACCGTTTTGTTTTGGTTAACGGCACAGACTGGATGGAGGTGAATGGAATGGCTAAATTGGAAACAAGTTATAAGTTGAGGGGCTCACTTGGAAAAACTGAAGCTATAGGGATGGAAATGAAAATAATCCAAACTTATCGGATGTTATTTATAATTTAGCCATAACAATCAACTGATTAAGTGCATTTCATGTGGCCAATCTCACAAATGACAAAATTGAGAAGAGACGGACAATTTTGTCCATTTTTGACTTTGAGGGTTAATAGCTCTAAATTGATAATATAGAAAATCTATTTGAACTGACAACAACACCAAGAGTTATTATTATTATTATTATTATTTTCCTAACAAACTAAAGTAAAATTTCCGCAAATAGTGGGATTTGCAAGTAGTTTAGACATTTTGAGTAATTATTAAATATTTTCGGAGTAACTTACATTAATGGTAAGTCCCACTATTCACCAATATATATATATATATATATATAAGTAGAGATCTCATATGAAAGTGTATAAAGTTCTGTCATGTGGTACTCTCTTTGACAAAGAATTTGTTCACATAAATTTTTTACTCAAATGTTACATCAAAGATAAGGACTAATTGAAATTAAAAGATAGTTCCTGTAAAAAAAATCAAAAGATAAGAACTCTTTATTTTCTTTAAATTCATTGTATTAGAACATTTCTCAAATGCCACATTATATTTAAGGACTAAATAAAATTTAGAAGATAAAAGGCTCTTTATTTTCTTGGATTTATTGTTTCAAGACTTTCCTCTTTCTCATAAACCATAAAACTTTTCGTATTTCCACTCACCAATTTCACCTCTTATACTTATGTGACTTTTTATACACCTACCCATAATCTCTCATCTTTATGCCATAGTTTAGGTGCTTTTTTATTTTGTTTTAGCTCTCATAATTTCTTGGTTTTTTGGTAATTTTTTACTACTATTTAGTGTAATATTGGTACGAGCCTCGACTATAAAAGTAAAAAACGATGATTATTTTTGGATTTTCTTTGTTTTGAATCAAGATTATCTCAGCTTTAGTTGCAACCTCAAGTTTAGTTGCAGCTATTCAAGAATAATGTGCAAACGGTGTACAAATCACAATCATATTGTTAGTTCTCTCCATCAAAGCAACAATGAAGTAGTTCTTCACATAATTTTTATATTCTTTCTCATGTATCTTTAACGTGTAGCACTTATCCACCTGTATCATTTCTATTAAGTTTGTTAGTGTTGTTAATTATAGTTATTTTGGTTTGTTAGGATTAGTATCATATTATTTAATTTGTTGGTACTGTTTTGATATACTATTGTTAGTTAATTAGTGTGCACTACTTCTCTATACAAAGATAAAGCTCATGTGTAAAATTAATAATACAAGATCAGCTCTCTCAATTTTAGCTTATACTTTTCTTGAATTTTAGAATTCTCTTTGTTTTTTATTTTTCTTAAAAGGATATAAAGGCCATGTTAGAGCCAATTAAATATTGATAGATGGAAGTATATTTAGCTAATTTTTCTTTGTTTGATTACGTTCTCTTTAATTTTGTACACAAATAATTTTGATTCATTTAGATTATTAACAAAGTGTTTGAGTAGACGTGGCAAATGAGCGGGTCTAGTGGATGAAGTGAATCGGGTTGCGGGTTGGGTTGGGTTGACCCATATTTTTCACTTGATTTTTTTTTTTTTTAAAACATGTATTTGCCATTTAGAAAGTCATGCAACAAATTACTTGATTTGAAATACATTATTTTGAATTCACCGCTCATATCAAGAACGAGCACAACTAAACAAATTAATACTTGTTCAATAATTTTAAAATTATAAAAATCCTAACATTACTAACCAAAACAAAATAGCACAAAAGATAAGTAAAACAAATATATAAGTTTCATTTCTACACAATATCAATATCCCAAAACATAACCAAAAAAAAAAAATGACAAATGCCTTATTGTATAACTAATTTGACAAAGAATGAAAACATATAAGAAATTTACAATCTTAAAAAATAATTTTATAATCTATTATTAATTGTGGTTAGTACTCTATTTTAATTTGAGTATATATACATTAAAGTTTGATTGTTTACTTATTTATACATGGTCTTTTTTTATGAATATCATATCATTATTAAGCAACACATACTCTAAGAAATAACATAATTTATTTTGAAAAACCGTTTTATTTTGGACATGAATTGTAAAAAAGCAACACATATTCCAAGCAATATCATAACTTATTTTGAAAAGCCATTTATTTTGGGCATGAATTGCTAAAAAATAGGCCTAAGAATTCATAATTTATGTTAATTTCATTGATAGTATGGCTTCACTCTTTTTAACACTTATGAATATGTCTCATACATGTTGTGGTGGTCTATTCCCAACAACCTTGGGCTTTTGGGCCTATACCTGCAATTTACTTGTACTCTGGGTTGTGCTTATCTCACAATAGGAGGTCCAAGAAGTGGTTATTGATGTCGCTGATGAATTTTTAGTGTTACTTTGACACTAAACTACCTTGATCTTGGCTCAGCCGAGAAGGGTACTAAGCAGCCTAGCTCTCTCTTTGAAATCTGAACAAGATTTCCTTCTTCCCAGGATTTATGTTTCCTCACTACTCTCGTGTCTTGCTTTCCAAAATTTTTCAACTCTTTCTTCCTACCTCTCATCCCTTATTTATATCCCTCTCCCAACAGTGGGATCGTCATGATAAGAGAATATTCCATATGTCAGTGGGTCCCTCTATATCATATCACTGGTAAGAGGGGACCCACTTCCTGTTATTGACATGACCTCTTAGTAACTTGTGTCTAGCACTAGTTATTGCTCGGTAGACAGATTCTCCCAAGGCATTATCTCTTGATCACGACATGTCTTGGAGTAATTAATTCATATGTTCAACCAGCTCCAAATAGTTCGGCTAGTGGGTTGAGATGGGTTGAGACTATCCAATGAGTGGACCTGCAAATCAAGGTCGGCCTATTATTCTTGATCTATACAATAGCCCCCCACGATCCCAATTCCAGATCATGGGAGTGGGTCATGGTCATGTCTTTGGCACATAGGGGATTGTGCTTGATGTAACTATTGCCTCTCGAAAATGCCAAATGTCAGGTAATAAATGCGCTGGATTTGATAGCCTACCCTTCTCGCACGCGTAGGGCCAACTGTCAGGATCAATGGTCAAGATCTCCTGACCGTTCAGTTATCAAGGTGCACATGGATCAAAGGGCAAGAATGGTTTATAAATTTCTCACTCAAAGCATTAATTAATCCTTCCACATAAATAGTGCTTGGGTTTCTCTAATTTACTTTATCTATTTCATTTCTCATTTTCAAACTTTATTCTCAAGCCTTCAAAGTCCTTAGCCTCCTTCTTCCCTAGGGTACTCCTCCTGAGAACGTCCCTTGCCCTCATAAGTCTTCTAACCCTTTATGTTCATTAAATACTGTTCGGAGGGGAATATAGAGGATCAAAGAGTGTCGAGGGTGATCTTTATTCCACTTATGTTCATCCTAGAGGATGGGGTTAGGTTCCCTTTAGACCTTTTGTTACTAGGAACCCTTAGGTTTTACGGGCTCAGCCTCAACTAGTGTTTGCCCAACTTTTATAGGGTGGTCAACAACGTTAGCTGATTAAATAAGCTTTACATCCAAAGACTCACCCACCATGACATAAACGTCCTCTATAGTTGTTGTGGTAGCCTTAAAAACGGCTACTACCTCAAAGTTTGAAACCCCCAAATAAAGATGATTTATTACCTTCTGGACTCTAACAAGAATTCCCAATGGGAATTCATAAAGGTAAGTGGGAACTGGCTTGCTGATAAGCTTTCTTGCCTGACTTTTCCTCGAAGGGCAGGTTGGTAACCCCAAAGTTTTATTTTATTTTTTTTTTCTTAAAAAAAAGAAAAGAAAAAAAAAGAAAGAAAAGAAAACTTGCTATATTTTATATTTTTTTTTACTAACAGTTTTTCCTCTGCTTGCCATTGCAGATTCCAGGCATATGAAGTCGAACCTTGGCTTTGTCGAAGTTCAGGATCTAAATAGGATCCTACATTTTAAGGTGTTCATACACATCGATAGGCAACTTCAAGATTCGCATCTTATTCTCGGCTGCACCCCCCTCATACACTGGGTTTCAAGATCCAGGAGACTCACTTTGAGCAAAGCACCCCTCATTGTCAGACATAGATGTACGGCTAAAGGAGTACCTGCTTGAAATCTTGAAGAACGAGGCTTGGCAAAGAGGCTTTTGCAGGAGAAGGGCCGAATCCCTAGAGCCATTCAACAATGGTTCAGGGGACCTAGTTTTCCAAGCAAAAGTCTGGCGTACTTCCGTGAACGAGCTTGAGAAAGTTCAAGCTACCAAGGTGATGGTCCTACGAAAGGACGTTCAATTGTCAGATTATTTCTCAGGAGCCCAAGTTCCTGTGGGACGAGCACCTCCTCCTCGACTTGAAATGGTGGCCCCCGTCTATAGACGGAAAAGGCCTCTTGTTGAAAGCCCAAGGGGCCAGGCCAGAGCTCAACCTGTGGGGCGTAATGCTCCTACCATTCTTGTTATAGCCAATCCACTAGTCTCCTAGCCAAGCATCCCTACTCAAGGGTTGGCCGACCCTGCGCCAACTGTCAGGATAGAGGGGGCCTCATCCCCTACCCCCACCCTTTAGGCTACCACCATTCCTTCACACTGGGTGAAGAGCCCATTCCTACCACAATGTTCATATTAACGTGAAGGATAGGCACAGGTGGGTGAGTGGCTGAAAGCGTCGAGAAGGCCTTAATGACATGCATTTCTAGGAGGAAATTTCAGATAATAAGTGGCACTCTATAGTGGTAACTATTTTGGCCATTTTTCAATAACTTAATCTATATTGTCTTTTAGCCTTGGCACAATCATGTTCTTTCCCAGATTACAAGCAACGCAAGTGGTGCATCTACTCAAAGATCAACTGAAGAAAGCCAATGAAGAGGCAGACGGCAAGAAAGCCTTACAGCAAGTCATGGAGTCCACCCTCCAAGAGAAGACCCAAGATGTTGCTCAGGCTAAGAAGTAGCTGGCTGCCACCAAGAGAGCACGAGACTCTACCGATCAGAAGGTGGAGGTCTTAAAGAGGAAGGTATTGGAATTTGACACCAAGCTGGCTTAAGCTTTGAATGTTATCATGGCTCGAGATGAAGAGCTTACAGCCACTGAGAAGAGTTTGGAGCAGGTTGAGCAAGTTAACTATGATATTGACTTTGACGATACCAAGTGTTCCGTCGCCAAGGTCATAAGGGAGGCTAGGTTGGCAGGGTATTTGGAGGGATGGGTGGCCACTCTTAATGCCATAACCTCCCTCTGACCTCCTCGTTCAGGGACCTGTCCTAAGTTCCTCTACCCGAGGTTGTTTGCACGTTTGGTGCATAGAATTATTTACTTGCTTTTTACCTCGATGACATGACACTTAATTGTTGATAAAAAGAAACGATAGGTATTTTCACGATGCTCAGCCATACTTACACTGCTTCCCCCTCTTTTTAATTTACTTAGGTTTTTGCCCAATTGGTGACTGAAATTATGTCAAGGCTAGGCTTCTGTCCCGAGTCAAGTTTTCACCCAGTCGGTGATTAGAGTCAGGCTGAGGGTAGCTTTCTGTCATTAGTTAGGTTTCCACCTAGTCGGTGACTGAGGTCAGGCCGAGGCTAGGTTTTTGTCCTTAATTATCTTATACCTTTTGTCTTCATGTTCGAAACTCATCTCACATTTCCTAACCTACTAACTTTACACTTATACAAGGTGAAACATGAATGATCACCCTCGGAGTTGACTGTCAATGTGTACAAAAACCTCAAAATATAGGATCCTATTTAGATCTCAAACTTCGATAAAGCAAGGTTTAGCTTCGTATGCCTGGAATCTACAATGAAAAGCCGAGGAAAAAAAGTTAGCAAAACAAAATATAAAATATAGCAAGTTTAAAAAAAAATGCAAAAAATAAAACTTTAGGGTTATCAACTTACCCTCTGAGGAGAAATCGGCAAGTGAGCTCATTGGCAAGCCAATTCCTACTCACCTTTATGAATTCCCTTTAGGAATTCTTGTTAGAGTTTGAGAGGCAAGAAATCAGCCTTATTCATGGGTCCTAGACTTTAAGGTAGTAATCGTTCTTAAGGCTACCACAATAAACTATAGAGGGAGTTCAAGTCATGATGGGTGAGTCTTAGGTTATGGAGCCTATTTACTTAACTAACGTAGCTGATCACCCTATAAAAGTTGGTAGACACTAGTCGGGGTTGGGCCCATAAAGCCTAAGGATTCTTAGTGACAAAGGTCTAAAGGGAACCTAATCCCACCTTCTAGGACGGCCATAAGGGGAATATAGATCACCCTCGGCACTTTCTGATGCTCTATATTCTCCCCGAACAATATTCAATGAATATGTCTCGTGGAATATTGTATTTGGTCTTAAAGGCCTTTACGGTAGTATCATTTCTAACTAAATGGGCAAACTCTATAACAGGAATAATGCAAAAAAAAAAAAAAAAAAGGGGTTGGGGGTGTGGGGGGAGGGGGGTACGTTCTCAGGAGGAGGAGTAGGATGTTCTCAGGAGAAGGAGTACTCTTGGGAAGAAGGAGGCTTAGGACTTGGGAGACTCTAGTATGAAGTTTGAAAATGAGAAATAAAATAGAGAAAGTAATTCAGAGAAACCCAAGCACTATTTATAGGGGAGGAATAATTAATACTTCGAGCGGGAAAATTACCAACCACTCTTGCCTTTCAATCCACGCGCGCCTCAGTAACTAATTGGTCAGGCAATCCTGACTATTGATCTTGATAGTTGGCACAATGCGTGCAAGAAGTGCAAGCTGTCAAATCCGGCGACATTTGTCATTCCCGAAAGGCAACAGTTACATTGTGGGGGGCTATTGTATGGACCCAGAATAATAGGCTGGCCCTGAATTGCAGGCTACTCATTGGATAGTCTCAACCCATCTCAGCCCACTAGCCAAACTGTTTGGAGTTGGCCAAATATATGAATTAAGTACCCCAAGACATGCCATGATCAAGAGATAATGCCTTAGGGGAATCCACCTGCCAAGCAATAACTGGCGTTAGGCATGAGTTACTAGGAGGTTATGTCAATAGTAAGAAGTGGGTCCCTTCTAACCAGTGACATAATATGGAGGGATCTACTGACATATGGAATATTCTCTCATCATGACAACCCCACTGAGAGAGGGATATAAATAGGGGAGGAGAGGTAGGAAGAAGGTGTTGGAAAATTTTAGAAAGCAAGACATAAGAGTAGTGAGGAAACATACATCCCGAAGAGAAGGAAATCCTGTTTGGATTTCAGGGAGAGGGCTCAGATGCTTAGTACCCTTCTCTATTAAGCCAAGATCAAGGTAGTTTGCTATCAAAGTAACACTAAAACTCCATCAGTGACATCAATAACCGCTTCTTGGACCTCCAATTGTGGGATAAGCCCCACCTAGAGTACAAGTCAATTTGGGGTCCAGACCCAAAAATCCAAGTTGGATACAAACCACCGCACATGTCTATAATTTTAAATATATATTTTTAACTCTACTGTAATCAGATTATCTTGGCATGTACATTGTTATTTGATATATAAAAATCTTTACTTATTACAAAACACTTCAACCATTCATCTTTCAATTCATTTGCATGCTGTTATGTAAAGGTATAAATTGTTTCATTAAAGCTCACAACAAACTATTAAACAAATATTGTCTTAATTTTATAATTTTTTTACACACAAAAAAAAAAAAAGTTTTTAAAATGGTTCGGGTTACAGGTTAGGTTGAATTTACCCACAAAAAATGAGTTGGGTCATGGGTTTATCCGTTTTTTCCTTTAGGTCAAAAAAATTCAGGGTCAAGGTTAGGTCAGCAAATTCAGACCCGTTTTGCCATGTATATGTTTGAGATTGGGGTCTTGGGATTTGGTAGTGAGAATGAAGTGGTTGAGGAAGTGTTCGGTTTTAGAAATAAAGTCTACTTTTTATCTAAATGTTATTTTATTATTTTAAATATTAAATTTATAATATGGTATAGACTCCTAAAAATTTCTAACAACTATGCACTTACAATCTCATATATATATATATATACACACATATATATAAACACCCACTCAATAGTTGGAAACTACTTCTAAGATAAGGAAAAATTATAAAATATGAATTATGAAAATAAAGTTTCAAAGTATTCAACAACATTATGGGAAATATCATAAATACTATATAACAAAATGATTATTATATATGGATCTTAAAAAAAATTAAAAATTATTTTCAACCAAAATTATCAAGTATTGCACATTGCACAAGAAATCATCTAGTTAAATTAATGGTGGATCTATCATGTATGTAAGAAAAGTAAGCACCACACTCTAGGAATACTAATGATTTTCCAAACTTTAGAGTATTTCTTTTATGTCATACCGGTTAGTATGTTACATATTTGGAGTAGATCGCATGTATTTGTACAACTCTTAATGAACCAATTAGTGACTTAAACAGAATAAGAACAAAAACTCTTTCTTAATTAGTAGCGGGCATCCAAAGCAACCCCCAAAGCCAAACCCCAAGCCATTCCTTACTTTACCATAGCTTTCTTAACTATCAAGCGTAGAACCCCCTCAGCTTATATATAACTCGGTGAAAATATTATCATCAGCACATAGACACAAACTTCTGAAAATAACCATGACAGGTCATGGTTCATCATATTCTGAATACGATACATCACGTTCAGCAAAGCTGTTTGGACGTGTAAGGCCAATACATGAAGTTCTCGGAGGAGGAAAAGGTACTGTCTATTATTTATAGTCAATCTGTTGAAGTTGGCTTTCCCTCTTTGTTTCATGAAGAAAATTAGTATCAAAAGTTTTGGCATTTTAAATTATGCACCATGCATTATGTTTTGACAACTAGCAGTAGTAGTGGTGAACATGAATGACTTGCAAAGTTGTGAAGAAAGTTAAATGTGAATAGTATTCTATACAGCTTTAAGTTATATTGATTATCAATATCCAAGGATTGCCATCTGGTAACAGATCTCAAATCTATTTTTCCATGTAAGTTTAGATTGCATATGAATCATAATCATAACCGTTAATTAGGAGTAAAGCTCAGGTGGTTGATGAGATTTTGACACATAATTGTCAAAGATACTTTGTTAATTAAATGCTCTACTTTATTTTTGTGACTTTTATCTAATAAGAATTTGTAAGGGTGAAGCTTGTGTCTAGTACCTTGTTGCAATGGACACGACACAATTTGGACACATGTCTAGTTTTGAATAAGTGTCCACATCGTACTGTGTTCAATGCAAAAAATATTGAACATGCTAATTTGTAAAATCTTGTATATGATAAATTACCAATTGTTTAAAATTTTAAAATACTAATAAATAGTTAATTTAATCAGTTAACCAATATTATTCTATCGTATAAGAATATGAACAAATGTTTTCAATTTATCTGAGTCAGAAGAACATATTTTAGCGTAATATAATCCTATTTAATTGTGTTTTCCAATGAATTGCTATGACATACTGCTGCTAACTAAATATTTCCTATGGTTACATATATAGCTTCATCTAGTTAGCATCATTGTCATGATCCTAATAAACTAGAAATTGAATTTGCAGTCGCAGATGTGTTGTTATGGAAGAATTGGAAAGTATCAGGTGCACTTTTGATTGGAATAACATTCATATGGCTTCTTTTTGAAGTTGTCAAGTACAATTTCATTACCCTTCTCTGTCACATCTCCATCACCACATTGCTCGTTTTCTTCATATGGTCCAACAGTGCAGTTCTTTTCAAATGGTACTTCGTTTTTTCGCTAACTAGATAATGTATATGCTAACACTGTTTTACAGCTACTGCATTTGTAAACGGATTTTGTATCAACATAGTAACACTAGTTAAATATCATCACCAGTATTTGTGATGAATCTTGGTACGGAGATATATATATATTTTTTTGTATTAAAAACCCATAAAAAATTCACTAGGCATGCCACAAATGGAGTTCGAATTACATTGATGATTAAACCAATACACACACTTCACCCTAAAAAAAAAGAGATATAATTTGACATTCATAAGTATAGTTCAATATTGAGCTACGTCATATTTCAAAATCAAGAATTTTCCATTGAGGTGTTTGACAAAAAAAAAAAAAAAAAAAAACTAAACTAAAGAAGCTAATTGCATAGGATGAACTTTTTTTTTTTTCTTGAGAAAGTTTAACCAACGCATTTCCTTTATCTTAACTATTAAATTTTCTTCAGGAATCCTCCCAATATCCCAGAAAATATCTTGCATGAGTCTGAAATGAGAGAAATAGCTTCCACCTTCCACAAAAGATTCAACCAGTTTTTGTCGAAGTTCCAAGAGATTGCATACGGAAGAGAGATACCACCCTTCCTTTTGGTATATAAATAAACCATTTTTCCTCTATTAGACTGAAATTCAACACAATTAAGTACTCCTATATATATAAGGCCTCCCTTTATAAATTTTCAGGCAATTGTTTCTCTCTATGCATTATCAGTGGTTGGAAACTATTTCAGCTTCCTGAACCTCCTCTATTTGGGTAAGAATTTGTCACTTTTTTTCTTCTTTGTCCATGATGTTACATAATTAATTCGAGCTACGAACTAAATTGGTCTTTCTGTTTGCTGTATTGTGTGCATGAAGGCATTCTTAGCATGGAAACACTGCCATTTCTGTATGATCGATATGAGGACCATGTTGATTATTTCGTCGGCGAAGTGATCCAAGACTTGAAGAGGAAGTACAAAACGATTGATTCGAAGTTCCTGAACAAAATTCCAAGAGGGCCCGTGAAAGAAAAGAAAATCAGATAAAGATTGTGACCGCACAAACCATCCTGTATATAATCACTTATATTCTTCTTATAGGAGTCACACATTCTTAAGAAAAAGGAAATCTAGTCAAAATAAAGAGTCATGATCATAACTTTTGAAAGTTTGTATCATGAAAGTGGGGAAATTCTGTAGTTACTTGTAAATAATAATATTATGGTAAAGATAAAAGAGGTATAAGGCCTTCAAATTTATGTCAGCTCTAGAGAGGCCCAACATGTTCTTCAGTTTTAATTATGAGTTAACTTTTGTGAATTATAGGTGTCCGTTTGTCCAGGGAAGAAGCAGGATTCGCATTAAGAATTTTAATTCCCTCCTAACCAAACTAGTAAAACGATACACAAACTCGATCTAGACAACTGAAATGATAATGAAGAATTATATGCAAATCCATTTTGGATAAATAGGTCATAACACCACACCATGTTGCGTTGCTCAAATGATCACCCCCTTAGCCTTCTCGGGACAACCATCCAATTAAAAAGTTGGGTTTTTTTTTTTTTTTTTTTAATTTATTTTATTTTATTTTATTTTTAAGATATAAATTGGAATGTTGATATTGAATATATATATATATATATATATAGACACACACACTATATTTGGTTATTCGTGTAATGTAAAATTTTAATAAAATATTATATTTTTTAATTATATTTGTTGTTTATAAATAATTATAGTAATTATTAATAGACATTTATTATAATTTTGTTTATATTCTATTATTTAAAGAAAATATGATTTGGTAAGATTTTAAGTGTAAAATTCTAAAACCTCGAAAGTTTGTAAAGAAAAATATTAAGAAGTCAACCAAAAGTCAAATATTTTTGGTTTTATATATACTAGTTGCAAAAGCATGCGATGTGTGAGATATATTATTAATGATCATTTTGTGATTAAACTTATTTGAAATTTTAAATATATATATATATATATATATATATATATAAAATAGTAATTTGTTAAGGATCATTTTGTGAATCACCAAAAGAAAATTCTTACTACCAAACCAAGCAAATTTTGTCATTTCACATTTTAGTTCTACTAAATCTATCCCTTGCTATTCTAAAAAATTTAACCGATTGACTACTGTTAGGTTCTAAAGATATAGGATTTTATGTATTTAGAACTCTAATTTGTATTGTTGGTAAACCATGATCAAAACAGGTTGTTTAATCTTGTTTAGGCTTGCTCAAAGTTGGGTCTTTCATGTAAAGTTGGAATCAAGTGGCTGC
The DNA here is from genome assembly GCA_030445155.1 of Quercus variabilis. Taxonomy (NCBI): domain Eukaryota; kingdom Viridiplantae; phylum Streptophyta; class Magnoliopsida; order Fagales; family Fagaceae; genus Quercus; species Quercus variabilis. The sequence goes on from CP129454.1 coordinate 26,449,614, forward strand.
AGATGCATTGGTGCATTTCAGCCTGGCTCGATCGATCAGAGGAAAGACTCGATCGATTGAATCTCGGACAGAATGTTTTTTTTTTGCAGAATATTCCAGCTCAGCTCTAACTCATTAAACGTTTTGAGTTTTCTGTTTTTACCCTAGGTATATAAAAAAAAAACTCTAGCCATGTTTTTAGAGTTGCTCCAGTTAAGTTGTTGCTTATACTTTGCTATTTTGTGTAAATCTCTTGTGAGATCTAAAAGAGTTTTCTTTTACACAAAACTTAGGATTTTCAAGGTAGAGATTGCTTCAACATCTTGATGATCAACTTGGTCGCTACCATTGAAGCTTAAAAATTATCAAGCATAGGTGCTTGTACTTGATTGGAGAATCTAAGAAAGAATGAGTCCGTGGATTCGGAGCTTACACGTGGTCGTATTAGTAAGTTCTACTGGTGGATAGCATTAGAAAGTCAAGCAGGGAGCTTGTAAGTCCTTTTGTATGAATTTCAATTCTTTCGCATAATGGATTCAGGTTTACTTTGAGGATAGCTAGGTCAAATCCTCCCCAGGTTTTTACCGTGTGGTTTCCTGAGTCATCATATCATTGTGTCTTTTATATTTCAGCTGCTTTATACTTTTGATATGATTGTGTGTTTGTGATAACCTAGAATTGCTAAAATTAACTAAGTTAATCACTTGGCTAATTAACTATGTTAATCCAGTTGTTTTAAGGGGTCTAAAACCGTTCAACTACAATCATCTAACATTTCCAATAATCCAACAACAATATCAAGATCTACATCATCCTTGCTATCTTTACAAACCACCACATGAATTTTATGATCTATTTCATTCTCTATATATCATAGATATAGAGTTGAGTGAAATTAGGTGAATAGGAAGAAGTGACCCCAAGAAACCAAAATTTAAAACCAATAATTAAAAGAAGAAAAAGAAATAAATAAATAAATAAAAATACCAACAACATTGTAATACACAATTTTAAAAATGGTTTGTTTTACACATTACTTTATTAATTAAAGAATACTTAGTATTGTATTTTTAAAATTATATATACATTAGTGGCTTTATAAAACTACTTAAACATATGTTTTTGACCGAAAATTCTTAGGTACTCTTGGAGTATAAAGAAATTGTGCTTCCTCCTCTCACATTCATAGTGGAACTCACCATAAATTTAATGAGTGGACTCAACCATAAATGTGAGAGGAGGGATCATCATTCTTTATACTTCGGAAGTATCTAAAAATTACTCGTTTGTGACATACTCATTTGGCAAATAGAAACATGATTGCCAAATTTTGTGATATTTTTAATAAAAGTGCAGTTTTTTTTTTCTTTGTTAGGTAACAAATAGAAATATGAAAACGTAATTTTGTAATAGAAATAGTTCAAATTATTCAAACAAATATATATATATATATATATATATATATATATATATATATATTTTTAAGAAATCATTTAAATCAGCCATAAAATAAATGACATGTCATAGAAACTTCATAATTAAATATAGTGACAAACCTTAGTGTATATATTTAAAATATCAAACAATAATATAATTATTATTTGGTGGTGTGGTCACCAAAATCTGCTCAAGTAATAGTATTTGGGCCCCAATTTATTTATATGTGGGCTATGTCATGATCCTACTAGTTAGGCCTAAAACATTGCCTGGTTTGTCTTCTCCAAATCTTAATGCAAAAAACTTCCCTTTGGTTTCCTTCTTTTCTCTTGTGTTTCCCTGCGTTTTCCTCTCAATCTCTTTCTCCCCATTTTTTCCCAACCCCCCATCTGTTAACCCTTTTTCTCCTTCTATAATCCCTTGTTAGTGGGGTGATTATCATTATTCTCCCACCTCACATGTTTTCCCACATTTATCAAAATCCCAAAGGATCCTCACAACTTTAGAGGATTCCTTTGGAACTTGTTCCAGACGCCTAATAATGTTCGATAGCGAATTCCCCAATGGCACTACCAGTCCTTGATTACCAACCCCACTATGTTCGTGCCTTATCCCTACTTCTCTCGTCACTAGTAAACGTTAAGCCGACCACTTAGAGACCTCCTTGGGTGGTCATCCCTTTGACCCGTCATCCCAACCTTTGGGATGGGCCCATTGTGATAGGGATTGAAGTTAGCCTCCTCCATACGTACCATTCTTAGATTCTCTAATGGGCCTTAGGTCCTATTTTGGGTCCTGGTTGGATGGCTAGCACGGGCCTTCTAGACCTAACCCCCTCCCCCCCCCCCCCCCACACAGGTGGTAATTACTTGATTAAATCATGCATCACACAGACATAATACTAGCGTGTGTATGTGTGTGTATATATATATATATATAATGTTAGAAATGGTGAATGAATAGTATTGTATTGCTCAAGTAATAAAATATACGTGAGTACCTTTATATAGGAGGCAGAATGTGTAGTACAAGTATGTATGCTATATAAGTAAACAATGTAGGCCTAAGGCCCACAGCCTATTACACGTTAACATCCTCCCTCAAACTCAAGGTGGGTGTGAGACCAACTTGAAATTGTCAATCAAAGCACGGAGGCGTCCCTTAAGATGTGACTTAGTGAAGATATCTGCAAGTTGATCTTTAAAGAAGACTAAGAATAACTTGAGAGCACCATGGACAAGATGATAATAGATAAAATGACAATCGATCTCGATTTGTTTGGTCCATTCATGGAAGACATCATTGTGAGCAATATGAATGGCACTTTGGTTGTCACAATAAAGAGGAATATTAGAGGATGTAGACACACATAAATCCTCAAGAAGCCATCGAAGCCAAAGGAGCTTAGATGTGGTATCAATAAGGGCACGATATTATGCTTCAGTATTGGAGCGAGCCACAACGGCTTGTTTCTTGCATCACCAAAAAATCAGGAAATAACCAAGAAGAAAACAATAACCAGTGGTTGACCTTTGATCAGTGGGATTTCCTACCAAATCAGCATCATATAATGCACGGAGAACAAGAGAAGACTGAGTAGAGTAGAAAAGGCCATAAAAGAAAATGTCTTTTAGGTATCAAAGAATGCACTAAACAGCAGCATAATGAGTCGATCGTAGAGCAAACAGATATTGGCTCACCTAGTAACAACATAGAAAATGTCTAGACAAGTGACAGTGATGTAAACTAAGCTGCCAACCAATTGTCTATAAAGAGAGGGATTTAACAATGGTTTCCCCCCCTTCGAGGGAGTCAAATGTGCATTAAGTTCAACTAGAGTGTCAATAGTCTTGCTATCAGTAGGTCTAGCTTGAAACAAAAGTTTAGAAGCATACTTAGCTTGAGTAATATAAAGACCATTTGTGGAATGAGTGATTTCAAGACCCAAAAAGTAACTGAGATGTCTAAGATCTTTCATCTCAAACTACTAATTGAGAAAATCCTTGAGTTCTTGAATGACACTAAGGTCATCACTAGTTATGATCATATCATCCACATATATGAAAAGCAAAATAGTTTCTTTGTCGGTGCGGCGAAGAAATAAAGTAGAATCATAAAGACTAGCAGTATAATCTAAGTGAAAGATGGTAGAGCTGAACTTGGCAAACCAAGCTCATGGAGCTAGTTTAAAGCCATAAAGTGCACGTCGAATGCGACAAACCTTGTTTAATTTAACAAAGAGATTAGGAGGAGGTTGAATATAAACTTCTTCACTTAAATCCCCATTAAGGAATGCATTTCTGACATCCATTTAAAAAATGTCTCATTTACTAGCAGCAGCAATAACTAAGAGGGCACGAATAAATGAGATATGAGCAATCAGAGAAAAGGTCTCTTTATAATCAATACCCTACTCTTGTGTAAAACCTTTTACAACAAGACAAGATTTATAGCGCCCAATGGATCCATCAAAGTGAGTCTTGATCTTGTAAATCCACTTACAACCAACCGTAGATTGTCCAAAAGGAGAGTAACCAAATCCCAAGTATGATTTTAGATAATGCATCAAGTTCCTCTTTCATTGCAATTTGCCATAAAAGATTAGTGGAAGCCTCACAATAGGTGTGAGGTTCGTGTAGTGTAGCAAGGGCAATGTAACAATGATAGTCAAGTAAATGTACAGAAATAGATCTTACCCGATTTGTGGAAGATCTTTAGGTGGAGCAAGAGCAGGGTACCTAGACTCAAAGGGGGGTAGCTCGTCATCAACCTATTCATCTTTCACCTGTTCATTTGAGGGTGATCCAAGAGAAGCATAAAAACTATCTGGTGGTTAGATAGAGAAGTCTAAAAAAGGATTGAGAGCATTTATAGAAGGAAGATGTGACTCATTTGAAAAGATTTCTAAAACAGAGGAGGTAGTTAAGGAAGAACAGAAGTGAGAGTCCAACAAAGGAGCGGAGTTTCCAAAAGACAACATTTCAAGAAATATGAAGACGATGAGAGACAGGATCATAACACCGATACCTTTTTGAGTTTCATCATAGCCAAGAAAACAAAAAAGTTTGGATCGAGGCTCAAGTTTGTTGTGCTCATGAGGCTAAAGAAGAACAAAATAGGCAGAACTAAAGGAGTGCAGGTGATGATAGTTAAGGGGTGACCCAAAAAGGTGCTCATATGGAGTTTGATAATGGTTGACAATGCTTGGAATGTAATTAATAGTGTGAACAACATGAAGAGCAGCTTCACCCCAAAATGGGGTAGGAACTTTGGCAAAGAGAAAAAGAGCACAAACAGTGTCAAGAATACAACGAAGTTCTCGTTTGGCTCTACCATTTTGTTGAGAGGTACTTAGACAAGTTAGGTGATGTATAGTTCCATAGGAAGGCAAAAGAGCTTGAAAAGCATATTGAGTATATTCAAGAGCATTATCAGATTGAAAATTTTTGATTCGTTTGGAAAATTGTGTTTCAACCATTTGCAAAGTTACTAAAGATTGGTAGTAATTAAAACAAGATTTCATAGGAAAAATCCAACTATAACGAGAATAATCATCATTAAAGACAACAAAATATCAAGATCCACCAATACTAGTAACAGGAGAAAGTCCCCAACCATTAGAATGAATTAACTTAAAAATACCATTAGAGATAGATTCACTATTATTGAAAAGCAAAGTTGGCTATTTTCCTAATTAGCATGAGTACAATCAAAATTTTCTTTGAACACAGAACCTAACAAACTTTTAGAAGCTAACTGTTGTACCCGAGAAGAGGGTGCATGACCAAGATGAGATTGCCAAAGTGCGAAAGAAGGTAAGGAAGAAACTGCAACGGTTACAATAACAACAGCAACAGAAACAGGAGCAACTAGTGGAAGATGAAGGTTGTCTATGGGAAATATATGCCCAACTCTAAGACCGGTCCCAAGCTCCTACCCTATCCTTAGATCCTACATAATACACCTAAAATAGTAAAAAAATAAAGTGATAACTTAGTTCAGCTAATTTTCTCACAAAGCATAAATTATAGGAGAAGTCAGGTACATGGAAGACCTCAGGAACTAAAATGTTGGAGGTCGAAACAAAACCTAGACTATTGCCATGCATGGTGGAACCATCAGCTATATGAATATTAAGAGGATGTGGTGTAGGTTCAAGTTTGGAAAATAAGGACGAGTGAGGTGTCATGTGATTGCAATAGGCAGAATCAAAAAAGTCAAGAGTGAGACCTACCAAGTAAAACTAAGAAAGCAGTGGAAAGAGATGCATAATCAGTTATATGAATAGCCTGAGCTATGATGTCCTGTAGTTTAGCAGAGGAGAGGTTGATAGTGGATCCAGAAGACTGCGACTTAGTTAAGACGGAAAACATTAGTGGAGTCGACTTAATAGTAGCAACAGTAGCAGTAGATTTGTTGCGATGATAACAAGTCTCAATAGTGTGGCCAAGACACTTGCAATAGTTGCAAAACTTTTTGTTGGATTGCTTGCAACGATTGCCAAAACAAGAGGCCTCAAACCCTAATTGCAGAGGTTGCTCTGTGGGGGGGAGCAGAAGGAGCTGTAGCTAGAACATTAAGCTTATTCTGGGCTTGAAGGGTTGCAAAACGAGTTTCTTCTCCAACCAACTCATTTACAACAATATTAAGAGAGGGAAAAGGACTACAATTAAGAAGCTGACCTCGGATGTGCTCATAGTCATTGTTAAGTGACATCAAGAATTCATAAAAACGAAATTCATCTCGAACAGTAGCATAATGCTGAGCATCCTTCAAGCATGCCCAAGTTGGATCAAAAAGGTTAATTTGGTCCCAAATGAACCAAAGCTTATTATAGTAGTCATTAATAGATTATCCTGGTTCTTGCTTGAGCCAATGAAACTCAACTACTAACTAATATTTCGTGGATCTGTGAGAAGTGGAGTATCTTTTGGCCAACATATCCCATGCAGATTTTGCATCATCAAAGCTGCCCAATGGATTGGAGATGGAGGAAATGGAGGTGTTTTGGATCCAAGTGAGGATCATGTGGTTGTGACCACCCCATTCAACCATGTGATTGATGAAGGCAATATCTTCTTTAGTTGACTCTTGACAAGAATAGTAATTGTACTAGCACAATATTGCCTAAGCATGAGACCCTTAAGAAAACTGTGTATAGTTTGAGACCAAGATAAGTAATTCTTATTCCCCTCCAATATAGCATGGATGGGACAAGGAAGAAAAATATCATTTTTATCCATTTAGAGGAAAAATACGCAAAAATAAACTACAAAAATAATATCTGCGTGAAAAACTAGATAAGAAGCACATGGAAACAAAAAAGTCAACGGTCAAACTCACTATTAAAGTCAACAACGATGGTCAACGATGATGACATCAACAGGATGACGTAAGCAACTAACTGATGCTGATGTAAGCAAATGACATGGAATGATAAGCAGTGACTAGATGATGACGTCAGCTAGGGCTGATGTGATAATGATGATGTTACGGGTGACGTCAACCTAGACTAGAGGATGGCGCATGACTGAGATACAGATTCTTTAGGCTGTGCGTGAGGGCACATGAAGGCTCCAATGACTATGAGAGTTCCACGGCTACGTAGATCGAGGCAAAAGGATCATAATGGTGCCTGCAAAAAGTTAATCGGAGCAAGATTCACAGCAGAGACAGCAAGGGCAATGGTCTTTTTGGTATGGGACTCCTCGACGATAGCGATTGCAGGTCCGTAACTCAAGGACAATGGTTAAGAGACATCGGAGGTCCAACGGTGAGTGGCTGCAGCAGCTGCTATGATGGCGGAAGCGATGAGAGTGAAGTAACACCAAGAGAGACAAGGCTGCTAAGAGAAAGGTCAGAGCAAAGGCTCCGATACCATGTTAGAAATACTGAAAGAATACTATTGTATTTCTCAAGTAATAAAATATACATAAGTGCTTTTATATAGGAAGTAGAGTTTGTAGTACAAGTATGTTTGTAGTACAAGTATATATGCTACACAAGTAAATAAGGTGGGCCTAAGACTCATAGCTTATTACACGTCATCATATAATAATATAAAATACCAGAATAATAAGTATATTAATCGTCCATTGGCACATGCCGGATGCAAAAAAAGGCCACCTTGGTGCTGCAATAATTCATTATATAATCCTTTCAAAGTTGGGAATCACACGCTTGGTTCGACTACAACAGTTCCACCATGAATCTGATTAAGATTGTGTTTACATGGAACTTTGCGAAGCCCAAACAATAACCTGCCAAAATATCAATTTTTTTTTTCTTTCCTTAAACACTATGTCACATTTTCACCAAACACACTTCACAGAAGAAAAGGTTATTTAATGAATAATTTCCCCATTATAATGTGGTTGTTCAATGCAGGTATTATACGAGTATTTTCCAAAATTCACCATGTTCTGTATTTTAAAGGAAAAAAAAATAACAAATTCACTTGGTGATTGAAATTACTGCTGAGTACAGACTTTTCTCCCCAAAAAAAAAAAAAAAATTAGCTGACTTAAGGAGTAGTCTTCAATTTAGGAAGTTTTTAATGAATTCGGTAAAACAAACTATATCAAGTAGCTTAATCAATTAAAAATTAAAATTGTCTTTTGATGACAGCATGAACTGAACCCTAGAGCTGCTAATACAATCATAGCACACAGACTTGCATGCAAAACCAATAAATTGAATTATACTTTCTTTCTTTTTGGAGAAGGAAATTGAATTATACTTAAACTTGGCAATACTGTAAGTCTATAAATCCATTAAAATCCTAGTTTATGACAAATCCATAAATAAAATTCTTCCATAGATATAGATAGTGAGAAAGGAGGTGAGATTTGAATTACAGATATAAAACTCCATAAATTTATAGATATTATTACTGCTAAACTATTACTTGAATCTCAAAACCGTTCAATATGTGACATACTAGAACTGGTATACAAATCCTTCTACGCTGAGTGTCAAGTAAATTTGAAGTGGGTATCACTTAATCGTGCAGAAAAGTCACATAGATACAGAAACTGTAGTTGTGACTCTGATTGGAGACAAGATTCACGCATAACAATGAAGCTAGGTTATGAAAAAAAAAATCAACAAAAATGACAAGGATGCAGAACTTTTCGTAGTTTATCTAGTAAAGGCCAAAGTCAATTTCTCATTGCCCTCCACAATCTACTTAATTGTTGTGTGAGTGCAACCCAAATAATGTTAATTTTCAATTCTATTATTGTTTTCTTTTGCAGAAAGCCAACTAAAAGAGGACTCCACTTACATAGGCCCCAATAATTACATTTTTAATCCCTAATGGGACACTAATGTGGAGATTCTATTGGACTAGTACCAACCTCCCCAAGTCAAAAAGTTGGAGAAGTAGTCCAAAATCATTGTGCTATTGAAACTCTGGGAGCCAATTTGATAATTGTAGGTGCTGACTAGACCCTTTAACCAAGACAAACGATCATGAATCGACCGTTGGGGCAATTAAAATGTCACCTTCTACGTCATGTTAGATTCCACCCATATGGTCATAAACATTGTATTGCAATTAATGAGTAACGAAAATGTCTAATATACATACATATATATATATATATATATGTGTAACTCTTGTAAAGTTACACATTTTTTACACCGCAGATTTCTAAAACATCTAACAGTTAAAAAAAACACCATTAAAGACTATTATTTTCCACCTTATTATCTAATTAATACTAGCATTCTCTCACTCTCCTTATTTATTGTTTTCTAGCAAATTATATTTTCTTCAACACAATCTAACAAATATATATATATATATATATGCTTTCCACCAAATAATATATATATATATATATATATATATATATGATAAGTTAAACATTTTCAAACTTCCAAAGTTCCAACCTGTTTCAAGTAAATAAATTTCATTAAACTTTTCAATAAAATTACGCTAGAAATTTCGGGTAATTATTATTATTATTATTTTCCCCTCTCTTTCAAATCTCTTAAAATGTATTTAAAATTGTTCCAAATGGCAAAGCACAAACAAAACTCAGCCAAGATTCCTTGCACGACTTGGCTAGCTTAAATAATAAATATGGTGAAAATGGGAAACCAATTTTCTTTTTTCTTTTTCCCCCAAACCCCACTACAAAGAAAGATAATCATTTCTTAAGATACCATATCCATATGCAACTTAGAACAGAATTAGGGATGGCAATGGGGTGGAGTGAGGCCGAATGATGGGGTCTTCGTCCCTACCCTGCATGGTCTTATCTTGCCCCATCCCCGCCCCACCCTGCATGACGGGGAAAACTTCCTCACCCCATCCCCACCCCTTGGGGACCCGCGAAGCCCAGCCCCACCCCATAAAACTCTTCTTTTTGTTAATTTGCCCTACAACTAGTACAATTTTTTTAATGAAACCTATTTCATTAATAAAAATATACTTGAAATTACAAATCAAATCAATTTTTAGAAAAAAAACTGAATAATATATCTAAGTGTTTAACAAGACAATCATTAAAAAAAAAAAAAAAAAAAATCTCATAGTATAACACATAACAAAATAAAGGCAGAAAACCACATTAGGCAGAATGAAATAAGCTAATATTGATATGTTTGTTTAAATAGTAGAGTTTTAGAGTATGAAAAATTTACAATTATAACCCTTAGCAATGCGGGGCGGGGCAGGGATGGGGACGAGGTGGGTCTAAAAAGTTTAAACTCATCCCCACCCTGCCCCGTGGTGCCGTGGTGCAAGGCTAAAATCTTGCCCCATCCCTGCCCTACCACCTTTGCGAGGCGAGGAAAACCCGTGGGAGGCGAAGCGGGGAGGGGAGGGTTAAGCGGGGTGGGAAAAAATTGTCATCCCTAAACAAAATACATATGCTATGTCAAATATTTGACACTTCCAGGTTCCAATTTGTTTCAAGTGATTGAGTTTTATGGAAAGTTCCAATTTGTGCTTTGCCATTTGGAACAATTTTAAATACATTTCAAGAGATTTGAAAGAGAGAGCAAAAAAAATAATAATAATTACCCAAAATTTCTAGCCTAATTTTATTGAAGAGTTTAATGAAATTTATTTACTTGAAACAGGTTGGAACTTTGGAAGTTTGAAAATATTTAACGTAGCATATATATATTATTTGGTGGAAAGCATATATATATATATATATATATATCGAGTCCAAATCCTCTGTCTCATCAATTGTGCTCCACTTCATGCTCCATCAATAAAATTTGGACAACTAACATTTTTCATTAAATGAGATATCTCATTAAATGAGACAACTAGCATCTCTTATAAAAGTCAGAGTTATCTCATTTAATAAGACAGGTTAGTTGTCCAAGTTTTATTGGTGGAATATGAAGTGGAGCACAATTGATGAGACAGAAGATTTGAACTCATATATATCTGTTAGATTGTGTTGAAGAAAATATTATTTGGTGAAAAGCAATAAATAAGGAGAGAGAGAATGCTAGTATTAATTAGGTAATAAGGTGAAAAGTAATAGCATTTAATAGTGTCCTTTTTAACCATTAGATCTTTTAGAAATTTACGGTGTAAAAAATGTGTAACTTTACAAGAGTTACACCAGGTATAACTTAAACCTCTCTCTCTCTCTCTCTCTCTCTCTCTCTCTCTCTCTCTCTCTCTTTATATATATATATATATATATAATGAGAACAAAAGTTCAAATCTTAGGGTCCATTTGGTATATGTGTTTTAACAATAATTTTTCAGTTTTTTTGAAAATACGTGTGAATGAAAAAGTGTGTGAAAATGCGTATAATGTTGTTTAGAAATTGAAAACATGTGTTTAAAATTATGTACCAAATAGCCCCCAAATCTCTTTTCTTTTCTTTTCTTCTTTTTTATTTTTTTATTTTTATGTGTGTGTGTGTGTGTGTGTTTGGGGGGGGGGGGGGGGGGGGGGGAGGGGGGCAGCGGCAAGATTCATTCTATAATAATTGAATTTTTTTTTTCTTTTTAAGAAAAAAGAAAAGTTTCCACCCTTATCAATATTACCTTCTTTTTTTTTTTTTTCTTTTCTTTTTTTTTTTTTTTTACTTAGACAACTTTCCTGAATGTTTTATTTGAACCGTTTGAGTATTCAATTTTAAGTCATTCATCAAATAATAACTGCAGTACTCGTTTTCAGAATCAGTTTTGGAGAAAAACATGTACCTTTTTTTACTTTGAAACCTTAAAGGAACAGTACACATATCCAAAGATAGAGTTCTACTTTTCTTCGTCTCAAAGAAATTCATAAACTCTATATTTGAATGAACTTTACATTTATCAAAAGTTTTGAAACTCAAGTGACATTTTTTAGTGGTTTTTAACAGAGATATCTTGTATTTAAATCATTCTTTCATTTATAGAATTATTAAAAAAAAACTTGAGGCCTACGTTTTCTACAAAATTAGATTGAATAAATTTTAGTCTCTTTAATATATTTACGTATTTATCTATAAAATTAATACTACTCATTTAAAATTAGTTATTGAAAAAAAAAATTAATTTTTTATTTTGACTATTTGCTTCATCAACAATTTTTATTTAAGAGATATTGACAATGACTAAATTAAACACGACATTAAAAGGTTATGAACTAAATTGACATAATTAAAATATTAGGGATCAAATTAAAATATGATACAAAGAATAAATACCAAATACATAATTTAATTATCCATAATTGATTAATTAATCCAATGAACTAATACACTAGTCTTTTGACAGTTGGATTCTCAAACACAGTATTGATTATTATGTTTTACGACAAAAATGAGTGGGATATATATGAATATATGCCCATTTATTAAAGTTTGTAGTGACACTGTTGACCCACTATATTCCTTCATGTTAAAACTCGTGGCTTTGCCTGCCAATTCTAATGCAAGCAAAGAGAATCATATAAAGTCTTAGAGAGAGAGAGAGAGAGAGAGAGAGAGAGAGAGAGAGATCCCACTTGAGTGTTTTATAGGACCATAGGACATATAATTGTTGTAAAAACCATTGACCTTGGAGCTTCTATAAGTAGCCCAAGAGGTGAAAGATGCTCACCCTAGAAGAAAATTAAGCCACTTTACTCAAAAATCTCACAAAGAAAAGAGAGGAAGTAAATGGTGAGGGAACCTAGAGAGGCTATCAACTTGGATGGAACTATTGGTGATATTAGTCATGCTTGGCTAATCTTCTGGGTTGCTTTGGTTACCATTTCTTTAATCTCAGTCATAATCTTCTCTTGTGCTGATGGTGTATCCAAGGACAAAACTTCTACCGGCGACACCGACTTATATGGTGGTGGATGTGCTGCTGGATGTGGTACAGTTTGTGGTGGAGGATGTGGTGCATGACTTCTTCCTTTTCTTTCACTGGTTCTAAGTTCTAACACAAAACCATGAAAAAGAGAATTTGGGCAAGTTCCAAATTTAGCTAGAGCTTAGAAGAGAGACTGGGATGCCTTAGTACTAATCTATATTATTGACTGTCATAGTTAAGCCAATTTGAATCCAACAATAATTGTTCTACTTGGAGAAGCTTCTTAATTTCTCTAAGCCATGCTTTTGCTATCTTATTAGAGAATTACATTTCATTTAATCATGCAGCTTCTATTCCTTTTTGTTGTTAGTATGTTCTTCTTTTCTGTATGTCCTTCTATCTAGCCATGAGTATAACACATGGGCCCTAAGCTTGCATATTCTCTCGGTTTGTGGTTGAATTACAAATCCAATTAATCCCTTTTCACAGCAGAGAAACCCCCAGCACAGTAGTGACAAAGAATTCTATATTTATATATATCACGTAAGGAAAGATATTTGAATTCTGAATAATTCCATTAAAAACATTAGAGAGTGCTAATTGACCTAAAGGTCGTTGGCAAAAAACTCTAATTCCTTCTTGCAAGAAATGAAAAAAATTGGTTATTTCAAGATTTTAAACACATGCTACACAGGTAGAAGCACTTTTTAGCTTCATCTGCCGGTACTTGATTGAATTGGTGGTGCCTTTCATTTCATATTCCATATGCATCAGTACTCTATTGCATTATTTTTCGTGCCCATTCAATTATATATATATATATATATATATGGTGCAAGTGGAGCACAAACCACGCATGGAATTTGGACCATAATGATTACATTATACTCATCCAGCATGTTTCATGATATAGAAGATGTTGGGTCTCGAATAATATTATCACTAGTATTATTGATCTAAATAACAATTATACAGAAGAACACATATTTACATGGAAAACCATTTCTCTTTAAAGAAAAAAATTATTGGACAAATTTCAAATCAATTTCATTATTATCAAATTAATTACAATATCTCTTGTGTATGTCTCACGGTTAAAGAAAAATCTCTCTTATTTTTCTTTGCTCTCACATACACTCTCTTTGTGTTTCATGGCTAAAAAAAAATCTCATTATTTTTCTTTACCCTCACACACACTCTTTTTATGTCTCACGATTAAAGAAAAACTTTTTTTTTGGTTCTCACACACACTAATTATTTAACTTTCTTCTTTCTCCTTTCCACATAGTTCTACTTGTCTATATTTTAGAAGATGGCAACACTTTGCTCTCTTCTCTCTAACTTTCTTTTTTTTGTCTTTCTCTTTTCAACATCAAACAAAGCTCCACAAATTCTCCTTGATTCGTGTGCTTGTTTCTCTCCTTGCATTATCTCCCAAGCAAAAATCTATTTTTTCTCTATCTTGGTTTCACGATCTATATTCTCTCTCCCCATAGGGAGGACCTTTGGACCAAAATCATCAAATTCTTTGTAGCATTGTCTATTTATAAGACTCTTTTTCTATTCTCTCTTTAACAAAGAGTAGACTTTCCTTCCACACAAAGAAAGCCTAAATTAATTTTTCCTTCTTCAATTAGGAAAACTAATTGACTTTCCAAATCACAATTGGAATTTGAGGCCATTTTCCAACAATCTTCACCTTGACTCAAATTCCATCAATTGTTTTCATCTTCTTTCCTCTTGGGATAGCTCTACCATAGTCAAAGCAATCCCTTCTCTTCCATCTTAGTTCACACAAAAAAGAAGCATCCACTAAATCAACCAAGGTTTGATACCAATATAATTGGGTTCTGAATAATATTATCACCAATATTATCAATCCAAATAATAATCACACATAAGAACACATATACTTACATGAAAAACTCTTTACTATTTATTGTAGAATCGCTATAGAAGATCGAGTTAACAACTGATCATCGAAAAATTTCAGTTAAAAGGAAAAAATGACAATATGTGTTTCGAACATCGATCTGATAAGTCACAACTGAGATTACATGTTACAGCTTGCAGAAACCAAAGAAAAAATACCATGCACCTGTGGAAACTTTAAGCTGGTTTCCAAAGCAGCATAAAGCGCAAGAGAAAAATGACATATTTCCACTAGCACTAACAGTCAACGATTCATGCATGTTTTTTGGAGAAAGAATAACTGAATATACTAATTAATTGAAAAGTTTCTTCTTTTTAAGTTTTTATATATATAGGTCAAAATCACAACCTCTTTCAGAATTAGGCACATTTCCTTTCAGGTAAAGAAGGATAAGGAAGTGGTCAGTTTGGATGGTTGGAATGCCATAAACTTTACCAGAACGAAAATTCCTCCGCCTTGTAGTGCAATATAAAAGTACAGATATTTATTTCTCGGAGGGACAGATATTTCATTTTAGGTTCATATGACGCATTACTTAAATTAACCACAGCATTACCTTTTTTTTTTTTTTTTTGATGCATCCTCAGCATTACGTTATAACATAGGACCACCCAGGCACTAATAAAACTAGTCACCACTCGATTATACATATTATTTATTAACTAAAGAAATACATGTGGAATTTGAATTTGCACTTAAACTTTTGTTCCTTGTAGTCTACGGCTGTATTTATTTTGGCCCCTGAAGTTTTAAAACTTTCTTTTTGATAATCTTGAGAATATGTTTTAATTGAATTTCAAATAGTGGATTTGTTTAGAGTTGGTCTCATGGTTTTTCCTTCCAAGAAGAAAGAGTTGTGTTCTTGTGTGTAGTTAATATCTTAGCTTAAAAATTCTGACCATAATAGTTTTGTAAAATTGATTATATCCTTTGAGGAATTTCTTAATTCATATAAGATTATATTGTGGCCCAATAATTACTTGATTAAGGGTTTATAATACCAAAACAAACTACAACTATATATGCTGATGATGCACCAAAAATTGTCAATGAGTTGATAGTCCAAACAAAGAGCTCTAAAAAATTTAAAATAATAAACATACTCTTGGAGAGCGTTAATGTGGGGTTGGCTTATTAGCCGATGACCTTCTGATGATTAAGTTAGTACCTCACAAAAGCTCCAAGAGCTCTAGAAGAATAATAATAAGGGAATTTCACTCATCATACCTTGGAATGGAGGAGGTTTGGTGTTTATACAGTGGTTTAGAGCTAACCACGTTCCCATGATTTTAACCACGTTTCTTATAGGAAGTGCAATGGGAGGAATGGAATTAATGACACAGAGAGTTCAATTCCCATATCCACATGATATGGGTTGGTGGGAGGATCATTTGGTGTAGTACACGAGTTTCCTATCTATGTAGATGTGGAGTGGAAGGCACGCACTTGCACTGAAGAACACTAAGGTGTCACCGAACTAGCTACTTATTAGGAAAACAGAGGAAGAAGAATTTCTGTTGTAATTGAATTGATTGAATTGAAATGATTACAACAGTGCTCTGTTTATATATATACACGAGTAAGGAAAAGAGGAGAGGATCTAACTAACTTACTACCCTCTAACTAACAACCTAACAGAACTAACAACCATCACGTGCTATTCACAGGTCAGTTACTAAAGCTATATATAAAATAAAACAAAGGCTACAGGTCATATAAGGTAGAATAAAAACAAACATACAAAACTCTGCTCACTGTCGTTTAAGCAGAGTTATGGAGTTTCTTCTTCTCTTGGTCTTGTAATTTGTCCTAAGCCTTGCTGTTCTTCTTTGTAGTATCTTGACACCCCCCCCCCCCCCCCTCTCAAGTGGAAGAGGGGCATGAATGTTGACCATATTCAACTTGCACACAAGAAAGAAAAATTGATGAGCATTTAGGGCCTTTGTTAACAAATCTGCAATTTGAGCATTTGTCTTCACATGTAGCATTCTAATGAACCCTTCCAAAACCTTATCCCTCACTAGGTGACAATCAATTTCAATATGCTTTGTCCTCTCATGGAAGACAGGATTTGCAGCAATATGTAGAGCTGCCTGACTGTCACAGAAGAGAAGAGCTGCTTGAGGATGCCTGACTTGAAGATCACCAAGTAAATACAAAAGCCAAATGACTTCACAAATAGCTACTGCCATGGCTCGATACTCTGATTCTGCTGAAGATCTTGAGACTATTTGTTGCTTTTTAGATTTCCAAGACACTAAAGACTCACCAAGAAATACACAAAAACCAGTCACAGACCTTCTGGTGTCAAGACAGGAAGCCCAATCTGCATCTATGAATGCCTTTAAGTGCAGGTCTGATTTGCTTGAAAAGAACAAACCCTGACCTGGTGTCCCTTTGAGATATTGCAGTACCTTATTAGCTGCATATAGATGTGGCTCTTTAGGTTGAGCCATGAATTGACTCAACCGATTCACAGCAAAGGTGATATCTGGTCTAGTTATAGTCAAGTATAAAAGCCTTCCTATCAATCTCCTATAAGAGCTTGGATCTTGCAAAGCCTTGCCTTCATACTTACTAAGCTTGACATTAGGATCCATTGGAATCTTGGTTAGTTTACACCCCAACATGCCAGTATCACTCAATAAATCTAATATGTACTTCCTTTGACACAAGCTGATGCCATTTGTTGTTCTTGCTACTTCAAGACCCAAAAAGAATTTTAAAGCACCCAAGTCCTTCAATTTAAATTGCTGATCAAGCAGGACTTTTAACTCATCAACTGCCTGCTTGTTATCACTTGCAATCAAGATATCATCTACATACACTAAAAGAGCAATGAATGAAGTAGAAGTTTTCTTGACAAACAAAGAATAATCAGCCCTGGATTGAGTAAATCCTAGCATGAGTAAGGCAATGGAGAACTTGGCAAACCATTGCCTACTTGCTTGTTTGAGACCATACAATGACTTAACAAGCTTACATACAAGCCCCCCCTTGGTGTGAAAACCTGGTGGAAGATCCATATAAACCTCTTCCTTCAAATCTTCATGAAGGAAAGCATTATTAACATCTAATTGACAAAGATGCCAGCCTTGCACAGTAGCCACTGCAAGAAGGCATTTGACAGAAACCAATTTGGCAACTGGGGAAAAAGTCTCTAGATAGTCAAGACCTTCCTTTTGAGTGAAGCCCTTAGCAACCAACCTTACTTTATACCTTTCCACACTCCCATCAGAATTATATTTCACTTTATATACCCATTTACACCCAATGGTCTTCTTATGAGAAGGTAAAGAAGTGAGAATCCAAGTATGGTTAGCTTCAAGAGCAGAAATCTCAGCAGCCATAGCATCTCTCCACTTGGAATCCTTAACTGCCTGGTGATAGAACTTAGGTTCCTCAATAGAGGAGATCATGTTACAGAAGTGCAAGTGTTTAGGTGATAACCTGTGAGATGACAAATAAGAAGACAAAGGGTGGCAAGTGCTAGAAGAGATCTGATTACACCTGTAATCAACCAAATAGGTAGGTTTAGTACTGACCCTAGCAGATTTTCTAAGGGAAACAGACTAAGAAGGGGGCAAGGAAAAGGATTGATCTGGTAAGACAACAAAAGGTGCAGTAGGTAAGGATATGGACTGATCAGACAACACAGCAGGTGTATCAATAAACAAGGAAGAGGACTGACCAGGCAACACAGCAGGATGAGCAATAGAAAAAGAAGGAAACTGATCTGGAACAGAATCAGTGTGAGGAGTAGGCAAGTGTAAAGAATAAGACTGAGCTAGGACAGAATCAGGATGAGGAGTAGTAGGCAAGTGTATTGGTAAGGAACCAATCAAAATGGAAGAAGGACTATGGGAAGTACTAAGAGGTGTACCTGTAGAAACAAAACCAGGACTAGAGGAAATATCAAAGGTAGGATTACAAGAAGTAGGTAGAGGAATTGATAAAGGGGGAGAATTAGACAACAAGGATGTATAGGATGGAGAAAAAGGAAAGATTGATTCATGAAAGATGACATCTCTAGAAATAGAAATCTTCCTAGTATGCAGATTAAGGACTTTGTAACCTTTCATATTGAAGGGATAACAAAGGAATACACAAGGCAATGCTCTAGAATCAAATTTCAATCTATGAATAGAAGGAGTGGAGATGAAGCATAAACAGCCAAACACTCTAAGATGATTAAAAGATGGTTGTTTATGAAAAAGAAGTTCAAAAGGGGACTTGTTGTGTAGCAAGGGGACAGGTAACCTATTGATGAGGTAGGTGGCAGTGAGGATACACTCACCCCAATAGGCAGAAGGAAGGTTAGATTGAATTTTGAGTGATCTGGCAACGTTCAAAAGATGTTGATGCTTCCTTTCAACCACAGAATTTTGTTGTGGTGTATATGCACAACTCTTTTAATGCACAATACCATGAGCACTATAAAAATCAATTAAGGAGAATTCAAGGGCATTGTCAAACCTAATGGATTTAATACCAATGTTAAATTGGGTGTGAACCATTGTATAGAAAGAAGGTAAAAGATGCTTAACATTAGATTTTGATTTCATAAGGTACACCCAAGTAGATCTGGTAGCATCATCAACAATTGTAAGGAAAAATTTGAAACCATCATGGGTACAAATAGAATATGGAGCCCAAACATCCACATGAATTAATGAAAAATGTTCATTACAAATATTATTGTGAGAAGGGAAAGTCAATCTTTTCTGCTTAGCTAAAGGGCTGATGGTACAAACATCAGTACATTGGGCAGAAAAAGAAGGTAATACATTTTGTAAAACTGACATTCTACTCAAAGATGGATGACCTAATCTAAAATGCCATAGGATTGACATGTCTTTATGAGAAACAGAAGAAGAACAAGCAGATTTAGGAAACTTGTGAATGGAAAGATGATCTGACAGAGAAGGTGTAGTCCTGGAAGTGCTTTTCTGTAGCAAATACAAACCATTATGGACTTCACCCACTCCAATCGTCTTCCAACATGAAAGGCCCTGAATGAAAAAATATTGGGATAAAAACACAAGACATACTGGCAATTTTTGAGTAAGATGGCTCACAGACAACAAATTGAATGAAAAAGAAAGGACACGAAGAACATGATCAAGAGTAAGGGAATTAGATAGTTTAACAGTGCCAATGTAAGTGACATGTGCTGATTCACCATTTGGCAATTCCACAACACAATGAGAAACAGTGGTATAAGACTGAAAAAGAGATATGGAACAAACTATATGGTCACTTGCACCTGTATCCATGACCCAAGTATCTATACCAAAGGCAATTCTGTTCACTAGTTTAGCAGAAAATATGGAGTGCTTGAGATTACCTGCTAGGGGTGTAGACTGAGAACATGAAGCTTGATTGAAAGCAACATTATTTTCCATGGCAACAATGCTGGTCTGAGTCTCATCCCTTCCAATCATGGCAAGTAATTTTTTGCATTGCTCCATTGTAAAAGGAAAGGCTTGCTGAGTGGTAATATCTGAGTCATGAACAGCATTAAAGGATGAAACTTGATTAGCCCTTGGTTTGGTCTTGTAGCCAGGAGGATAACCATGGAGTTTGTAATACTTCTCCATGGTGTGTCCACACAAACCACAGTGGCTACAAGTTGGTTTCTCCTTTCCTTTCTTGAAGATCTTGGAATCAAAGTTCATAGTCTTTGCTGCAAGTGCTGTGGACTCCACAAAAATACCATTGTTGCTGCCTTGTCCAACTGATCTTTGCTTTTCATCTTGAATCAACAAAGAGAACACTTTCTCAACAGATGGGATAGGATCCATCAGCAAAATTTGCCCTCGAACGTGAGAGAAAGAATCATTGAGACCCATCAAAAATTGCATAACAGCTTCTCTATGGTGAATCTTCAAGATCTTCTCATTCACATTACATACACATTTCTCACAAGAATAGGTAGGAAGTGGTTCATAGTTCTGTAATTCATCCCATAGAATTGAAAGATTGGTGAAAAACTCAGTCACAGAGAGTTCACCTTGAGAAACACTTGCTAGATCCTTCTGCAATTGATAAACCCTAGGTCCATTACCCTGGGAAAACATGCTTTGAAGCTTATTCCAAACCTCCTTAGCAGTTTTACGATACACCATGCTTGTGGCAATCCTGGGAGAAACACAATTGATGATCCAAGAAACCACAATATCATTGCATCGTGCCCAGCTTTGAACCAAAAGAGGAACTTTCTCCATGGCTAAGGTTAGAGGAACTGATCCATCAATTAACCAGAACTTGCTTTTGATCCTGAGAGCTCTCTCCATAGAACATGCCCACGTAGGATAGTTTTCACCTCCAATCAATGGTTGTGAATCTAATATCGCACCAGGATTCTCAGCATGGTGAAGAAAGAAGGGATGCGATTCATCAATAGTGATGCTTGTAGAATCAGAGGAAGCCATGGATAAAGCTTCAAGACTTTGATGAGGAAAACCCTAACTTTTGGGGAAAAAGAAATTGGGAATTTGAGAAAACTTAAGCAGAAGCCAAAAATTGCTCTGATACTATATTAGGAAAACAGAGGAAGAAGAATTTTTGTTGTAATTGAATTGATTGAATTGAAATGATTACAATAGTGCTCTGTTTATATATATACACGAGTAAGGAAAAGAGGAGAGGATCTAACTAACTTACTACCCTCTAACTAACAGAACTAACAACCATCACGTGCTATTCACACGCCAGTTACTAAAGCTATATATAAAATAAAACAAAGGCTACAGGTCGTATAAGGCAGAATAAGAACAAACATACAAAACTCTGCTCACTGTCGTTTAAGCAGAGTTGTGGAGTTACTTCTTCTCTTGGTCTTGTAATTTGTCCTGAGCCTTGCTGTTCTTCTTTGTAGTATCTTGACACTACTAGGATGTCGTTGGTTGGTTGGGGTGTTCGGACAATTGACTTGAGTTAACCTATTTTTGCCTTATAGAAATATTCTTCATAAGTTATGATAGGATTTAACATTGTTTTAAAAACCGAACCATTTAAAGAACTAGAAAATTAAGAGGTTTAAGGTTTTTATGGTTGGACCAAGTTGGACCATAATGATGTTAAAATTAATTTAATAATAGTTAAAATACAAATAAAAGTATTAAATTTGTAAAAATTATAAAAAATTACTAAAAAATATCTAAAAAAATTTAAACAACTTCAAATAAATTATTCCTCAAAAAATAAAAATAAAAAACTTTCAAATGAATTTCCACAACTTAAAGTATAAACAAGTATTTAAAAAAAAAAAAAAAATTGTGTTCAATACTCTTTCAAATAAAAATCATTATATTGTGAAATAAAACTCTATTCAACAAATTGTACATTCTCATCATCACATATAAAAACATAATTCTTGAATCACTAATTAAATTATCAAATAATAGATTGAGGTGTAATTTATAATATAATATAAAATAAGAGATATATATATATATATATATATATGGAGAGAGTGAATAGTACTGCACCTAGCATGATTTCAGACAGGCTACTATTCATCCATAGCACTAGTCACTGTTGATGAACAATACCCTAGAAAAGTAATGAGACAAGACACTATTCATGAACAGTAATGGTTACTATTCATGAACAGTACCCAACACAATAATCCAGAAGTACTATTTGCTTTCAGTGGAAAAAGTTTTCACCCCCAATAAAAGCATTTCACCTTTCGGATTTTCAGCAATCTTCAAAGGAATCCAAGGCTCCCTCCAGTCTATATAAGGCAGCTCAAGTTCTATTTTGAACCAAGCGATGTTTAAGCAATGTTTTAGCAAAAACACCTTCCCTTCTCATTACAACCTTTAGTAATGTAATTAGATGGCATCAATGGGTACTCCCATCAAGGCCCTCGGTATGAAGGAGATTCTCATTTGTCTTATAGAAATCCCCATGCTTTTGCAGATTGTTGGAGAAATTACTTCAATAATGAAATTCTTAACACCACCTAAGACCTATGGAAAAATTATCATTTCATAGGAAGCACAGGAAGAATTTCAATATTCATAACTAGGCCTTATTCCACCGCAATCCTTGATCTCCAAAGGATTAGCCACTGCAATCCAAGGAGGTTCATGACTAGGAAGCCAGAGTATGAACCCTTGTTATTCTATGGATTCTGTAATCAATATGCTACTTATCATGAGCATGATTGCAACTATAATCCTCCTTGGGATCCTTGTGATGGAGATCCATCTGATGCTTATGATACAGACTAGCAACCTCATTGTGAAGAATTACAAGCCCTAAGAATGATCTGATCATCATTCACCAGTTTAGGACTTCCCTCATCCAGTTCAAAGAGCCATTGCTCACAATACAAGGTCTCAGTCTAGCCTAGACTCTGTCCAAATCGCTAGAAAATCTAGTAAAGAGTTAAAAGATCTTGCCCAGCAATTGCTCATCCAATCCAAGAAGTTAGAGTCAGAAGAAAAAGTTTCCCCTGCCTCTTCAGAAGCCTCAGTCAATTGTAATCCAATTGACCCCTTTCGAGACTCTCAAGATCCTTATGATGGTTACAATTTGAATAGCGATTAAGATATTCTAGAGAGCACTAGTCACTATTCAAAACAGTTTCTAGAACTGGTTACTACTCATCTACAGCACCAGTCACTGTTATGAATAGTACCCGTACTCAACAGGATTTTAGACAGGCTACTGTTCATCCACAGCACCAGTCACTGTTTATGAATAGTACCCCCAAAAAGCAAGGAGACAAGATACTATTCATGAATAGGAATGGTTATTATTCATGAACAATACCTGACACAATAATCCAGAAGTACTATTTGCTTTTGGTGGAAAAGGCTTTCACCCCTAGTAAAAGCATTTCACCTTCCGAATTTTCAGCAATCTTCAAATGAATCCAATGCTCCCTCCAATCTATATAGGGCAGCTCAAGTTCCATTCTGAAGCAAGCAATTTTTAAGTAATGTTTTAGCAAAAATACCTTCCCTTCTCATTACAACCCTTAGTATTGTAATCAGATAGCAACCCCAGTTTACACTTGTAACACCTTAACCGGTCTTCACAACTGTAACCCTATGGCCTCAATCGGCCTTTCAATTTGTAACCATATAGCCCCAATCAGCCTCCCTATTTATCTATAACTTACCCCTTTTGGGTATCAAAGCCAAGTTGGCCGATAATAGTTGTTGTAAATTACATTTTATTTTCAATAGTACATGTTGAATTCCCCCATTTCCCATGTACTGTTTTACATCTATTTTCTAATAACTCTTCCATTACCATTCATCACTTTCTTCATCTACTATTTCTTCTTCATTATTGTTTATTGGTTTAGTGATCTTTAGTTGGTACGCTGAGCCTCCTTCTTAAGTTATCTATTTATCATTCTATAATTATTTGTTCAAGTTGACCAATTATATCCCAGTTGTCTGCTTCTTCCTGTTTCTGTGTTTATCTCAACAATTTGTTGCAAATATGTACTATTAAGACATGTAAGACCAGATCTATGCTATTTGTCAACCCAGTTAGTCCCAGTGTCCTAAGGCAAGTGGTTGTTTAGCCAAAGTGAGGTGTTTAAGCTTAAAAGTTAGGATTGTGGTAGCAAGAGGTTATAGTTTGCACGAGATTAGGCGATCGTCTTGTAGAACACCCTATTTCAGATCTAAGGTTAGATCCAGAAATTTGAAGATAAAGATAATTAGGTTGTGATTGTTTACCATCATAATGATCACTATGACAATATAACCTGCCAACTTGATTGGAAATAAAATGCAACTTACAACAACTATTATCGACCAACTTGGCTCTGATACCATAAGGGGGTAAGTTACAAACAAAAGGGGAGGCTGACTGGGGCCATATGGTTACAAACTAAAAGGCCATTTGAGGTCATAAGGTTACAGTTGTGAAGACCGGTTAAGGTGTTACAAGTGTAAACTGGGGTTACCATCTGATTACAATACTAAGGGTTATAATAAGAAGGGAATATGTTTTTACTAAAACATTACTTGCTTCAGAATGGAACTTGAGCTGCCTTATATAGACTAAAGGGAGCCTTGGATTCCTTTGAAGATTGCTGAAAATTCGGAAGGTAAAATGCTTTTACTAGGGGTGAAAAATTTTTCCACCGAAAGCAACTAGTACTTTTAGATTATTGTGTCAGGTACTATTCCTGAATAGTAACTATTACTATTCATGAATAGTGTTTTGTCTCCTTGATTTTCTGGAGTACTATTCATCAACAGTGACTAGTGTTATTCCTCTAAAATTAAAATAAATATAATATAAGTTCCATAAAAGACATAGTCAAGTTGCTTACCTTAGTGTTTCTCCAAAAAAAAAGAAAGAAATGTTGCATACCTTAGTGGTTGGTGTGTCGTATTGAGAAACCTAACCCAATCTACATTGTGTTTTGCTTAAAATTTGCCGTGCCTTGTATAAGTTGTGCTTTCAAATTTATTTAATAAATTTTTAAAATTCACATATATAATATGCCTAAATAATATTTCAAAATGAGTTAGAAAAAAAAAATTATTAAAAAATTATTAACCCAAAATCGACTCAGACTCAAGGTTCAAAATAAAATTTCAACCCAACCCAACCCATCAAGATATTAAAAATGAATTCAAGATGTCAAATTGGATTGATTCATCAGAGTTGTGAGTTTGATGCATACTCCTAAATTTATAATTTGACCAAAAGGATCAACAATACCGTTTCATGTCTACAATGGCGGGTTGTTTTGAAGCAAAAGGATTCCCTTTTTTGTCATTGTTTTTGGTATGATGGTTGCGTCTTAGTCTCTTACAGCGAAAGATTACAATTTAAGCCACATCTATCACATTATTAAGAACTAATTTTTATTGGGTACTATTCAGTAGTCACTCAATCCAAATCCAAGTCATGAGATTTATGATTTATCACAAAAACAGGCTCTAGTTATACTGAACTAGCTATTGACTTATGACAATCTTACAGCAAATTAACCCCTTTCTTAGTTATGTTTTTTATTTTTTATTTTCAAGTTCTGGCTATGCCAACCTTATTCTTTCCATCTCTATTTCTTTCTTTT
The DNA here is from genome assembly GCA_030445155.1 of Quercus variabilis. Taxonomy (NCBI): domain Eukaryota; kingdom Viridiplantae; phylum Streptophyta; class Magnoliopsida; order Fagales; family Fagaceae; genus Quercus; species Quercus variabilis. The sequence continues at coordinate 26,475,294 of CP129454.1, forward strand.
CTTTTCTTTTCTTTTTTCAAGGGCTAATGTTAATTTATATGACATAGAAATAGAAGTTAGAAGCCTAGAACAGTGAGTTTGAGGATACACGGTTACACCTCATGCAGCCGAAATCCCAAGTTTGAGTCTCATGGATTCAACCCATAAGTTTATTTAGACAGGTGGGACACTGTGCCTTATAATGTCTAGAAGTTTGGGGAATAGTGAATAGCATAGTTTTCAAAATCATATCGAATTGCACAGTTGAACTGTCAAATTTGTGAACCAAACATTATTTTGGTTCACTATGAAGTAAATGTCTAACTTGCCAAAAAAAAAACCGATTAAACCAGGAAAAACTGACGGTTTATCATAAAAATATCAAACCACATATTTTCATCCTAACCATTTGATTATTCAAGGACAAAATTGCAAAATGTCCCTTTTGGGCAAACTAAGCAGCGTTTTGCTATCTTTTTCAAACTAATTAGGGAAATGCCCTTCTTTTGAAACTCGATTTTCTCAAAATTGAGTTATTTAAAAAAAAAAATTCTGGAGCCCTATAACGGCGTTTTTAAAGACTTATAGTGACGTTTTCAGGATATATAGTGGCGTTTTGTAACTCGACTTCCAATAAATCGAGTTATAGACAATTTTTTTAATTTTTTTTTTACCTATAACTCGATTTTATATAAATCAAGTTACAAAACGCCACTATAGGTCCTGAAAACGTCATTATAGGCTCCTTAAAAACGTCGCTATAGAGCCTAAATTGATTTTGAGAAACTCGATTTTCAAAAGATGGGTATTTCCCTAATTAGTTTGAGAAAAAGGGTAAAACGCTGCTTAGTTTGCCCAAAATGGGCATTTTGCAATTTTGTCCAATTATTCAATTTTGAGTTATTTTTATCATTATAATCATATTGTTCTTCAATTTTTGAACTTTTATTTATTTATGAACTTTTAAGTTTTATTTGCTTTTAAACTTGTAGTAAGTAATCAAAAAACCAATTCAATTGTCATATTTTTAGTCATTATATTCAATGGTTGAACCAATGACCCAAATTATTGAATTGATGAACCATTAAACCATTTTCTTGATGATTTAATACTCGGTTTGGCTTTGATAATTATAGTGAATAGTCTCATCCCCATCCATTTATAAAGTAAAAAAAAATTGTTGCAATAAAATTTGCTTAAAAAATGAACACTTGTTTTATTATAAATTCCACTTTATTTATTAAAAGAAAATGGCGTTTACTTGAAGCATAGAGCCATTCATACGGTATCAGATGCCACCCATTTGTATCGATCTTCCGCTCAGAAACGATGTTATTAAAATTTGTAGAATGAAATATCAACAAAGTCAAGATGGCCGAGTTGGTCTAAGGCGCCAGTTTCAGGTACTGGTCCGAAAGGGCATGGGTTCGAATCCCATTCTTGACAATCCCTTTTCTTTTTCTATTTAGAATTTATTTAGCTTTCCATTTCGGTGTTAGAGAAAATTATGTTATTGACAATTTGAGTTTGACACTTTTTGTGAGCCAGCTTCTTGGATCACCGAGCAATGAAAATGAGATTCCCACTAGTCTAATTACCTTTTTCCTTTACCCAGTAATTGAGGTTCAGCCCAACAAGAAATTGATGAGATGGGTGTAGGCCCCAACTCCTAAGGAATCACAAAAAGTAGCCCAAATTGCAATGTTATGAACTACAAAAATTTGGAATATAACAAAAATCTCAGCCCAAGAATAAGGACAGCATGATGGATATTCTCCTTAAAACGTACTTTAGGCTAAGCTTTAACTCCTTATTGAATGCCTGTTAAGCTGTTTGGTTTCAGCCCATTATGCTACTGGTAATATAGACGCTGAGAGGTCCGAAACTTACCTAAACCAAAAGTTAATTAATGTTTTGACATTAAAAAAAAAATAGCAATTATCATAGAGCGAATATTTTAAATTTAAATTTTATCGTATCCAGGGACGGAGCAAACAACCACTAAAGATTTTTGTTTAAAATTTTTCAAAGGGCCATGTTTTTGTTTTAGGTAAGGCTTAAATTTTTTTAGTTTTATTATTGGTAATTTTTGTTGTTAGGCCAATTTTTTTAGGTTTGTATATTTTGTTTTAGTTTTATTCTATTAATATTTTTTGGTCGTTAAAAGGTGGAAAATGCTAAAATTACAAAATTTTTACAAATTGCTAATGTGGTGAGTGGTTATTGGTAAGTAAAAAGTAATGCAAGTGTATGAAGTATGAACTAATAAGAATTTGCTACCTTAATAATTTGTAAAAAAGTTGTAGAAAAGTTTATGGCTATAACATTACTCTTAAAAAAATTGATGGCATATGTTAAGGGGGGCAAAGTGTAATTTTATTTAACAAAATTGTTAAAATTAGTACCTAAAAATATATTAATATTAAAAAAAAAAAAAAAAATTGGGGGAGGCCTTTGCCTCTTATGTCCATATATAGCTCCATCCATGTTCGTATCTATCCACGCATGCGAAGTTTTGTTGCAATTGCATGGCCTCAGTACATTTGTGGATTAATTCATTCCTTGACCACCAAATCCGAACATAGAGAATCATAGTAAACAAAGTAAATAGGTTCTCCCCATTTGTCTATATATATCAAGATATTTAGAAGGAATTAATTGGCCACTCGGAATTCCATCATACCAAAAACTATAGTGAAAATATCAGAAAAAAGTTAACCATATCTATTATTGACTATGTATTAACAGTATAGAAAGAAAATGTGCTTACGTATTTAAGTGTCGTGAGGTATAATTTGTTGTCAAGTAGGTCATGATGGAAGAAAATCATCTCATGGATTCACCATGTGGATAGTGGCGGAAGCATATGTTGCCATGTTGGTGCTTGGGGGCCATGAAGCCTCCCCAAAATTTTGAAATGTTTTTAGATTATATCATTATATGTAAAACTTTTGATTTGGCCCCTCCTAAAGTTTTTATAAGAGTTTTTTAAACTAAAAGAAAAATCTTTCATATCTAGTTAACTATTCGTTTTATCATAATTTATATTATCCTAATGTGCACAAAGTCATATATCATGTTTGGATTTATGAAAAATAGAGAATCATTATTATTACTTTAAAAACTTTCTTCGTACATATTCAAAGAAAACTAGATAATTTTTGTATATTTATTGAATTTTTTTAGAATTTTAATTTATATATTATCATGATCTGTTTCTAGCTCCGCTATTTCATGTGGAATTCACATAAGAGATGTTTTCACAAAACCACTCCATAAGATACCTCCACGTAATAAGGAGAATTTTCTGTCCAATTTTCAGAAGGAAAAGATGGCCGGAGGGACATACTTGTCAAGCAATCATCATTGAATTCATATCGGAAGAAATCATAACGGGTAACAAATAAATAAGTCTTCGTTGGCAGACCTATTGAGGAAAAAAAAACTGTAATTTTTGAGGAGGAAAAATTGTCCCTCAAGCCCAAAGTGATCTTCAACAAAAGAATAGAAACCTACAACATAAAACAAAACTCTCGGGTGGGACTGGTTATTTATAGCAAGGGCAATGGAAAAGTCCTTTTTTTTTTTTTTTTTTTTTTTTTTTTTTTTTTTTTTTTTTTTTTTTTTTAAGTGCATGTCCACAAACAATTGCAAAGCGTTCTTAACCCCAAAATCACGCAACACATGTTTCCTTGTCAACTCTGGTTTTTTTTTTTTTTTTTTTTTTTTTTTTTTTGTGGGGGTGGAATTGTGTTAACAAATGTTGGCCACAAATAATATATGCCATCAATGAGATAGTAAACCCCCCCCCCCCCTCCCTCTCTCCCAATTGTATAATTATTATCATTGACTGAGTAATTGATCAAAGGAGTACACCCATCAACAAGCTTGATAAATTCAAAAGATCGTTCTAACATATTGATGTCATTGTAAGACCTTGGTTGTCCAAAAAAATGTGTGCTATATTCTAAGAATATATGATGCCACATGTTCCAAAATAATTGTTGAATGATGAATATAACTAGTATACTGACCTATACATGTAGTAGAACAATTCTTTCATTTCCAATGCATGCAACTAATGCTCATTAACATCCCCAGATATCCACGGCTTTGGCCTATTGCTAGCAAGATGGCAATGTCATTGTTGTTTGGTGACCATAAATACTCTTTAGTAAATTAAAACCATTGTGTTAACAACTTTTTATTGACTCTTAATTGTGATTCGTTCTCCAATCCTCACATATTCATCACGTAAATCAATCATTACTCCAAAGGGGTGCATTCTTTGTGTGGCAATCATCTTTTGAAGGGAAGACAACTAGAGCCTTCCAACATTATTTCTTCATTGGACAAAGTATGGCTTGATCACTTTTAGCTCAAATACAATGTGAAGTAAAAAAGTGTTACTTGATCCAAACCCTTTCGAAATACATTTAGGGGATATATGGGTGCTTCAGCAGAGTAGTTGAGAAAAGGGTTTTGATTGCCTTGCAAAGAATCATACTTGATGAATGATGACGTTTGTAAGGGCCTTTTTTGTTATGTTGGGCTGGGTTACCTCCTGCGGTATTAGGCCTAAATGTTCTGAGTAAGGAAGTTGAGACCGGTTCAACTGCAACTTAACTTGATCCGGCTTGTGCACAAATTATGCCTTGTCTGCTAAGAACATGCTTATGGCAGGCAGAGCTATTTTAGATGAGTTATGGTAGGTAGACATGATAATAAAACAAAAAATGAATACTTCGGCTTCTCAACTAAAGTAAACAATTAATCTTTAATTTAATTTAAAAGAGATAATCACAATAATGATAGTTATTTTTAATAAAGACAGTAAGTTAATAAATGGTCAACTCATGGGTTAATCAAGAGAAGAATGAAATCAAAGCAAATCTAGTCTGCAGGACCAAGGCAAGAGAGGAAAGAACGCTTCTTCTCAACGCAATCAACCTCCCAAGGAAAATCCTGCCGTGTAAGTTAATTACTTTAAGGGAAGCGGATCTGAATGGTTGGTGCCCGGAGGAGAACCCCCTTTTTCTTGCTTTTGGCAAAGAGCAGGATTTTGAGAGGGAGAAAGGGAAATCGACCTACTAGTGTATGCCTGCCGGTCTAACTCTATTTTTTCCTTTCTTCTTTCTTTGTTTTTAGTTTTCCTCTTATCTTTTCTTTCTTTTCTTTTACACTCATTTTTTATTTTGTGATTCCCCTCTCTCTCCAGATTCTTGCCACCTCCCTTTTCTAGGCACAACAAAGGTCTTCTTATATAGTGCCTACCGTTACCAGATTTTACTATTTTAACCCTTAACCACCTTTGTCTGGTCTAGGTGTACTTGCCAGCCACCACTGGTCCATCTGTGTGCCACTTCCCATTTCCAAACAAGGGAGAGCTGTTTTATTTATTAGTCTACCGTGGCACCCTTTCTTGCCACAGTATGGGTGCTATCTCTCTCTCTATCCCTCATGGCATGCACCTAACGGTTCCAACTCAACCTTACTCATTTTGGGTGGTATGTCATCACAGCATGACGTACCCCCCAAAAGAGCTTGAGCAGGAATCGCAGAATAAGTTTTTCCCCTCTCTCCACCACCAAACCATGCCCTCTTACCTTTGACCTATAACCCCACCATGTCCCATATTGGCTAGGTACAGGTTGGTAATGTCTGGGCCTTACACATGTCTCCTTTTCATGTATGTCCAAAATCTGTCTGCTGCTCATGCGTTCGCCGTAGTCTGGAGGCTTGTCTGCACAGTCTATCGTCCTTCTTTGACCTTTTATGTGGGTTGCTTTGTGATTTTCCGCTCCCCTTAGGTGCTGGGCTTTGCTTGATGTTGGGTTTTGCCTTCTTTCAGTCTATTATTTGATCCATCATTTCCTGTCATATCACTCTATCATTCCTGCTGCAATGACTTAATCATGCTAGGCCTCTTTAGGCTTGCTGTTTATTCTTTTCCTAGTGACTTAGCATGGCCATGGGTTTTCTTACTTATGGGCTCCTGTGTCCCTTTTGTTTTCTCTTAGGTATCCTTGGCCCATTTACTTTTCTTGGACTTCCTCGACCCATTTCCTAACTCTGTGTTCTCATGGGTTTTTACTAACTTCATTGGGCTTCCTCGGTCTAATTATCTCATACTCATCCTTGGGGTTCGTGAGCTTGTCATCAACCCCTTACTCTTTTTGCTTGCATTGCTTTGGGCCTGCCGCGGTCCATTCTCATTTTTCTACATCATACACTGCCTATGAGTTTGCTATTTGTCATTTCTCTCTTTCCGAGCTCCTTTAAGCCCATTTGCTTCCTCAAGACTCATTTATTTATTTTATGGACATGTGATCTATTATTCCTGCCGCTTAGGCTTAATGGTTCTTTTTTCTATCTATTTGCCAACTTATTTTTGGCCTGTGCTGCTAGGCTTCCTCTTTCTTTTTGGCTTTCAAAATGACCATCAACAACTTTGAATAGAAGAACAATGTGAGCTTAATTGTTCTTCTATAGCAAATCATATAATTATCTCCAATTCATTATCGTCGAAGGATGAAAATTCATTAGCAATTATGTTGAAAACAAAGAATGAATGAAAGATAATTTTGGGCTGAGAGAAAACAAAGAATGATAGAAAGAAAGTGATTACGTTGAGGAGGACTCAAATTTTTGAAAGGAAATAGTCTTATTTAAAATAAGAGAATATGACTGTTAAAATACAACCCTTAAAATATGACTCTTGGGGCGTTAGAAAACATGAGCCTCTTTAAAATACAACCTTTATAAAAATGAATAAAGAAATAATATTTAATAGATATAGAATACTGAAGTTGATAGAGCTTTTTGTAAATAGTAGAGTAGCTAAAATAGAAAAAGGGAAGAGGGTGTGAGACCAAATTTGGCTAAGAATGTATTAAGCCTAGTGTCATTGGTCTTATTCTACGTGAATTTCACTTGTTTTTGGAATCAAGAATCCGAAAACATCTATTCATTATTAAATTACCGATTATCCCAAAGATATAAACTATTAGAATATGATAAATTTAATCATTTAATCACATATTTTTAACACTCTGTCTCACATGGGGTCGAAACTACCTTTTAATTAATAAGTGAGACCTAACACGTAGGAATTTAAATGAGAGGTAAAGTAGAAGAGACAAGGATTTCACTCAGGATTTCATGCTCTAATACCATGTTAAACTATGGATTATTCCAAAAGTTTAAGTTATTAGAATATGATAAATTTAATCATTTAATCACATCTTTTTAACATATGTTTGTTATGGTACTTTTGCATTTGTTCTTCCCTCCCTTGAAACAATTTTTTGAAGATAAGGTGCCAAATGAAATTTTTGGGATGCATATTTCTTGCACCGATTATATATAACAAGTGTCTCACAGCACATGAGTTCCATGTATTTATAAGACCCACATGCTATAAAAAGGCAATTGTAGGGCAATCAATTTTTGGTTTTGGGTGAAGTTTGGGTCCAGTGTTTAGTTATACTAGACCCGTTGAGATTATAACATATGTCCACTTTTAAACACATATCACCATCTTAACGGGTTAGTGCACTACATGTGCTGGACCTAAGTCTAACCCTTTGGTTTTAACCTATAGGAAAAAACTTTCACCCAATACTCTAGTGCAATTTAAATAGGATATGGACCAAACATTTGACATTTTTTACACATTATATTAACACAAGCCAAGTTCTCGTATTTAGAAAATTTGGAGCCCGTTAATTACCCTTTTAAACAACGATTTTCAGTGTTTAAACACCACTACACGTATTTTCACATATTTTTTTACTCACTCATATTTTCAAAAAATAAAAATAACGTTACTATAACAACATTACCAAAATGAGCCCTTGGTTGTTCAAAACCGATACCAAACAGTGTCTTACTACCTTCCACGTATGGCTAGATTGTTATACGTATAAGAAGAACTTGTTGAAAGGCTCTTTGGCATTCTTTCAAACAATCGGTGTGCAGGAATTTTACCCGCTAGTGAGTACCGAGTAGTGACCTACATCACTCCTCTTTTTTTTTTTTGAGAAAACCTACATCACTTAAATTGAGTAATTCTCCTCCACTAGATTTCACGCCACTCACGCCACAACTTTATCATAAAGGTACCGTATTTTACACGAGCGGGCAATATTCACGCCTTGTGCTAATAAAATTTCATATAGCTATCAAAGATAAGATGATCTACACAAAGAGACGATTGATTGAATCATCTTGTCATATACTTTTCTTGTCCGCAACTAAGTGGGGCCATAAATTAATCACCCAACAACTCAAACACAATCCTGATGAGTAACCGAAATGGGACCTAAAAACAATCATTAATCAAACTACTGAATCTTAATCTGCACCGCACCCTAGTTTGAACAATTTGAAACTTCCAAGAACCTTGTTCCTTGAAATCTCATATGCTTCCTATCAAGCAATATTTTGCTAACCAGGCAGTAAATACACATTCAAAATTGGAACCAGCAATTTGATAAATCAATGATCTAAATCTAAAAACGAAATTTTCCCAGATATGATTCAAACCCCATATGATCATATGCAGACCCACTTCATATATCACACCATTAATATCAAGAAACAATGAGAATTTGACAATTTAGGCAACAAGATCAGAAATTGAAACATATATGAGGTAGGTAACATAAAACCCAGAAATAAAATTCTAATGGGAATTCAGGGCAGCAACAGACTTGTTAGATTGAAACCCATTAGCCTTCTCTGCCACTCTCTTCTTTGGAACACTCACAGTCTTGGAACATGTACGAGTACTACTTGGCTGGAAATCAGAATCGTTGTCAGAAAATGAAGAGTACTCAGCAAAACCCTTCATCCCTGATCCACAGCAAGTCCACTGCTTTGCGTGTTTTGCAGCACGCCACCCAATTTTGCATGGAAGTTTGAAGCAACCCCAAACAACAGCTAGAGGGCAACAAACACAGAGTAAGCAAGCACTACAGAGGCACTCGGTGGTTTTATCACAGCATTGCGAAGAAGCAAAAGAGGAACAAGAACAAGAAGTGGAATTGGATTTGGAATTGGGAGTGGAAGTGGGAGTGGGAGTGGGAGTCTTAATTGTTTCCTTGTGATCAAGTCTTCTACTATCAAGGGATACTATTGCTTCTTTTCTGAGAAGGAATTTGCTTTCCATTCTACTGAGGAGAGCTTACCTGTGTTGTTTGTCATGTGTTTTATGCTGTGTTGAGTACTTGGAGAAGGAAAGCTTTCAGGAAAGACAACTTCCTAGGATCCAAGCTACAACGTGAAGGGGAAATATACAATTGCTCTCTCTCTCTCTCTCTCTCTCTCTCAAGATTTAGAAAAAGAAAAAAGAAAAAAAAATCTGCTCTGACATTGAAACTTTAAGTACACATATTCACCTTAAAAGGCTTAAAATAACGTTTCATATTATTAAAAAAAAAAATTATAATTAACGTTTCAATCTAACAGTAACTTTTTTCCTTTTTTTTTTTTATTTTTTGATAGGATTAGTAACTTAATTATATATCGATTAATTTCTCTCTCTCTCTCTCTCTCTCTCTCTCAAGATTTAGAAGAAGAAAAAAAGAAAAAAAAAACTACTCTGACATAGAAACTTTAGATGCTTCTCTGACACAGAAACTTTAAGTACACATATTCACCTTAAAAGCTTAAAATAACGTTTCATACTATTAAAAAAAATTATAATTAACGTTTCAATCTAATAGTAACTTAATTTTTTTTTTCCTTTTTTGGATAGAATAGTAAGTTAATTATTGAAAAAGTAAGTTAATTATTGATCAGACATTAATCTATATTTATATATATATATATCTTAATAAGTAAAACTTTGAGAAAATTCAACTAGAATTTAAAATTAGAATCAAATTTTGCATTATGTGTCTAAATTTATGTGAAGACTGCACCATAATTATCCACTTAAACTAGCTTGTAACCCCATGTATATGTATGGATATACTTAAAAATATACTATAAGATACATAATATAATTTATATATATAATTTAAATACTATTGATAGTTATTTTTATATTTTGTTAACTCTCTAAAAAAATTTGTAAGGATATTAGTAGATATAAAATGTAAATTGTCATTTTTTTTTTTTATTGTTAAGCATTTTTTTTTTACAATTTATTTATTTTAGACTATTTGGTTTTTGTACTTAATAACTCACTTAGATGAATATTCATAATGTGATCTCACATTTGATTCTAAAATTAAAAAATAAAACTCTTTAAGAATAAATAATTTAGGACACTTAGCGCAAAATTGAAACTCTAATTTAGAATTTTAATTTGAGTTTCTTTCAGCTTTGCCTATTATTATATATATAAATTTGTGTCGTGTGCCCACTTAAATTTTTTAATCTTTGTGCAAAGTGAGTTAATAAGTGTAAAATTCTAAGAATCTAATATTAATGAACTATAAAATTATTAAAAAAAAAAAAAAACCAATCACATATACTTAATAAATATCACTACAAGTTCTATCTTATTAAAAATTAGAAGAAAAAAATGATTATAAGTAGTATTAAATTTAGGTAAAATTTTTAATATGTGACTAATTATGTTTACTTTAAAAAAAATAATTTGACTAATTATTTATATTTTTATGATAAAAATTATGTTTAATTTTAAATGTATCTACACGTATGCATGTGTTACATGCCATTTTTTAAAAAAAAATAATTTGACTAATTATTTATATTTTTATAATAAAAATTGTGTTAAATTTTAAATGCATCCATGCGTTTACATTGGTTACATACTAGTATATATTAATAGGTAAAACTTAGAGAAAGTTCAATTAGAATGTGAAATTAGAATATAATTTTGTGTCATGTGTCTAAATTTATGAGGATCACACCATAATTATCTACTTAAGTTTGTGCTATTAAGTTTTTTAATTTTTGTGCCAAGTGAGTTAATGAGTGCAAAATACTAAGAATCTAATATTAATGAAATATAAAATTAGGAAAAAAAAAAAAAAAACCAATCACACGTGCTCAATAAAAATCACAACCTGTTCTATCTTATTAAAAATTTGAAAAAAAATTATCATAAGTATTGTTAAATTTAGGTAAGAATTTAATATGTGATAAATTATGTTTACTTTCTTTTAATTTTTTTATTATATATATATATATATATATTTATGATAAAAACTGTGTTTAATTTTAAATGCATTTATGTGTTTGCATGAGTTACATACTAGTCTATATATAGGCAAAGCTAAGAGAAAATCCAATATTGTTCTAAATTAGATTCCAATTGTTGTCTAATTTTACACCACGTCTCCTATTTAAGTTTTTTTAATTTTTGTACTAGGTAAGTTAATGAGGTGCAAAAGATGAAGAGCCTAATATAAATAAATTATCAGGAAAAAAAAAAAAAAAAGCAAGAGTAAACTCATGTATATATCCAAAAGAAATTAAAAATAAAAAAATAAAAGAGAGATATTATAATTTGAATCCATATATGTTTATAATTGTAATTTTTTTTAATTGTACCGTGCATATACACAGGTTATACACTAGTCTACACACACACACACACATATATATATTAATAGGTAAAACTGAGAAAAAATCCAATTAGGTTTCAAATTGGATTTCAATTGTTGTTTAATTTTGCACCACGTGTCCTATTTAAGTTTTTTTTTTTTTAATTTTTTTTTCTAGGTGAGTTAATAAGATGCAAAAGACAAAGAGTCTAATATAAATAAATCATCAAAAACTTAATAAACCAAAAAATAAAAAATAAATAAAGTAAACTCATGTATATATCAAAAAAATTAAAATAAAAGAGAGAGAAAGAGTATAATTTGAATCCATATATGTGTGTAATTGTAATTTTTTTTTTAATCGTACTGTGCATATGCACGGATTATACACTAGTCTATATATCTATATAATATGTGAAACTGAGAAAAACTCAAATTAAAATTTCAAATTAAAGTTCCAGTTTTGTACCATGTTTCCTAAATTATTTATTCTTAAAGAGTTTTATTTCTTAATTTTATAATAAAATGTGAGACCATATCATAAATATTCATCCAAGTGAGTTATTAAATACAAAAACCAAAGAGTCTAGAATAAATGAATTGAAAAAAAAAAAAGAAAAAAAAGGTGCTTTACAATAAAATTTTTTTTAAAAAAAAAGAACAATTTACATTTTATAGCTAATAATATCCTTACAAAATTTTTAAAAAGCTAACAAAATATAAAAATGACTATCAATAATATTTGAATTATATATATATATATATATATAGGAATTATATTATGCATCTTATTATATATATATATATATATATATATATATATATATATTTAAGTATATCCATGCATATGCATAGGGTTACAAGGTAGTATATATTAATAGGTAAATCTTAGAAAAAGTTCAATTAGAATTTGGAATTAGAATCTAATTTTGTGCTATGTGTCTAAATTTATGTGAGAACTATACCGTAATTATCTACTTAAGTTTATGCTATATGTCCATTTAAGTTTTTTAATCTTTGTGCTAAGTGAGTTAATGAGTGTAAAATACTAAGAATCTAATATTAATGAACTATAAAATTAAAAAAAAACACATATACTCAATAAAAATCACCACACAACAAAAATCACCACACATTTTATCCTAATAAAAATTAGGAAAAAAAAAAACGATCACAAGTATTGTTAAATTTAGGTAAAAATTTTAATATATGACTAATTACGTTTACTTTAAAAAAATAATTTGACTAATTATTTATATTTTTATGAAAAAAATTATGTCTAATTTTAAAATTATCTATATGTATGCATTAATGCATGTGTTACATGCTTTTTTTTTAAAAAAAAAATTGACTAATTATTTATATTTTATAATAAAGATTGTGTTTAATTTTAAAATGCATTTATACATTTGCATAGGTTACATGCTAGTTTGTATAATGAATTAAATTTTTATTATTAGAGTATTTTACTAATTGAATTAATTAAAATCCACATATCTAACAAATTAATATGGCATAAAGATGTTGACTACAAAATCTTATCCTTTAAAATTCAGATTAATGCAAAATGCAATTACCTGTCACACGTCCAACTCAAATAAGATGAAAAAAAAAAAAAAAAACCGATATTTAATTGTATATCTTAATCATTTACCAAAAAACTAGTTATCCTTTAATGAGCCTGAGATAGTTGAAAACTTGAAATCTTGCTAGTCGTAATAATGAACTTTTGAAAAAAAAATAAAAAATAAAAACTTCTCTCTCTCTCGAAAGAAAGAAAGAAAGACGGTTCAGTGTCCCAGACATTTCTCTTATAGGCGTCGGTTTTTTCCTATTTGTTGAGTTGACAAATTGACATCACTTAAACCTCCCATTAATAATCTATTGTATCAACAAATATCTTTTTTTTTTTTTGGGCCAAATTTTTTTTCTCTAGACTTTCTCATATTGTTATTACTGATAGTATTACTTTATTGGGTGTGAGTCATGATTTAAATGTCTCTTACGTCCCTGAATTTTTTAAAGGTACCTTTGTCCTTCATTCCATACTTGTACTGGATGGAAATTTTAATGAATTTTTTTTTTTTTCGAATTTAGAAATTTTATTAAACTTTTTACTGTGTATTAATAATCGTACCATTTAGATCTAAACAAACTTATTTTGGAACCGATGGAATATTATTTTATCTCCTTTTACTTTTTGACCTCTTCTTAAACTTTCTCTTGCTATTTGGACTTTCGGCATAAGGTTAGAATATGCTTTAGATGACTCTCACATACTATCAAGCAATAGTACCCGTCCCTTCTTCCTTACGAAGTAGGAGCGGAAGCCGAAAGGCGTAGAGAAAAGAAAGGCCGCTTTATAGAGAATGAAAACTTCAAGCCAATTATACGTTAACAACAAAATTTTTTTTAAAAAATTAAAAATAATAATAATAATAATAATAATAAATTTGTCATATCACATCAGATAGATATAAGAATATATACAAAATCCAAGTCATAGGTGCCATGTGTTATGAGCAGGAGCCTAACAATAAATTTAGATATGTCACTAAATTGGTCCCATGAGATTGACATCAAAACATACAAAATTTTGGCATGTGTCCTATGCCTAATTAAAATATGATACTTTAAGATATACTCAAATAACATTAACTGTCATTTAAATTTTCTTCAAAGTTGTTATCAAGTCGACAATACAATAATATTCCTAATTAAAACAAAATTGAAAATTCTAACATAAAATATCTTTTTTTTAGAGAGTTTCAAACTATAACGTCCGCTTCTGATAATAAAATTTTGGCATGTATCCTATGCCTAATTAAAATATGATACTTTAAGATATACTCAAATAACATTAATTGCATTAACTGTCATTTAAATTTTCTTCAAAGTTGTTATCAAGTCAACAATACAATAATATTGCAGAAGGCCTAATCATAACAAAATTGAAAATTCTAACATAAAATATCTTTTTTTTTTTTTTAGAGAGTTTCAATATATGACATCCGCTTCTGATGATACCTCTTTATGATCAGACCAAGACACCAATTAGTTTTTGGTGTAGGCGGAGATTGAACCCTAAATTTCTTTTACAACTATCAGAGACTTTACTAGTTGAGCTAACTGAAACCTACAACATAAAATATCTTTATAAATAGAAATATTCTATCATTTACAACATTTTTTAAAAGAAGAACTTTGAAATCAAACTCTAAAACATAAACTATAAAGAATTCTTGAATAACCCTTAAAGGCCGGGTGGAAAGCTCATTAGTTTAAGGTATGACATAATTTCAAAAGTCCCAAGTTTAATTTACCACACTTTCAATCTATGAAGATTTTGAGGTTTTATATATATTGAAAGTGAAATAATTGCCAAAGACTAAGACATGACTTCCTTGTTAATAAACTCAAAGTCCAAAGATTCACTTGTAAGTTTATTGCAAGTTTGCAACTTTCAAATATATCCTAGAATACAACTGTACAAAGCTAAGATTAGAATTTGAAAAAGCCATTGAAAATAAGAATCAAAGAGTATTTATTTGTAATGTCAAGCTTTAGCGCTTGATAGGAGTGTGTGAAAAAATAAAATATATAATGAAGAAAGAATTGTTTTAAATTATTTTAATAAGAAATATTATAAAATTGAAGAGTAGAATGTGGTCTTAGCGGTCACTAGATGTTGCATGTGCCTATCTATAACAATTATATATGAAAACCAAATTTTTTTGTTCTAGATTAAATTCTAATATAAATATATTTTTAAAAAAAATCTTATATAAATATTTATAATTTTTTGGTATTAAATATTTATAATTTTTTAAACTCTACTTACTCCCTAATTTTGTTACGCGGCTCACTTATAAAACATAAAACCATCCATAATAAGTTAATACAATTATTAAAAGTTAATCTTGAAATCTCATACTAATCATTTTTTTATATTAAGAATTAAGATAGCTAATCATGATATTTATTTTCTAAAAGTTCCTATTCTAAAAGTTTTCAGAGAATTTGCACCAATCATCTAAATTTATAGATTAATAATTTTAATTTTTCTTCTTCTTAACATTTATTATATCTAAATTTCTAATGTCCTCTGTGTATCAATTATCATTCAACCATATGTAGCATGCGTAGGATTTTTATTTTTATCCTTATTTTGGATTCTTATTGAGCTTTTACTTTATGAATTATTTTTTGATTTATTTTATCGCAGACAAAACAAAGAAATATTAGTGCCATAGAATTAGTTGCAAATTTGCAAAAGAACAGTTTTGGTTTAATAGTGAGCAAAAAATATGGTAAAAGAGAAAAAGTTTCTTTGAAATCAGTTTGGAAGAATCCCCTCCCACCCATTATATGGCAACTCATAAATGATAAAACCATTTATGTAATGAATTAGAAGAAATTTGCAAATCTTTTTCCAAAGAAAACCATTTTTGATAGTTAAAGTTTATCCCAATTTTTTTAATTTGATCCCTAGAGTTTCAAAAGTAACTTCAGCATATTATTGAAGTTCAAGATCCAATGTTACTCTTAGTATTAGACTAAGACAACAATTTGTTCCGTTTTTGCTTAAGTTGATTTAAACTCAAGTTCTTTTTTTAGGACAATAAACGTTACTAATTAAACTAACTAAAATTATATAATTAAAATGTGTATAACTATTCACCAAGCGATTCACTAACAAACTATGTAGTTAAAAAATGTCACATGACCATCATGATTGCTCACATTATTATATTTCTAAATTAATTAATAATTATTTATCATAGTGGTTACGTGACATTTTAAATCCGATTAAGCTGCTTGCATGTAACTTTTAAGCCAAAGATTTTTTTTTTTATTATTATTATTATAAAGGTACCAAATCACTTGACACATCAACACAAATTGTCACAAGCATCACAACTTGCTTGATAATGTTGGCTTCAGACACTTTTTTTTTTAATATACGAGTAGACCAATATAGTTAACAATTAATAAAAAAATCTAATGCAAAATAACATGAAGATTGAAGAATGAAACTTCATATCATTACTAACATTCTATGACAAAACGTAATGCGCAAGTTAAACGTAGCTTATAATCATTCCGTTCTAGGCGTGTCTGCACTCAAAAGTAAAGGCATGAAATTGTTTGGCAACATGGGCACGACAGTATAATATTACACAAATTAAGACTAGAAAGATAATCAATTTAGTTTATGTATATGAATATCTTTATTTCCTACAAAAATGATCACCACCATTGATAACCTTTACTCAACATCAGTTAGGAATTGAACGACAAATTGGTTTGGCCAGTCAGACACCAAGATGTTGATAACTCAACCTTTTTACATGTACAAGAATCCAAGTGGTCAAGAAAACAATCGTGGATATAAAGTAGGAGAAGGAAACAGAAAGCAACGCAGAAGCAGTAAACAGAAAGCGAGGCACAGTCGGTTTTAGAATCTGATTTCCAGACCCAGCATCATCATGTATGGAAAAGAAAATGACAATGGAGTCCAATAAGTTATATTCCAATTTATAAGAATAAGTTTTCCCCAAAGCAAAGCATAATTCCAAATGGATGGGGTGATAAGTACAACTGTATTTCAGAGAAGTAAAAAGCTACTGCTATGAAAAGCCGTGTGGGCACACACTACTTGGTTCAGCACAACACTACATGAAATCAACTTGGTTCATGCCAGGCTTCTTTACACCAGCACAGACTCAGAACAAACAATCAAAGAAGAGTATCGCATAATACTTTTCCTTTTGGTAGATAACTTGATCATGTGGCATGTAAACAAGTTAAGCAAATGTTCAAAACACCACCAAGGAAAAAACATAGGTCACGCCATTTTGGCAGTGACAGCATAAAACTAATATACAAGAGATGATGTTATTAGTAAAAAACAGTATCACTTCTTGAGTATAACTTCACATGAACCATAATAACTTCAAAAATTAATAGCATCCAAGATGCTTTTTCACCAACAGGACATAAAGAGTCCGCAGTGGACAAATCAGCAACTAACAAAATACATGATACCTGCAGAGAAAGTCACAGTATTTTTCCTTTTAAACCTGTGAAAACAACCTCGGTTGCAATAAAATTATTGCGGAGCAGTCACAAATCAAGTGAAAGAAGCAAATTTAAAGGAATCATAATACCAAACCAGGAAATGTGTTTTTCCAAGGGCAGCTGTTCCTCATCAATTTTCAAGCAAAACTGTGTCAGATTCTCGTATTCTCATGGTCTTGGCACGCAACCTCTCCATAAACGCAGAATTGGCTCTAAGCCTCCCTTTGACATATGAAGTTCGTGCATCCTCTGCTAGCTTCCTTGCTTTCCCAGCTTCCTCGATGAGAGAATAGAGAGTCCTCAGGCAATCCTTTCTGTTTTCCTCTCGATGCTCAAACCTTCAGCCAAAATAAACAATGCACATATAGTGTAGTTGGAATAAAAAAAAGCTAGAAGCTTCAGCATATAGAGGAAGACCCAAAAAAAAAAAAAACATTAATAGTTGTAAAAAGGACATGTCAATTAAGGAAATAACATTATATAATTTCGGATAGAATAATATGGCAGGAAAGAATACATTTTTTTTTTTTTTTTTTTATAGATAAAAATGGCTGGCAAGAATACATGGGACCAACCCTAACTAGTTTGTTGAGAATCCATAACCAAGCTTATAAATTTTGGGACTAAAAGGCCTGGTTGTTGTTGCAGAAGCTACATCATGTATATATCCTTTGTGCTCGCGCTAAAAGCATTATTTATCATGTATACATCCAGAGTCATTATCTTAAACTAAAAAAATAAAAAGAACGAGCTAGAAGCATTGCAAGGTTTTATACAATTCCAAGCCTAAACAATCTCATGATGCCCTCACCAAAGGGGCAACCTTTTTTTTTTTTGAAAGAGGGGAAGGGGAGATATTCTTTTTAATCTCCCTACAATATTAAAATAAATAAATAAAATGTTTAGTCACATAAGTCACCAAGATTATTAGGATTTCCACAGATGACTAAGGACCATAAAAAGTTAGAATGATGATATGTTACTAAAAACAATCATTTTGGATAGGAAATGAGAATCCCATGTTGTTTATTGGACTTACCTCTCACTAGTGATTGTAAGCTCATCCTTTCCTGGATGGTATCTTTTTCCAACCAATTCCCTGATACGGCGAAATTGATGTTTTGAAAGCCCAAGCTCTTTCACAGTAACAGACATTTTCACTTTTCTGTTTTTGGGGTGCCATGCATCACCACCAGGAGCAAAGACTACCCGTGTTTGCCACCTAAGGATTGGTCCCTCACCAGATGGGTCGTCTAAGTTCTTTTTCTTGTCTGGCACAGCAGTCTCATCAAACTGGGGAGGCCCCTCAGCTTCCATTATCTTCTGACTTTCAATTACCATCTCATCCTCAAATTTCTTAAACAACTCATAAGCTTCTTCGGCTTCAATCTCTCCCCTTTCACACATATCCCCTAGCTCATTGAATCTCTCTTCCACCTTTTTCTTTATCTCATCTGAAGAAAAAATTGCACTTATAGACATATCCAGCAGATGCCAATTTACATTAAAATAGATAATTATTGTCATTGATATTCACAACTTATTGTCTATGATATATATCTATGCAAACAATAAGAAAATTTGTGATGATATATATTTGGTTGTCTCAGTAAGACTTTGTAAAAGATCTGGCCTCTAACTAATCACAGAACATTTGTTGTAAAAATCTCAAAAGGCAAAAATATGCAAGTCTAAGTAGTCTGTAGCCAGAAAAACTGTAGGTTTGACATACAAACACCTTTCATAAGAGGCATTCTCTCAATAATGGGAAAAGTAATTGCAGGTAACAGAAAATCATTCCAAATAATCAAAACTAAGCCTACAATGTCAAGTTCTTACACTTCACAGATTCCGATCAAAATGCTCAGTTATTACCAATGTGTTATAGACTATAATAATGACGATTTGAGATCTTCCAACAACAAATCAGCTGCTTCACCATACTGGAAGAAAGGCATCCCTTTAAAACTGTGCGCACGTGCGTGTGTGTGTGAGAGTGTATACAGAGATTTCCTCAAAACTTCCAGAATTCATGCTGTCAAAAACAATCCTATATGCCCAACAAAATATGGACAACTGTTACAATTGAAAATTTCATATTCTTCCTATCAGTTATGGAACTTTATTACATCTTCAGACATTGAACCATTAGTAGCTCCTATCCAAAAAAAAAAAAAATTAGTAGCTCAAATGTTCTAAAATTCCTGTTGCAAATTACACACCCAGAGTTTATTTACAGGTGGTGAAGTGGTCCATATAAGAACATGCTGGTTCATATCAAAACACGCTTGATAGTGAATAATTAAATCAAGAAAGCGCTCATTCCATGCAAATAAAGAAAGGGACCAAATGCACTACTGACAGGCTGTCAGTGACAGCAGAGGCAAGCCTAACTGCAATAAAGTTTTTCCAATTACCTTGCTTTTCTAAATATGTAATAACAATTCCTCATGATATTCTCCTTTATGTCCATCGGGCCTTCATTTTTTTTTAGTGAACAGATCAGAACCTAAGACTACCCCATTCCATCCCAAATCCCAATTCCAACTAAGCCAAAACCCAGGGCAATAGTAACAGAAATTAATTATGAATCTATATTCTACATCCTACCTCTCATCCACTAATAGCCTTTTCAACCAAGAATTTTCATTACAAATAAGTCACTGCAGTTATCCTCCATGCCTAATATAATTCCAATATGACTCCACATCACGATAATTCAAGCATTTAATTTGTTTCACTTTCCCATTATATGTATACTGACAATTGGAGGCTTGGGATGAGTTGTAGACCCACCTAGATATCCTGGGTTCAATCCCCACTAGGAGTTCCCCTAAATTACCTAATACATGGTTCTGGCAGGTGGGGGGTTGTGTATCCATGGTTTACACCCCAGGGGGTGGTTCCAAAGGACCCTGCCTTAGTGAGATTCCACATCATTAAAAAAAGAATATATACTTGTGAACAAAATTATCCTAGCGGTTAACAATCAAATATATAATCGCGCCATACTAGGCTCTAAGCAAGCAGAATGTAGAACAGGGGCAACACAAAAGCGTATATGAAAATCTGGTAAAATATATAAATGTCTTGCATGTCATTTGACTCATTTCTATTACCATGTATCTCTGTCTAAATCAATATAAAATTGTCTGCACAATTTTGCACACATATTTCTATACATTCATCAGAATCCACTTACAATAGACAAATAGCAACAACAGCTGCCAAAAAATAAAATATAATAAATAAATAAAAAAGATAAATATGTGGTGTTAAGCTGGCCAAAAATGATTTTTAAATCTCCATGCATATACTTAATGAAGTGTCAATAAATTCAATCTGAGGAATACAGGCAAACCGCTCTCATCTAGTCTCAACTTGTCACTTCACATATAACAAATCCGGGTCAAGAATCACAGGGTGCTTATGTAACTTACCTATAAAAAAAATTAACACAAGAACAAAACAAATCCAACCATCATGTGATAAATTATCTACTGGGAGAGCCATGACATTCACACCGATTTAGTCCAAAAACAACAGCATTGCCTCCAAAGACGTCACCTTCAAATCTTATCTGACCTTGTACAATCCCAAGGCCGCTTCACATTGCAGTAGACATGGTTTGTAAATTTAAAAATGCATCAAAAGTGAATTAATAGCTTTAAAAATGAGTAATTGATTTTATTTTGACATTGGAATTTGTACTTCAACTCAAAGGTTGAGTCTTTAGATGTTCTAAGGAAACTACACATAGTAACTGAGAAAAAACAGGCAGTGCATCTATTTGCCTCTTGAAAATAGGGATTCTTTAACCAATACTAGCATTGGCAATCAACTAAATTTTTTACGGCTATGATTTGAATCACCCAGCTTACATGTTCAGGATCATATTAAAATATCAAAATGGCAGTGTTATAAGCATTTGCAAATGTCAGTGCAGGAAATCAATTCTGAAGTAGAGAAACAAAACATTCCAAGCAACAATGTAAGACAATAAACATCTGAAAACCGTTGCGATCCAAAACACCAATCCATGGAGGACAACAAGGACAATATACTATGATTCAGAAACTAAAATGAGAAAATTATTACAGTGGTGAATACGATGAACCAATTGTCACATAAAGAGACATTTTAACATGGTACTAAACATCATGTCTAGTAAAAAGTAAACATATAAATTTAAAATAAAAGAAAGCTAATTAAAGCAGAAGGGTATACCTGGGAGAAGGTTGTCCCATTTAAGCATATCCTCTAAAATCTCCTCGCACTCCTTTGTGTCTTTCATGATCTTATGATCAATGGCATCCTTAACAAGACCATCCCACTTCTGGTCATCCATGTTAAAGAAATCATCCTTAACCATTCTCTTCATGACTATAGGCTTCACATCATACAAATCATCAATCTCCTCATCCGTCTCGTGCATTTCCTCAAAATCCGATTCGAATTCTTTGTCCTTAACATCATCCAATGGCTCCATCTGAAACTCATCTACCAACTCATCATCTGTCTCCTCATGCTTCCCAGTCAACTTCCTCTGCAGAATCGCTTCAAGGATCGACGGGAGTGCCTCCTCATCACCTTTAAAGTACTTCTCTATCCGCGCTTTCAGCTCTGAGGACAGAAAATTTACACATTTTTTTTTTGTTTAAAAAACATATCAAACAATTCAAGCTTCGAAAGGCAACAACCAAGAGACAGATCCATATTGTTTTGGCAATATCCAGAAACCCCAAAAAGAAATAGAATTTTTATACCAAATTTAAATTGAATTGCAAATGATAAACAATTTCCCTTTTTAACATACTTAACCATGTCATTTTTGCTAGAAATCATTGAAAGACCACGAAAATGAAATAATAAACAACAACAAAAAAATCAACTAATAACTTGAAATTTATGAATTTTGTTGCTCCAACTTTCTGGGCAACCAAACAGAGAAATATGTAGCCATGCTGTTTACCTTTGTTACTGACGTCCTCGACGTCAATGGAGACATCTTTCTTCTGGGGTTGTGCCAAGCTGGTCTCTGGATCTGGAGCAGAGCTAGGGTTTTCAGTGGAAGAGGAAGAGGACGAGGGCGAGTCGTTCTCGGATGAGTAGAACCTGAGTCTGAGTCGGGGCCGAGTCGAGGCGGCGAGTGAGGAAGGACTTGGAATTGGGTTGTTTTGAATGGGAGGGGAGTGAAGAAGATTGCGAGTGTAGAGAGTGACATTTCGAAGCAGAGTGCGCTTCATTGTGTGGGTTTAGGGTTTAAGCTTTTTGCTTCAGGAAAGGGGTTTCAGAAATGGGGTTTTGGTTTTTGATGCACACCCCACCCATTCTCTCTTTCTCATACTCAATAGGTGTTCTTTCTGCAACACTTCCTTCATTTTTTTTATTGGGCCATGGTTTCTGCAACAAAATGAACATGGGCTTTGCCATAGTTTTTTTTTTTTTTTTTTTTTTTTTGACTGATTTTAGCCATAGTTTCTATTCCCTTATACTTCCTTATTTAGTTTTCAAATCCTTTTATTTTTTTGAAAAAATTATTTTTTATAACATTTCACAATATTTTCATAACAAATCTTAAGTAGCAAGTTATTATTAATTGTTAATGTTATGGCAAAAAATAAAAATAAAAATAAAATAATCTCAATGGTAAGTTCAAATTTGAAACAATAATAACTAACCACCTATAATTTGTTGTGAAAATGTTATGGATATCGCACTTCTCTTTATTTTTAGCAACTTATAACTCAATTGATTAACACCCCTATTATTTCTAACAAAAATATCAGGTTTGAATTCTCCCTCCCCAACTTTCAAATTATCAACAATATATATATATATATATATATCAACATTTTCTCTAGCTACAGGGTATAAAAAAAAAAGAAAAAAATATATAAATTTCATATAAATCGAAACTTAGAAGCTATGTATTCATGATTCTAAATGTTTAAAATCACAAGATAAATCTAAATCATAAAATTAGTCATATAGAGTTATAAACTCATGTTCGCAATAGGATGAGCCTTGTTAGTAAAATCCTAAGAAACTATATAGACTTTTTCATCGTTTTCACTAGTATTTTTTACTTAACCAACAAAGCCTCCTTGGCTAGGATTTTTTTTTTTTGCAAAATAACACAATTTTGCTAACAATTCGTTAGTTAAAATTGTTTTCAAACTATTTAGGAAACTAGCATTTCAAGTCTTTTAGACTTGAGTTTACTATAGCAGCTCAAGTTCCATGTGCTGGTAGAGCTGAGGAGGATTAAAATCCACATGGGACTCAAGTTTTAAAGACTTGAATTCTAGTTCCTGCATTGAGTTCTTGTTCTTTCTTCTTTTTTCTTTCTTAAGACCCAAATTAAAGATTCAGAAAATACCCAAAACCCAATTGCTCGAGTTTCTACAAATTTGGTTTAGAGAGAGAGAAAATGAAAATCCAAGGTGGAGAAGTCAACCTTATTATGGTGGTGGCTGGGTTTGTCGTTAGATCAAGAGAGTTAGCTTAAGAGAAGAGGGTTTTGGTTCGGGTTTAGAGAGATGAACTTGAGATTAGACCATCGTCGATGGTAGTGATGATGGTTGGAGGAAGAGCTAAGGAGGCTTGGCCATGGAAGTTCAGAGGGCAAAGGGAATGGAAGTTCAGTCCGAGCCAATTTCCCTTGCCTAGAGCCTTCACTGCTTGGGTTCAGTCCGAACCGTGGGGGTTGCTTTGTTGTTGCTTCTCTAGGTTTGTTGTTTTGTTGCACTGTTATTTTTGTTTTTGTTGCTTCTAGGTTGTTGGGTTACTTCATTCTTTAGGTGCTTTGTTGTTTAGGAAACTTAAGTCTTAAAGACTCGAGTTCCACGTGGATAATTTTCCACCTCACTCAGCCAGCACATGGAACTTGAGTCTTAGTGAACTTGAGTTTAAGAGACTTGAGATACTAGTTTCCTAAATAGTTTGGAAACATTACTAACTAACGAAATTGTTAGCAAAATGGTGTTATTTTGTAAAAAACAAATCCAACTGGCCACCACCTTCTAAGTTCTTTAAGAGGATCATTATGATTTGATTAAAGTAGAATTTCTTAATATGGTTCTATTATGTCCCTCAAAATTTAGTCACTCTCAATTGGCATTGTTTATGGCGATCATCACGATAGAGTAGAATTCCTTACTACAATTCCATTATGTCCCTAATTCACCCACCAACAAGATATATGTTGGACTAAGTGTGCATTTGGGTAGAAATTATTTCTACCCACGTCTGTGTTTCCAATGTTTTACTCTTTTTTTTTTTTTTTTTTTTTGGCACGCGTTTTAGGAGACAAATTCACTGTTACGGCTATTGTTCATACACTATTCATGAACAGTAGTCGTAATATTTGACTTTTCAGTACATCAGTGGGTCCTGTGCATTGTTCACGGACCCACAAATCTCATTTTTTAGTAACTTTTTCATTAAAAATTGGCCACACCGTACCATTCACACATATAAAATTTATTTTGCTACAGTGTTTTCATTTTTTAGTTTTCAGTTTTCAGTTGTATCCAAACGGACCATAAAGTCTAAAACCCTATAAAGTCCGGCCCTTGCTTCACTAACTTTGTGTTTGATCTCTTATTTATTGCACTAGTTGATTGATTACTGGCTAATTTTTATTCTAGTTCCAATTTATTTTGCTAATATGGATACTCATCAATGAGTATCTCCAATCCCCTAATCTAATATTATTATTAATCAAAACTAGCATTAAGGACATCAAACAGGAACAACAGCTTGCACATCTTTCAGTTGAAGCAAATATAAATGCTAGATCTTCACGACTAGTTTCTTCCTTTTCTTTCAAGGCTAGACCACAGTAAAATGGCACACCATAGCAGCAGTTCTGTAGATATTCTTTGAATGCCTATTTGGCATGTAATGGGGTCATGTTTAATTACTGACCCTGTGGTTTGGGAAAAAATAGTTCAATGGAAAATCATCAATCTGAAAGGAAAGGGCTTTAAAGCTATTTTATGTAAAGTGTCTTGGTAGGTTTCAGCTTAACACATTTGGATTCAAATGAAAAACACAAACTATGAAGAAGAAGTACTCACTGAGGAGCAAATAGTGAAGAGTAATGGTTGGGAAGTCAAAGCGAAGGCGATAAAGGTTGCCCTGGCAGGAAACACTATCCTCCACAAAGATTTGTGTACTAACTGGTGGTTCTTGAGGGATGAGTATTAATGCAATTCTCTAATTAGTTTTGATTTTGACTTTGTTTCAGCTCAGTGTTGTATTCTTGTATCTAGACCATGGCTATAGCAGCTGGTTTAAATTGTTAGACTGTTAGAGTCTGGGTTGTAGTTGTTGGTTCAAGTTGTAAATTGGTGTTTCTATCCAAAAAATAAATAAGATAAATTAGTTGCTGTGGCTCTGTTTTCACAAATACAGCTTTTTGAGTCCGGTTGATATAACAGTTTTGATACTTGGAAATAGAAAATGCAGAAAGAAAATTTTCACAGCCACATACATTTTATAACTTAGATTGGTAAACAAGTAAAATTAATAATCCAACTTGCACGTATTGAATTCTCCAACATGATACAAGCATCAAGCATGCTTGGGATTAAAAATCAACAAAACTGTAGAGTGTTCACATTACTCATCCCTTGCCATTCTCTTCATGGCAATCTCCTTTGCATTATGCAATTCATCAATATATTCATCAGTTTCACTCAATTCATCCAAATCAGACTCAAACTCCTCATCGGACAACTCCTCATCATCAATATCATCGGAAGACTCATGTGTCTTCCCAACAATTTCTTCCATCAACTCCTTGTCAGCCTCCTCATACTTACCTGCCAATTTCCTCTTCAAAATCGCTTCAAAGATTGATGGTATTGCCTCTGTATCGCCTGCATAGAATTTATCTATGAGCTTTTTCAGCTCTGCAACCAAACCATTCGAATTTTATTAAATTTTAATTACAGAGACCAACAAATAAGACATTCTAAATGAATGCAAAAACAAATAAGATTATTCATAATAGGTAACTATCATAATGCAGATAATAAAACCCATAAACCCCTATATTTAAACAAATTCATGCTTTAACAAAAAAAAAAAAAAAAACCAAACTAAAATCTTAAATATTATACTGAAAATAATGAGAATTAAGAAAACCCAAAATTGAAAACATTCAGATTTTCCCTACCCTAAAATAATTATAATTCATAATTCTCAATCCTGCCTAGTCAAACAACTTGAGAATCCCAAAAAAAAAAAATCCAGAGTAAATTGCAAATAGTTTAGGCCTTGAATTTCTTTAACTCACAAAATTTATTATTAAAAAAAAAAAAAAAAAGAGAGATTTTAATCCCAAAAATTCAAAGAATAAACTGCTAAAAAATAGCAGAATAAGTTTCCTTCTAAACAAATTAAAATTTCTAACAACAAAAAACCCAGATAGCAACTCAAGTGTCTAACTAATCTACTAATCTCAATCACTAACACAACATGTATGAAATAATTTCAGTATTCAGAGACTATGAATTTTCCCTCATTTTCGTGGTGAGGTTTCCCACTAACCAAACAGAGGGTAAGTTGAAAATTTTAAAAATTGAATATTATGATTTGGAAGATTACCTGGATTACTGATGTCTTCTTCATCAACGGAGGAATTGGGTTTTTGGGTATGGGTCAAATTGGATCCATTTCCATTTGACGAGTAGAGCCTGAGTCGTGACAGAGTCGAGGCAACGAGTGAGATGGGAAAATGATTGGGCTTGTTGGCGTAGAAAGTAGTAGCACTGCTTCTCATCAGTAATAGAGTTTGCTTCATGTAAATGTTCATCGCTGCTCTGCTCCTTTGTTTAGGGTTTTAGCCTCTCTTTTTGTTTTTGAGGGTTTAAAGGCTTTAATTACACTACTTCAACATTTTTGTTTATTTATTTATTTATTTATTATTTTTGGGTTAAAGGGTATCTATTGAATTATTTATATAAAATGGGAATGTTAACTGATGAAATTATTTTTAGAAATGTTTTACAGAAAAATAATATAGTAGTTAATTCTTTTGACCAATTTTTATATTTTTCATAAAAGTGGTGTCAAAATTTTTCTAAAATGGTTTGTTAACAATTGCGAACA
The DNA here is from genome assembly GCA_030445155.1 of Quercus variabilis. Lineage (NCBI taxonomy): Eukaryota > Viridiplantae > Streptophyta > Magnoliopsida > Fagales > Fagaceae > Quercus > Quercus variabilis. The sequence continues at coordinate 26,502,998 of CP129454.1, forward strand.
CTCGTTAACAAGACTTTTTGTAGGTTCCAGTTAGCTCAACTAGTAAAGTCTCTGATGGTTGTATAAGAAATCTGGGATTCAATCCCCGCCTACACCAAAAACTGATTGGTGTCTTGGTCTGATGATAAAGAGCTATTATCAGAAGCAAATGCTATAGGTTGAAAATCTCTCAAAAAAAATTAACAAGAATTTATTTATTTATTTATATAAGATCATATTAATGGGTGTCCTTAGGGTAATATGGTTTACTAACAATTGTCCTAAGGGTACCCGTTCACATAACCCTATATAAAAAGTTACTATTAACGGGGTCTACAATCACAATTGTTAATAAACCATTTTAAGAATGTTTTGATACTACCTTTATAGAAATAAAAAAAGTTATTAAAACATTAAGTTTTTTTCCTTTTCCCATAAAACATTTCTTAAAATATATCACTAACAAATGCCCTTAGTCATCCATTAATATTTCTCTATATAAAATTGGGTTTTACTAACCTATGTCCTTAGGGTGTATATTAATAAACTATTTTAGAAAATTTTTTATGGGAAAATAAAAAAAGTGACTAACTTTTTCAATTTTACATAAAAAGTTTTCTAAAATTGATTATGAATGTATATCTGGCATACATTAATAGAACCCATAGAAAATTACTCAACTTTGCAAATCCAAGTCTTTATTCCCCCCTTTCTTTTTTTTTCTTTTTTTTTTTTTTTCCTTCTTTAAAGCTTCAAATCCCAAGTTTTTCAAGCACAACAATTTATTATATTTTGTGTAACCTTGCATACCACATCTCTCTATATCAAAGTAGATTCGGCTTAGGTCTAATGCGTCAGTGCATTGGCTATGATATGATATAGGTGTCTATACCTGTGGGTGCAAGGGAAGGGAAATTAAAATGCAGTCACCACCTAGTTATATAGTCTAAGAAATATGAATATTGTGTCCTTTCGATGAAGAACCTTTTGATCTTACTACTAGAATTTGGGTTCAAAGTTTATATATGCTCTTGGGAAGGTGTTAGGCACCCAAGATCACGCAACCTTAAAGTTGGCCTCCCATCATTATGTCCTATATCTTACCCTTATTAAAAACCATTTAAATACTTGTATTCTAGACTCACACACACACTAACATGTATCTAGCAAACAACATGGCATCCTTAACCCTAAACACAAACTTATCCATCTATCCAAATAAAAGGGAGCCAAACATTTAAAGGAAAACCCTAGCATTCATCTTAAACAAAATAGTAACTTAAACACGGCAGCAAGCATACTAACAAACAAAACACTTCAAAGACAAAACATTAATGTATTAGAAACCCTAATCATACATCTAAAAACCCTAACACAAATGCATGAACATTGTTAATGCATGACTTACCCTTTACTTACCCCTCAGCAACACAGCACCTATGGCATCAATGCATGAACATGTGAATGAATGGCATAGCATTAAAACTACTTCGATCAGTGGGGGGGAATCTTTGGCTCTATTGAACATACAGGGAATTGGAGGTAGCATTCCACCAATTTTAAGTCATGGACTGGTTCCTTCAGCCCTTTTTCTATGTGTTGTGACTGACATAAGACTCGACTTGTTAGATATTACGGAGGTTTAGTGAGCACCATGCCAAATCTCTCTACCATTTCCTTCTCTTCCACTTTGGCCAATATGAGTTCACCTGGTACTAGCAGCTTTATCAGGGAATTTCCCATGTTAGTAGGAGCTTTCCAAAGAAATAGCTTAGTAGCCACATTAGCAGCGCTTGGGATGATTTTAGGGGCGGCATATTCCCTTTAGCTATATAATCATGTGGTTTCTAGAAATTTAAAACCTAATTTCCTCCATAAGTTCCTTGATCCAAATGGCAGAGAAGTTTCCATATTTATACCTTTCCTTGTTGGAGGGGCGACTGTCCGTTAAACTACCGAAGAAAAAGGGTAAACCAATGTGATCATGACATTGTAGGTGCTTGCGATGGGACGGATGCGACTTCCCTTAGTTGGTTTGGGTGGCATAGCCCATTGCGGAAGTCCCCCCTTTTTTTGATCCATTTCCTTTAGTCTGGAGCCAAAGCTTTACTTTTAAAATAAGGCCGGCTAGTGCAAGGGCGCTCACGTTTTTTGGCTGAGCTGTATCTTGCTGGGTGGGACCAAAAGAAAGAAAGAACGGGGGGCAACCATGCATGGTACTTCTCGATTGTGTCTCCAAGGGACAGTTGAACGAGCGACTCATGAATGCTGCCGGGTTGGACGAGCCAATAACTCGAACGCGTTCGGTTTGTTTTTTGAGCAAGAATCACAGCGTTACCTTACCTTTACCATGATACAGACTCCAAGTTCTTATGGCAGAGCACGAGGAGATTTTTCATCAATATGATGATGGGAATGGAAACCAGAAGCACAACTGGGGTCTTCGTGGTCCAAGATAATAAAACCATCCGTAAGAGTAACGTAAGCATAAGACTTTTTGGTGGTACCGGTGAACTAGATGGCCACGGCGATGGAATCTGGGACGGAGGACTCATAGTATCTCTCTTCTCTAGATCTGGCAAAAGTGAAAGACCTCCTAACGTAATTCGAATGGAGGCTAACCTGACCGTTGATGTGGCGAGTTGTCACGTGGCGAGTTGTGAAATACACCCAAAAAAAAAATTCTTACGTTATCCATCAACCAATGTTCGTAGGAAATAAAGATATCATTTGATAGTTAAAATATAAGACATTATATCTCAAATTATTATAAATATTAATTATCAATTTACTGAATAGTTTGCAAAGAACTAGGTGATAGAGATCAAAGCATAAATTATGACATTCTCTTTTAACAATTACGTAGCCCTTTGGTAAGATTAGGGATACATTGATTTTATTTGTGTATCATCCCTAGGATGCAACAAACTAGATCATTCATTGTGCATGTTATAAATTTGAACTTGCTTAATCTATTCAATTGCGACCGTATAATGCCCACCCCACCTCTGCTCCAATTGCTGTTTTTGTTTCTGTTTTCCTGATTTATCCACTAGGTGAGTCTGGTTGGCTGAATAAACTAGTTGTTAGCACATACAGTCATACAATGTACCGAAAAGTTACAACGTTTCATTGAACTTGTTTAGGTTGCATTAAATATACTTTTCACTTATAATACAACGTATCATAAAACTTACTTATTTTGGTTGCATTTTTTTGAAGGCCAAACAAGCTACTTATTTAGGTTGCATTAAATATGCTAAAATATTTCATTTTATGCAGCACATTGCTATCACTTTTCAACGTTTATATGACACAATGTTCACTTACCATTTATTTTTATCTCGCGCTCATTTTCCTTGATCTCATAAAAAGCATCTTTTAGAATATTTAATGCAATATTAACTAGCGGCTAAGGGGTCCCCCCACGTTAACAAAAGCCTTAATTAATAAGTCCCGAAGGTCTAAAAAGTCAAGGAATATGAATAATCATTTAGAATTAAATAGATTATGGAGATTATTTGTAAGTTGAAAATAGTCGAGCTTGGATCATGTTGTAATGTTAAAGGTTGTGTTTGGAGAAAAAAACTTTTCAAAGTGCTCTATATCCTTTTATTGGATGTGAATTTTGAAAATATAACCATTGATTTGCATGTTTTTATTATATCCTTTGTGCTTGCAAAATTTCAAGAAAATCAAAATAGCTATGTCATCAATCATATATTCAAATTTCAAGTTTTTGTGGTATAAAATTGTGTATAAAAAAAAAAGGGTTTATTGATCGAATAGTAAATAACATCCAATTTGAACAAAATTTGATATGCGTTTTAAGAACATAGAGAACATGCAATCCAACCGTTAGATTTTCAAAATTCACATCCAATAAAAAGATATAAGATTGGTTTGAAAGGTTTCTCTCTAAACTAATTTGGAGAGAAACTTTTTCCCCTCTCAATGATGTACTCAATCTTTTATAATCCAAGTCTCATTGTTGGGGGTGTATAGTTGTTTATTGTGGGTGACGGAAGTGTAATGGAGCCTCACTTTGACTAGTGACAAAGAGGATCAAAATTTATAGTTTTTGGGCATCTCATTCCCCTTAATAAGTTGTCCTTTCACTGTTGAAGGATTCTAGATGTTCAAAATGGTATATTGCATGTTTGATATAGTTTATTTTTCAACATTTTGAAAAAGAGTTGTATAAAACGTTATACATAAAAAAAAAAAAAAAAAAAAAAAAAATTCTAAAAAATATATTTTTGGAAACAAAAAAGGTACCATTTCAAACCACTAAACACAAACCACACCCATAATCCACAAGGTAGATATGCTTTTCGACCATCATACTACTTTGTTTGGTGTTTTTCTAGAGAGTTTCAACCTATAACGTCCACTCCTAATGATAGCTCTTTATCATCTGACCAAGACACCAATTAGTTTTTGGTGTAGGCGGGGATTGAACCCTGGATCTCTTATTCAACCATTCGAGATTTTATCAGTTGAGTTAATTGGAATCCAGTACTTTGTTTGGTGTTTAGGGTAAAGAATCAGTTATATATTAGACATTTTGTATGCCAATATTAGTATGACACAACTAGTCTCATCATACGTGCTTTGCACATGCGATGAGGCTTTTTTTCTTTGTCTAGTGTCATAATTTTTCTTAAAAAAAAAAAAAAACAAAAATTTGGATAGGATTGTTTTAAAGACATGAATTAGTAGGAGAGTGTCTTATTTTGTAGGCGTTATAAGTGGAGTTGGAGATATATTTTTACGGGTTGTCCTCAAGTTGTTTCTCTATTGAACTTAAGGTTTAGGGGTATTTCTGAACCACATAGAAGTCCATTCAAAAAGGGGAATCCTCTTATAGATAGTATAGATAATTTAGTGCAATATCTTTGGTCATAACTATAATTAATACAAGTATGATCTTTTGGTTCTTTAATTTCAATAATAAAAAGTGTACGTGTGTGGTGGCTAAAAGAGACATTTATAGACAAAATAAATGAAATATACAAATGTAGTTAAGGGCCTTGAGGCTATTAGTGCTATACACGGTGCGATGCGGCTGGTTTTGGTGGAGTTTTTTGCACCACACCTACAAGGGCAGTTTCCCCTCATCCCTAACTACACCTCACTTGTGGAGGGGTGGGAATAGGTCTACACAAGGTGCAGTGCACCATACCAGTTCAATGTGGTTAGTTCAGTTAAAAAAAGCAATCTAAGTATTCAAAAAAAAAAAAAACCATATGAAACAACCTAGATAGAATCATCCAACAACCCAAATTTTCATTTTAAAAAAACAAAGAAACAAACATATTCATAATATTTCTCTAATAACCACAAAAAAAAAAAAAAAAAAAAAAAAAAAAAAAAAAAAGATTAAACCAAAATTCACAATCTTTCTTGAAAGTATAGAAACGAAAAACATAGTAGTCTGACATTAAGCATCAAATAAATTCACATACTTGGTAGCAAGCAAAATTGGAGAAGCATAGTAGCCTATAGCCCTAACCCCTAGGTAATGAGATTAAAACCATCTTTAGAAAATTTGTAGAGAATTGCTTTGACAAAATGGAGAGAGGAGAAGGGGACATTTGGTTAACGACGGCAGCAAGCAGCAACAAGCTATAGAGGATGAGGAGGGAGAGAGCATGTGAAAAGAGAGAATGAGAGGGTGTGTTTGATATAAATGAGAAAGCAAAATTAAAACTTAGGATAAAACGATGTCATTTTGAAATTGATATTAAATTTAGTGTTAAGTCCAAAACAACGTCGCTTTAGTATCTATTTTTTTTGTCTTGTTTTGTTTATTTATTTATTTTTAAATCTTTAACTTAACTCTAAGTCCCTAATGCATCACTTTCTTCTTCTTCTTCTTCCTTCAAATTTAGTCGCCTCTCTTAGTCTCCTCTCCTTCTTTGAGTTCTCTTTCCCATTGAAACATGTAAACATATATAAAAATATCTATAAAAATAGGCGGTTCGGTGTGGTTCTCATTGGTGGGCAAAACTAGCCACCACTAGTTGCACCTACTGGGTTGGTATTCAATAAAAGCTGCTGACCACATCACCGAACAACTGCAGTGGAGGACGGTGGTGGTCGGCTCGGTGCGGCAAAGGGCGGTTCCAACGATGGCAGGTGGTGCCTAAACAGGCCTAGCTATGGTTGCTAAATGGGTAGTAATATTTTTGGGCAAAACTTAGATACAGTACTTATGTATTATTCCTTAGGTTCAATTTTTAAGATTCAGTCATGTGGCTCTACTTAATTAGAAAATAAAAATACACTTCCATCTCATGAGAAAAAAGCTACATGGTTGAATTTTAACTGGGAAACCTAAGGACCAACACCTAAGTGCTATGCTTAAGGGAGTCAAGTTCGTACCAAAAGCTATTTCAGTTTGGTCAAGGGAACAAAATATTTCAGTATCGGTTAATACTGGTGTACCATTTCGAGTTACCAACAAAAATATATATATATATATATATATATATATTTGTATTATTTATCTAAGTATGAATTTATGAATTTTTATGTTTATCAACAAAAAATTTACAATTCACATATTTTATAAGCCTAAATATTAGCTTAAGTACATTAACCTATATCTTAGATTAAATAAAATATTTTTTAATAATTTTTTTCAATTTTTAATTTTTTTATTGTACTGGTTGAAACGTCAATATGGGCCAATACAAGTCAAGCATGTGGTTTGATACATGTGAATGGTCTTACAAATTGTTACATGATGAGTTGGAGGAATCTCCTCTAACCTAGTTTGGAGGGAAATTTTGCCAATAAGATTTTAGTATTTTTAATCCTAAACATGCGTGACTCGTGTATAATAAAATATATATTAAAATCATTTAATTTTTCAATTATAAAACTTAAAAACTCCCTTATATCATAAACAACGCTCTCTATTGAGAGAGAGAGAGAGAGAGAGAGAGAGAGAGAGAGAGAGAGAGAGAGAGAGAGAGAGAGAGAGAGAGAGAGAGAGAGAGAGAGAGAGAGAGAGAGAGAGAGAGTTACAAAGGTAAGTAAAACTAATTCTTTAAACCCTATATTTTAAAATTGGATAATTGTTAAGATTGTTTGGATTGAAATTGATTGTATTAGTTTCTTTTTAATTATTTTGTTTTTGCATAATGAATTTCTTAATTTAATATCAAATTGGTTTAAGTATTGACAAGTTTTAAATTTTTTATTTGTTAATACAAAATTCATGTTTGGTTGTTAATTAAAAAGATACAAATATCTCCTTAAAATTGGTGAAATTGATTAAATTTTCAAGAGAAACCTATAGATCTTGGATCATAGACTAAAATTTGGGTTGAACTTCATATCTCTTACTTGACCACTAAAACACCACTTATATTCACAAGAAAAAGTATAAAATTTTTTGATGTAAATTCAATGATTGTTTTATAGTATAACAATATATATATATATATATATATATATATATATATATAATTCCTGTATTAATTTATTAGTCAAAAATTTCTACGTGCTTAAAAAAAATCATGATTTTATCCCTAATTGCACAAAAAAATATTTATTGTGATTTTGCAACAATGATCATATGATTTTATCCTCCCCAAAAAATTATTATATGCACGGAGGTTCATACTCTTTTTTATTATTATTAAATGCGGTGAGATGATATGGGGTTCTGGTTATCTACAATTTCACTAAACCTTTTCAAGAATTTCAATATATTTGGTTTGGATGTTGATTTTAGAGTATCAATATGCCTAAAAATGGTAAATTGATTATAGTAGAGAATTTTCAGAAATGGTTTTTCTTTGTTTTTGTTGTGATATTGTCTTGTTAAATACTTTAGATAATATTATCCAATCCTTACTAAAAATTAGTTTAATTTGATGTCATCAATTAAACAATAATTTCAAGTATATTTATATTAATTAAATAGGTTATATATAAAAATAATTGTAATAATTTTGGGTTGAAGTGAAATGGACTAACACAAAGTAGATTTTTACAGGGGCAAGGCAAGATTGTTTGCCCTATCATGCAAGGTGGGGCAAGGATGAGACAAAGACAAAACTATGCAAAGCAAGGATGAAGACCTCATCCTTCGGTCATGCCTTGCCTCAATACCATCCCTAATTTTATGAAAAAAAAAAAAAATTAAACATTGGAAATTTTTTTATCTCCAAACTTAAATGAGACAACCAAATAATTCTTTTTTGTTGTATTTTAATTAGGATTTTTTCTTGTTGTTAAAACCGGTTTGCAATATTGCAACAATTTGTTTTAACATATTTTATATGATAATTCACATAATTATCTATGAGTATTTTAAACATGAGCATCATATCATCTAAATCTATCATTTGACATTAGACTATTACAATTTTTTTATGTGATTAAAAGTATGGAAAATGTTAAAACTTTTACAAACTTTACTATACAAGATTTACAAACTAATGTAGCAATATGATTTGTGAATTTAAAAAATATAATAAGAATCATTGTTGACCCATCAATCTGTAAAGATTATGTAGTAAAATCTATCAAATATGCATCATCAATTTAAAGGAATTATTTTTTATCATTTTAATTAATGGGAAAAGCCTAAGAGGTGGCTCATAAAAGTGCTTAGGAAAAGGATATATAGCAATTAAGAATCATTTATTATATGTAAAAAAGCAATTAAGATTCATTTATTATAAAATAAAAGCAATTAAGATTCATTTATGACTATTAATAGGATATTTTTGGAGGTTGATTCTTATTAATAAAAGCATTTAATAAGGATCTCCCCCCAAAAAAAAAAAAAAATCATTTAATTAGGTGCATCTATTGGGACAATTCAATGATGCTCTTTTTGAGGGGCTATATATACCTTGGTGTTAAGCTTAATGTTCAAACTTCAAACAAGTAACTCGTTTCAAGAAAGAAAACTGGAGATGTACTTTGGTCGATTAGTGAGTTACCAAAAAATTCGTAAAAATAATAAATTTTTCGGTAATTCACTGATTCGCTTGAAGTTATTTTTCACATGAAGTTGAACATTCAAGGGTCTATAATTTTGGACAAATTTTTCTTCACAACTGATTTGTAGGAATCTTCTCCAATCTATTATGAGGTAATTTATTAAACTTTTAACATGTATTATTTAAACAAGTCACATAACTCATTATATAAGTCATGTGACTCTAAGTACATGTAAATGGTCTTAATGTGTCAAGTGATTTATTTTTTTAAATAATACACATTCACAGTAAATACTGTGTGATAGGTTGTTATTGTTTATTATTGATGGGTAAAAAAATAATTTCAATTGTGAATTCAAATTAGAACTAGTAATAACTTGCCACCTAAGATTTGTTGTAAAAATGTTGTAAAAATATTGTGGATGTAGTAGTTCTCTTTTATTAATAATCATGTAATGGGTTGGTGCTTTCTCAAAAAAAAAAAAAAAAAATGTAATGGGTTGGTGGAATTTTCCTTTAAGTCGGTTCGGAAGTAAACTTTTCAATAATTTTTCTTTTAAGCAAAGAGAGTAATTATTCAGTGTAATAGGAGCATAATAAATGCATGTTCCCTCCCTCTTCTCACATAATAGTGGATCCCACAAATTAAATTGAGGGAAAAGTTAATAAATGTTCTAAGGGCATTGATTTATGGGTCATGCTAACGAGTGCTCGTAGGGCAATAGTTAACAATCCATTTTAGGAAAGTTTTGACATCACCTTTATGGAAAATGAAAAAAACTATCAAAACATTAATTGCTTTTTTTTTTTTTTTTTTTTCTCTTTTCCTATAAAACTTTCTTTAAATGGATTGTTAACCATTACCCTAAGGGTATTCGTTAGCATTTCCCCTGATTTATAAACTATTTTAGAAACATTTTATGGGAAAAGTAAAAAAATTATTGGTTTTTTTTTTTTTTTTTTTATAGTTTTTTATATTTCCCATAAAAGTGGCAATAAAACTTTCAAAAATGGTTCATTAACAAATATTCTAAGGGCACCCATTAATCAGACTCCTAAATTAATGGTTAGAGTCATTATTCATGCAAGAGTGGGAGCATGCATATTATGTTCCTAGAATTAACCATAGTACAAAGTCTAAAAATCACAATCCTCTTCTTCTATTATTCTTAATAGATTCCCATGTGCTTTTGTATCATTTCATAATTTTCACTGGAACTGGCTTAGGTCTAGTATCCAGTTACATTAAACCCATCACAATGGTGATACGTGTCCAAAATTGGACATGTGTCATTATCTTGATGGGTCTAATGTAACTGGATACTGGACCCAAGGTTTACCCATTTCAAGTTCCAACATTTATAGTTGTTTTCATCATTTCATAGTTTTATTTATTTATTTATTTATAAATAGTAAAAGGTAATAGATGTGAAAATAGCTTCTGCCTATATAAGCTTCTCAAGATCCCATATAACCAAAAAAAAAAACTTTTTGGACACCTAAATTGTGCTTCTCTATCCCCTATATGAAAAACTAGGAAAATTGCTATTTATCTTTTTATCTTTTTGTGATTTAACACTCTCACAATTTAGTTCATAGAAATTTTAATTCATACATTTGTTCCCATAAAATCTAGAATAAATATAATTATTAGGGATCCATCTAAATTGAGTGCCATTGCATTTTATTTGCGTTAACTCTCATCGGCTTCCCACTATGTAGCATAGGTTTGTTTGTTTCTTTTTATATTTATATTCTAAAGTTGACCATAGGTATAGAGAAAATAAACTCTCCCTAAAGGGAATAAAGAAAATTGATGAAGAAGAGAACCAGGTATTCATTTGGGATCAAACAAAATGTTGCCCGCTTTCTAGTTTCTACATACCTCTACTTTATTTTATTTTTTTTTCTACTTTATTGATAGGCTTGGTAGGCTAAGTAATTCCAAACCAATCTAAATTTAGTGATACCATATACTTATATACTATAAAAGTTATGTCAGAAGTTTTGTGGTTGCACAAATTGACGGTCTCTCCTTTCTTTTTTATAATTATTATTACTTTTATATTTTTCTACTTTTGTCATGTGACACTATGAATATTTTTTAAATAATTAATATATTTACTTTTATTGAAACTTTATTTCCAAATTTTCAAGAAGTTTATATAAAATATGCCATAACTTTTTGTTTAAAAAAAAGAAAAGAAAAGAAAAAGATTGTATTGTATATGTCACGCTTGCATTATGTGGCTCAAATCTCAATGTAAGTACTACAAGCTCTACAACATAAGTTTACCATATGACTCATTATAACTACATTAAAATTATTAATAATTATCTTCTAGTTAAAATGTATTACCAAAATTTTAAGAAATGAAAATACCACTCTTTATTTACCTATATTCTTGATTAGCTTATTAATTGCATGAACATAATATTAGCATTAGAATATAAAAAGAATGTCATACAACAATTTATATATTTGGTATGGTAATTTGGTAATGCTCCATAGTGAAGATATTAAGAAATTTTGTAGTATTTTTTTATAAACAAAAGAAATGCATATGACATCCCTCTTATAATATAGGGTTTATTTTTATAGGTTTAAGCATCAGTTTAGTGCATTAGTGCATTGGATTCAATATGGTATAAACACATGTATTGTATTGTCTCCAATGCATTGATGCATTGGACCTAAGCCTTATTTAATTTCATATTAGAGAGATGTGGTATGCAAAGTTACACAAAAGAATAATAAATTGTTGTGCTTTAAAACTTGGGATTTGAAACTTTAAAAAAGGAAAAAAAAAAAAAAAAAAAAAAAAAAAAAAAAAGGGGAAAACAAATACTTGGATTTGCAAAGTTGAGAGTAATTTTATATGGGTCTAGTTAATGTATGCCAATGCCAGGCATATATTAATAATCCATTTTAGGAAATTTTTTATGAAAAATTGAAAAAGATGTAAAAAAGAAGTTTTTCATCTTTTCAGTTTCCCATAAAAAGTTTCATAAAATGGTTTATTAATGTATGCCCTAAGGACAGGAAAATTATTGAATACTCCAGGAGTACAATAAATGCGTACTCTTTCCTCTCACATAAATTGTGAGTCCCACTATAAATTTAATTAGTAGGACCTACAATTATATGAGAGGGAAGAGTATGTATTTATGATACTCTGAGAGTATTCAATAATTACTCCTAAGGATATAGGTTAGTAAAACCCAGTTTTATATAATGAAATGTTAACGAATTCCCTAAGGAAATTTGTTATTGAACCATTTTAGGAAAGTTTTTGTGGGGAAAAAAAAAACAATTAATGTTTTAACAGTTTTTTTTATTTTCCATAAAAGTTGTGTTAAAACTCTCCTAAAATGGTTTGTTAATAATTGCAGACACCCATTAACATGACATTTTTATGTAGGGTTATGTTAACAGGTGCCCTTAGGGCAATTGTTAATAAATCATATTGCCTTAAAGGCACCCATTAACATGACTCTATATAAAAAGGTCATGTTTACATGTGTTCACAATTGTTAACAAACCATTTTAGAAGAAAAGTTTTGACACCACTTTCATAAGAAATATAAAAAGCTGTCAAAAATATTAATTCTTTATTATTTTCCAATAAAGTATTTCTAAAAATAATTTCTAAAGCAATGCCATTAGAGCATCCGTTAACATTTCTCTTTTATATAAACAATTCAATAGATACCCTTTAACCCAAAAATAATAAATAAATAAACAAAAATAATGAAGTAGCGTACTTAAAGTGTTTAAAGTTTATACCCAAAAACACAGAAGATAGACTAAAACCCTAAACAAAGGAGTAGAGTAGCCATGAACATTTACATAAAGCAAACTTTATTACTGATGAGAAGCAGTGTTACTATTTTCTACACCAACAAACCCAATCATTTTCCCACCTCACTCGTTGCCTCGACTCAAACTTTACTTGTCAAATGGAAATGGATCCAATTTGACCCATGCACAGAAGCCCAATTCCTCCATTGATGTAGGAGGCATTAATAATCCAGGTAATTTTCCAAATCATAATATATAGTTTTTAAGTTTATCAACTTACCTTCTGTTTGGTTACTAGGAAACCTCACCACGAAAATGATGAAAAATTCAGTCTCTGAATACTAAAATTATTTCATTCTATGTAGCATTATAGCCACGTATGAGCTTTTTTAATTTTTAATTTTTTTTTTTTTTTTTATATCAAGGAAATGGAAGGCATAAACTTGACTTATGAAGAGCACTTTATATTTTATGATTGTCATGTAACTTGTTTGAATGGATTAATGAATCTGGAGGAATCTCCTCTAGCTTAGTTTGGAGGGAAATGTTGTTAGTAGAATTTTAGCACTTTTAATTCCAAACATGATTCGTAATAAAATATATATTAAAAAAAAGGACAAAGTTTAGCTACAAAATTGGTTGTAACCTTAGGCTACAAACTCATTCAATAAAATAAATATTACTTCATATTTTGAAAATTTAACCGTTAAATTGCATGTTCTTTACGCTCTTAATACATATGTCAAATTTTATGTCAATCGGATATTATTTACTATATAATCAATAAACTTGTATTTTATGCATAATTTTAAATTACAAAAACTTGCAATTTAAAAATGTATTGATGACATAGCTATTGATTTTTAATTTTCTTGAAATTTTGCAAACATGGAGAATAAAGAAGAATATGTAATCCAATGGTGGATTGTCAAAATTCACCTCCAATAAAAAGATATCGAGTAAGTTTGTAGCTTAATGCTACAACCGATTTTGTAGCTAAACTTTGTCCTAAAAAAAATTATATATAAGAAGAAGAAGCAAAAATTACAAAGGTAAGTAAAACCTATTCATGTTTGGTTGTTAATTAAAAAGATATAAATATCTTCTTAAAATGGGTGAAATTGATTAAATTTTCAAGAGAAACCTGTAGATCTTGGACCATAGACTAAAATTTAAGATTTCCATCAAAATAATTGGGATAAAGTTAGAAGAGAATAAAGATATTCCTTACTGAGTTTATATATATATATATATATATAATTAGAATTTTAAAGTGTGGCATCCACACTTTTTATCATAAGCTAAGACACCAATTGGTTTATAGTGTAGATGGGATTTAAACTCAATATCTCTTATTTAACTACTAAAACACCCCTTATATTCACACAAAAAAGTATACATTTTTTTATTTATTTATGGAAATTAAATAGTGCATTTAAAGAGTTTAAAAATTGATTGTTTTATAGTATAACAAAATATATATGCTATATATAATTTCTGTATTAATTATTAGTCAACATTTTGCATGTGTTTAAAAAAAATTTCATCATAATTTTAGTATTCAGAGACTATGAATTTAAAAAAAGTCACAAATCGAGTGCTTCATCCATCGGTGGAGGAGGAATGGGAGTGGAGAGTGTCAGACCTCATAGATTGGAGAACAAATACTTGGGATCGGGAGGAGGTTGAGGCTAAATTCCATAGTAATGATGCAGAGGCTATTCTGCGTATTCCATTAAGCCATAGATATGTGCCTGATGTGGTTTTTTGGCTGCACTCCAAAGCTGGGGATTATTCAGTCAAATCTGGATATCATATTGCAAGATTATTATCCAAGCAGGAAGCTGACATGGGTGAAAGCTCAAGGGAGGTGATGGGTAGTTTAATCTGGGCGAAGCTATGGAAACTTAGGATTCCAAACAAAATCAAAGTTTTTGGTTGGAGAGTCTGTCTTGATATCTTGCCAACCTGGGTAAATTTAGCTTGCCGTAAAATTCTCGTTGATGACAGATGTGGAGTGTGTTTCCAGGCCAAAGAATCTGGGTATCACGTTTTGTGGGAGTGCGGTTTGGCCCAAGATGTTTGGGCTGGGTGTCCACGTCGCTTGCAAAAAGGTGTGCCCGGATTTGAGGATATGGTGCAGTTGGTGGAGCATTTGCAGCAACGTTTAACAAATGATGAGTTAGAATTTTTCTGGATTCAATGTTGGCTTATATGGAACCAACGTAATGCAGTCATGCCTGGGGGTGTCATCCAAGAACCTGGACGTCTAAATCAACGAGCCAAAGACTATTTAGAGGAGTTCCATGCTGCTCAGGTTCGTTTGGCTGTATCAGGCTCTTCTTCTGTTGTGCAGAAATGGTGTCCTCCAACTGGTTCCTCGTACAAATTGAATTTTGACGCAGCGGTGTTCTCTGATATAAATTCCTCTGGGTTTGGTGCCGTGATTCGCAACAGTTTGGGGGAAGTTATGGCTGCTATGTCAGCCAAAGGACCGTGTGTGACGGACAGTGAAGAGGCCGAGGTTCTTGCCTGCCGGAAAGCGTTGGAGTTTGCTGTCGATGCCGGGTTCGAGGAGCTGATAGTTGAAGGTGATAACTCCACGGTCATAAGGTGCATCTCTTCCTTACGGGCTTTTCAGTCTAGGCTGGGAAATATTTATGCAGATATCCATGTCTTGGCAGTTGGTTCCAGGTGTAAGTCATTTAGTTGTGTTAAACGTGAAGCTAATTTTGTAGCTCACTCCTTAGCTAGATTTGCTAGGTCTATTGAAGAAGATATTTATTGGATGGAGGAAACTCCACCTCCTGCTCTTGAGGCTGTGTATTTGGATTCCATTTCTCTGAATGAATGAAAGTATAATGGCCCGGTTTCCAAAAAAAAAAAAATAAATAATGATTATGGTGTTTGTATTCAAAATTTATTAGCCATAATTCTTGTAGATCTTGCAACAAAAGAATTTATTGTGAGTTTGCAACAATAATTATATGATTTTACCCCTTTCCCCATCCCTCCCCCCACAACACCCCCACCCCCCCCCCCCCCCCCAAAAAAAAGTATATATATATATATATATATGCGCAGAGGTCCATGCTCTTTTTTTTTTTTTTCTTTTTTAATTTTAAATTTTTACTATATGCAGTGAGATGATATGGGATTTTGGTTTTATAATTTCTCAGGAAAAATGCCTATACAACCCTTAACTTTAAGGTTTTTTTTTTTTTTTTTTTTTTTTTTTTTTTTTTTTTTAAGAAACATCATAATGAATTTTATTCAATGTCAGATAGAAACTATGATGGAATATCCTTCATTCACACAAAATGATCGAAAATACTTAAAGTAAAACGAGCTAAACTATGAGTTACCTTGTTACCTTCTCTCTTGACATGAGAGTAATGTGATTCATTAAAACATTTAGCATTTAACCTTACATCATCAATTAGTAATCCAGCTGAGGACAGGAATGGACTTTCGTATATAAGTGCATGCATTAGAACCTGACAATCACCTTCCAAGACCATCTTCGAGAACCCCAAGTCTGAAGCTAGTTGGAAGGCAGAGGCAACTACTATGGCCTCCATTGCAAACGGGCTGTGTAACTGAGGTAGGATCCTGGACAGTGAAGCCAAGACAGCTCCCTGAGCATCACGTATAACTACGCCGATTTCGGACTTTTGCTCTTTACTAAAAATGGCACCATCAAAATTTACCTTCGCTAAATCCAGGACAGGGGCTCGCCAACGAGCACAGGTCAGGGTGGACTGCAACTGAGGAGGGGGTTGTACTGCCAGGAATTCCGATAAGAGTTCCTTAGCCACGGGTGCAAGTTGATTGAGTCTACAGCAAGGTTGATGCATTCGAACTTGGTCTCGGTGTGTCCAAATTGTCCATGTCGTGGCCGAGAACAGCTCTAATTGTTGTTGTCATTTGATCAGCCACGATAACAATTCATTAAAGTCCATGAAGGTGTTGGATCCCCAGCAAGCCTCGATAGATTCGTCTTCCCACACTACATCCAACTCATTGCATGACCAGAGGGCATGTAGAGTTGTCTCGAGTTCCAGATTGCACTTGTCACAGAGTGGGCTTTCGATGATGGTTCGATGCACAAGATTCTATTTTGTTGGTAAGGAGTTTTGGCAAGCTCTGCACATTAGGTTTTTCATTTTATTCAGAATATGCAAGGGCCAATTACCTCTCCAAAGGGCTCTGTCTAGTTCCACTTGCTCGTCATTACTGTTGGGTTCATCCTCGGCTTTTAACAAGCGATAACCTGACTCGCTGTTGTATATCCCATTATCTTTGAATGGCCAAAATAAACTGTCCTCACACTCAGATTTTGCTAATGGTAATTTTTTGATTAGCTGCGCCTCATCCAGAACAAATATGCCATCGATTGTATTATGATTCCACTGCCTTGCCTCCTCATCATAAGTATCTCAATTCTTGCATTAGCCAAAGATTCAATTATTGGTGACAGTACCTATGGTGCTTGCTGCCGTGGGAGCCAAAAATTCTACCAAATGCCCATTGTTTTCCCATTCCCTATTCTCCATCTGCAACCCATTGATAGCACATCCCTTCCATGTAAAATGCTAGTCCATGCATACAATCAACCTCTAGATTTTTTGGCGTCCATTATAGTGCAATTAGGGAAAAACTGGGCTTTAAAGACTTTATGAAACAAAAAGTCTTGGTTTTTCAAGAGTCGCCATGCTTGCTTAGCCAAAAGAGAGTCATTGAACAAAGCCAAGTCCCTAAAACCTATACCGCCCTCCAATTTGGATTTTGTCAACTCATCCCATTTCAACCAATGGATTTTCCTCCTTTCTCCCCTTTGGCCCTACCAAAATTTTTTAATCAACGCTTCAATGTCATGGCATAGCCCCAAAGGAATTTTGAAACACCCCATGGCAAATGTCTAGATAGCTTGGATAACTGCTTTGATCAAGACCTCATGACCCGCTTGAGACAAGAGTTTTCCCTCCCAACTTTATAATTTCCTCCGAACCTTTTCTTTGATGAGATTGAAGCTATATTTCTTCCTTCTTCCGACCAATGATGGTAGACCTAAATAATGCTCATATTGTTCAATCTCTTGTAAGCCTAAAGCTATTTTGATCTCATGTTTGGTGCTCTCCGTGGTGGATTTACTAAAGAAGATGGTTGTTATTTTTTTGTTAACTTTTTGCCCTGATGCTTTCTCATAACATTCCAAGATGTCCATAATATGCCCACACTCACTAGCAGTTGGCCTACAAAAAAGTAGTCTATCATCTGCAAACAAAAGATGGGTTAGTTTTGGTCCTCTTCAACATAGGGAGAAGCCTTTAATGTCTCCCCTTCTTGCAGCCTATTGTATAAGCCCGTGTAGGCCCTTAGTGCATAGGAGGAAAAGGAAAGGAGATAGAGGGTCCCATTGCTGGATACCTCTAGTGGGATGGCATATGTCACTATTTTGGCACAAACCATGATTAACCCAATCCATTTTTCACTAAAACCCATTTTTCTCATAATATTTTCAAGATACACCTATTTAACTCGATCATAAGCCTTGTTCATATCAAGCTTAACAACCATGAAGCCTATATCCCTTGAAACTTGCTTTTTCATGCAATAAAGTGATTCAAAGGCCACTAGAATGTTATCAATAATAAGTTTTTTTTTTTTTTTTTTTTTTTTTTTTTTTTTTTTTTTTTTTTTTTTGTGAAAGCAGGCTGGTGTTAAGTGATGATCAAAGGTAAAATTTTCTTAAGTATATTGGCTAAAACTTTGGAGAAAATTTTATAAAGGACATTGCATAAATTGATGGGGTGATATTCTTGGACAAGTTTGGGGGTTTTTTGTTTTGGGAATAAGGATGATAAAGGTATGGTTTAATGGGTGAGGAAGAGTACTTGAATTGAGCCAAGATAAGAGTGAGCTTGTAACATCATTATCCACTAACCCCCAAAAATGTTGATAGAATAAGGGGGGCATCCTGTCAGAGTCTGGAGCTTTTAGTGGGGCCATTTGCTTCAGTGTTGTGACAATTCAAATTCTAAGAATGTTCCTGTCAGTGCTGCATTCATATCATTTGCGATTACCATTGGAATGTGATCAAAGAAAACCATATGTGGGTCCGGGTTTGATGTTGCAAACAGATTCTAATTAAACCTGCCAAGTATCTAATTCATCCTTGATACCATAAATCAAGTTTCTCCTATGCCTTTTGCTGGCTCGACAATGAAAGAACTTGGTGTTTTTGTCACCATGTTTGAGCCAAAGCACTCTAGATCGTTGATTCCACAATTGTGCTTCCAAGTCAAGGAGGATATTTATCTATTCCGTAAGCTCACAGGCTTGGTGATTTTGCCCACCCTCAAGTGCAGCACTTTTGGCTTGTATTAGTAATGACCTTTTCTTATTCAACTCCTTTCTTGCATTCCCAAAAATGTTACGAATCCACCATGCTAGATTTTTCCCACAAGTCTCAGCTCACTTCAAAATACTACTGTCACTAATTCCGTGTTGAGAAGAAGACCATGAGGCTTCCATGGTTTCAGCACATCTTTCATCTAATAGCCACATTTCTTCAAATCTGTAGGGCCGCTTTTGTGGTGGTGGCTCAAAAGGGATAGGTTAATCAATAATGGGCAATGGTCTGAAGAATTGCAATGGAGATGATTAACAATGGATCCAGGAAATTTCATGAACCACAGATTTTTAGCCTGGCTGCGATCTAGTCTTTCCCATATTGAATGTCCATCCACAAAGTGTTTGCTCCAGGTGAAACGAGTACCCACATAGCCAAGGTCCATAAAGCCACACTCATCTATTACATCCTTGAACAATTGCATTTGTCCATGGCTTCGGGTTGCTCCACCTTTCTTCTCATCTTGCCTAATGAGTTCTTTAAAATCTCCTGCACATAGCCACAGTACATTAGGATGGTAATTTAAATTTCTGAGACTATCCCAAGCTAAACCTTCTTGAGGTATCTGGTTCCCCATAAAAACTTGTAAATCGCCATTCATTGTTTGTATCTTTATCAATCAATGTAGTAGTTTGATAAGTCCACCACTACTATGTTGATCGAGGCTTTCCAAAATAGTGCAATGCTACCTCTATGCCCTTCTTTTGGAACCAACCACTTGTCTTCGAAGTCACTATTTCTGTATGATCTCTAGTTTAGCTTTGTCTGCCCATGTCTCGGCTATAAATACAATAGAGGGATCTTTTGTCCGGATTATATCTCCAAGCTCTCTCCCTGTTCCCAGGTTCTCAAGCCCCTGACAGTTCCACACAAGGAGATTCATAGTGGCTGGCGGGGCTAAACCTTAGCCTCCACCAATTCAAAGGGTGTGTCCATCCCACTCCTTGAAACCTGTATTTTTTTTTTTTTTTTGTTAGGTAACTCACAATGGTCATCAATCTACATAAGATTACGTTTACCATTTTTTTGAAAGTAACAGTTGTGGGAAACAAATTGTACAAGGGCCAGTCTAGCCACCCTTAACTTTAAGTTGGTGGCCATTACACTCCCTAAACTTTTATTTGGACCAATTTACTCCTTTTTTTTTTTTTTTTTTTTGTTTGTTTTGTTGATACTAGCCAATTTACTCCTTGAACTGTATATATGTAAATCACCACATTTGTTATGCTGATGTTAAAATTCTGACAGAATATTCGCATGTGTGACAGAATATGCATGTGAGACGTGATGCTTAAAAAATTAAATCTGAAATCTGAACGGAGTGGAAGGAGAGTGAGAAAAGTGTTTGAAAGAGAGAGAGAGATGATCAATTGGAACCATCATGGCATCGTTCTCTCCGGCGCCGGAAGTCCATTTTGCTATCTATGTCCGACAATGCTGTCCATTCATGTATTTGGATCTGCACCTTACACCCAAAAAAAAAAAAAAGTCTCAAATCTCTCTAAATCCAGTTAGTTTCAATTTAAGAAGGTTATGATGGATCTAGATATAGGGGATTACGCCTATGAAGATCCTCAGACTTTGATCCCTAAGAAACCCAAACAAAAAGAGATTTTTTTTTTTTTTAAATAAATTTATTTATTTAGTTTTTGACTGAATGAATTTATATTTAATTTTTTACACACACACACACAAAAAAAAAAAAAAAAAAAAAAAAAAAAAAAAAAAAAAAGAGTAGAGTTTTGAGATGAATTTGGTGGAATTTAATTATGTGTGTTCTTGGAATCTAGAATTGGATTGGTGGGTTTTGGTAGTTTTCTTTGTTGGGTTGGTAAAGATTATTAATATCTATTGGGGGACTTTGCTAATCGCTATTAGGGTTGGATTTTGGTCTGATTGTTGAATATAGATCCCAAGGCATTCGTCCACATAATGCTTGAAAGGCAAAACATCAGTGAAATCTGACATTCCAACCTTGTAAATCAAACTTCATTGTAGGAAAATAGACTCCTGAAACAAACACATCTTGAAAAATCTTTGGAATGCAAATATCAGTAACATGATGGCTATCGAACAAGAGATCCATATATGCGGTTGAACAGTGCCGCGGGACCATGGAAGGCAAGACAAAGACTTCCGGCACAGAGGGAGAAATGCCACGGTGGTTCTAAATTCTGACCAATCGTCTCTCTAACTCAAAACCTTTCACTCGATCTCCTCTTAGTTCCTTCTCAAAAAAAAAAAAAAATCTCCTCTTAAATTTTATTATTATTATTATTATTATTTTTGGGTATTTTAAACATCATGATCATGTATGTCTCACGTGCATACTTTGTTAGAATTTTAACAGCAAGCTAACAGATGTGGTGATTTGGCACAAGTGTATAGTTTCAGTAAATTTGCCAAAATAAAAGTTTAGAGGGTGTGTAAACATTTTTCCTCAATTTTTCTAAACTTTTGAACAATTTCAACTTATATGGTTTGGATGTTGTTTTTAGAGTATCAATATGCCTAAAAATGGTAAATTGATTATAGTAGAGAATTTTAAGAAATGGTTTCTCTTTATGATTATATGCACTTAGTTTGATTTGATGACATCAATTAAATAGTAATTTCAAGTATATTTATATTCACATAAAAAAAGTATATTTATATTAATTGAATGGGTTATATATAAAAAAAAAAAATTGTAACAGGTGTGGATTGAGGTGAAATGGATTAACATGAAGTAGAGTTTTATTGGGAAGGGCAAGATTAGGGGCAAGACAGTTTGCCCCATTATGCAAGGCGGGACAAGAACAGGGCAAAGACAAAACTATGCAGGGCAAGAATGAAGGCCTCATCCTTCAGTCATCCCTTGCCTCAATACCATTCCCAATTTTATGCAAATAATTAAACATTGGAAAAAGTTTATCTCCAAACTTAAATGAGACAACCAATTAATACTTTTTATGTTGTATTTTAATTAGGATTTTTTGTTGTTAAAACCTGTTCGCAACATTGCACCAATTTTTTTTTAATACACTCTATATGGCAATTCACATATTTATCTATGAGTCTTTTAATTGAATGTCCATCAAATTATCTAAATTGATCATTCTACATTTGACTATTGAAATTTGTTTACGTGATTAAAAGTATGGAAAAAGCTAAAACTTTTACAAACTTTATTACACAACATTTTCAATCTGATGTAGCAATGTGATTGGTGTATTTCAAAAATATAATAAATAAATGTCATCAATCTTTTTTAATTAGTGACCCATCAATTTGTGAAGATTATTCCTATCAAAAAAAAAAAAAAATTTGTGAAGATGATGTAGTAAAATTTATAGAATACACATCATCGATGTAGAGGAAATTTTTTTTTAATCATTTTAATTAATGGGAAAAGCCTATGAGGTGGCTCATAAAAGTTTTTGGCAAAAGGATATATAGCAATTAAGAATCATTTATTATATACAAAAAAGAAATTAAAAACAATTTATTATATATAAAAAATCAATTAAGAATAATTTATTATAAAATAAAAGCAATTAAGAATCATTTATGACTATTAATAGGATATTTTAGAAGGTTGAGTCCTATTAATAAAAGCATTTAATTTGGATCTCCAAAAAGAAATCATTTAATTAGGTGCATCCATAGTGACAATTCAATGATGCTCTTTTTGAGGGCCTATATATACCATGGTGTCAAGCTTATTCTTCAAACTTCAACAAACAGCTCGTTTGAAGCAAGCAAATTTGGAGATGTACTTTGGTCGATCAGTGAATTACCAAAAAATTCGTAAGAATAATTTTCTGGTAATTCGCTGATTCGGTTGAAGTTATTTTTCACATGAGATTGAACATCCAAGAGTCTATAATGTTGGACAAATCTTTCTCTCCGAGAAATGCTATGTCTACAACATTTCTACAACATTTTTACAACAAATCCTAAGTGGCAGGTTGTTACTGGTTATTATTGTTGGGGCAAAAAAGTAATCTTAGTGTTAGTTTCAAATTTGAACCAATTACAACTAACCACTTGTGATTTGTTGTAAAATTGTTGTAGACGTAGCATCTCTCATATTCTCCAATCTATTACGAGGTGATTTATTAAACCATTAGCGTATATTTTTTAAACAAGTCACATGACTCATTATATAAGTCATGGGACTCTATGTACACGTAAATAGTTATAATAAGTCAAGTGAATTTTTTTTTTTTTTTAAATTTAAATAATACACTTTGATGAATTTATGAATCACCATGTAATGGGTTGGTGAGTAATTGTCCTTTAACTTGGTTCAAAAGTTAACTTTGTAATCATCTTCTTTTAAGCATAGCGAGTAATTATTCTATGTATTAGGAGTACCATGAATGCGTCCCCCCCCCCTCCCCCCCGGCTACATAATAGTGGATCTTACTAATTAAATTTAGAAAAAAGTTAACCAGACATCCATTTTAGAAAAGTTTTAATACTACTAATTCAAGTTGCATTAAACTTTCCTAAAATTGCTTCTTAACAAATGCTTTAAGGACATTTATTAATCGTACTTTTAAGCTAGTGGTGGGACTCACTATTCAAGTGAGAGTGAAAGCATACATTTATTGTGGTCCTAGAACTAAGGAGAGTACAAAGTCTAAAAATCACAGTCCTCTTTTTCAATTATTCTTAATAGATTCTCACGTGCTTTTCTATCATTTCATAATTTACATTGGCCTTGGCTTAAGTCCAGTATCCAGTTACACTAGACCCATCACGATGGTGATGTGTCTTAAATTGGATATGTGTCATCATCATGATGGGTTTAATACAATTGAACATTAAACCCAAGCTTTATACATTTCTATTAAGAAATCCCAACATTAATAATTGTTTACATCATTTCATAGTTTTTTCAATATAAAATAAGAAAATTTAATAGGGATCCATCTAAATTAACACTATCACAATTCAATTCATAAATATTTTAATTCAAACATTTGATCCCATAAAATATTTATTAAAATATTAATGTTAGGGGTCCATCTAAATTAACGGTCATTGCATTTTATGTGGGTTATTTTTAAATGTTGACACTAGATATAGAGAAAATAAAGTCCCCTTAAAGGGAATAAAGAACATCGATGAAGAAGAGAACAAGATATTCTTTTGGGATTAAACAAAACGTTGCCTGCTTTCTACATACCTCTACTTTATTGATAGGCTTGGTAGGCTAAGTAATTCCAAACCAGTCTGAATTATATGATATCATATACTTATATACTATAAAAGTTATTTCAGATTTGTTGTGGTTGCACAAATGGACGATCTCTCCTTTCTTTTTCTTTTTTTTTTTTTTTTAATTTTTATATTTTTTAACTTTTGTCGTGACACACTATAAATATATATTTTTTAAATTTAATATATTCACTTTTATTGAAACTTTATTTCCGAATTTTCAAGAAGTTTATAAAATTCTACTACTAGAAACCTAAAAGAAGGTTTTTTTTTTTTTTTTTGGTTGTTGTTGTTGAAGGCAAAGCATTCAATCATTCATTAATATGTAAAGAGTCTTGATACAAAGCCTCCACTGCCGGTGGTGGTGAATCCTCTATCCAATACATTTCAACAATAAGATTCTTTGCATACCTAGCTAATGAATGAGACATCAAATTCCCACCACCCCCCCCCCCCCCCCCCCCCCCCCCCCCCCCCTAACACAACTAACTGATGCATACTGCATTCCCCTAAGATAAAACCAAATATCCTCATAAATATGTCCCAAGTAAGGAATTATGGGAAGACAAATCTGATATCGCTTTCATCACTGTAACATTGTCACCTTCAACCACAAGTTTTGAAAACCTAGCTTCCATGGCAAAAATAATAGCTTTTCGACACGCCAATACTTCTGCCTCTTCACTATTTCGCACAAAGGGTCCCTTCACTGACATCCCAGCCATCACTTCTCCCTGTGCATTCTGGATTATTGCTCCAAATCTTGAACATCGCTGATCCAAGAAAACAGCTGCATCGAAATTGAGCTTGAACAAATTCTGTGGAGGAGGATTCCATTATTGTCCGCTTGGTGCTACCACTGAAGTAGCCAAATGTTCCTGTGCCTTTTTGTAGTCTTCAAGGTATTTTGCTGCCCTTTTGTTCAACCAATGTGGATCCTTCATCTGTCCGCCATGTTCCATCGCGTTTCTCTGGTTCCACACCGTCCAAGTTTTAATCAAGAAGAGCACCATCCCAGCTGCATCCAACCTGTTCATCAGCACCTCAAATAGCTGCATAAAATCATTAAAAGTAGTGGAACATTTCTACATCACGGTTGAACTACCAGCCTACACGTCTTGGGCCGCTGGACAATCCAAATAGCATGAATCGATGTTTCTGGAGCTTGTTGACAGCAGTGGCATGTGTTATCTCTGATAATCTTTCTTTTAGCCAAGTTAACTCAGGTTGGCAATATTTCATGGCAAGCTCTCCAAGCAAAGACCTTCATTTTGTTTAGCACCCGAACCTTCCATAGCTGCTTCCATACTTGCTGCCCTGCACCTGTCCAACATTCAGCCCACTCCCTAAGCACCTTTCTAGCCATATGGTAATTGGACTTAACTGAATAAATCCCTTTCCTATTATGCAGCCACACCATTACATCTGATACCCGCCTATGACTTAGAGGAATTTTACAGATTGCCTCCGCATCCTCCCTATGAAACCTTTCCATGATGACATCTTGCCTCCATTCATGTAATTCTGAATCAATAAGATCCGAAACTCTCCAATCCTCCTCACCCTCATGTGCCGGATGCAATACCCTGTTAGATGGGTAATTTGGAATCCATTTATCCATCAAAACTTTAATGGATTCCCCTCTTCCCACTCACCAACAATATCCACTTCTCAAAATTGGCATGGCAGCCATGATACTCCTCCATACAAAGGAGCAATTGGGAGATACAGCAACATCCAATATATGGCATCTTGGAAAGTATCGAGCATTGAAACATTTGAAGAAAAGGGAATTTTGATCATGCATTAATCTCCAACCTTTTTTTGCTAGCATCGCATAATTAAAAAAAAATTAAATCCCGAAATCCCATCCCTCCAACATCCTTAGGTTGAGTTAGACTCCCCCAACTCTTCCAATGTATCTTTCTTTCATTTCCCACTTGTCCCCGCCAAAATTTAGCACATAAGGCATTCAGCTTCTCACACAATTTTACAGGCAACAGGAATACCCCCATAGTATATGTAGGAATTGCTTGTATCACCATCTTTATTAATACTTCCTTCCCTGCTCTTGATAACATCATGCCCTTCCACCCTTGTAATTTTTTCCAAACTCTATCCTTAAGATAGGAAAAAGTTTGATACTTTGCCCTCCCCACCAAAGTAGGCAACCCCAAATACGATTCAAATCTCTCTACCACCTTCACCCCCAACATTGACACAATCTCTGCTTTTTGTCCTTGTTGCATATTGCCGTTGAAGTAGACCGAAGATTTCTCCATATTAATGCATTTTCTAGAAGCATTGGCACAGGTCTGCAAGACTTCATTAATTACCTCAACCTCTCTACCCGTGGCTCTACAAAAAATTATAGAGTCATCTGCAAACATTAGGTTTAAAATTCTAGGTGCCCTTCTGCATATTGAAGCTCCCTTGATAAGACCATCCAATTCTGCCTTTTGTAATAATGAAGTGGATCCTTCTGCACATAATAAGAACAAATATGGAGAGAGAGGATCCCTTTGCTGGATTCCTCTAGATGGACGGATGTTGCCATATGCTTTTTCATTAATAAGAACAGAAAATGTGGGAGTAGTCACACACCCTATCACCCACTAAATCCATCTTTTTGGAAAACCCAATTTAGTCATAATACCTTGCAGAAAAGCCCACTCAACACGATCATATGCTTTACTAATATCAAGCTTCAATGCCAATGATCCTTTTTTTTTCCTTTTTTCCTAGAGTGCATAGAATGCAAAACTTCATAAGCCACCAGTACATTATCAGTAATGAGCCTCCCTAGTACAAAAGCACTGTGTAGAAGATATTACAAATGGCAGAATCTGTTTTAACCTATTAGCCAGCACTTTGGAAATAATTTTATAGATTACATTGCACAGACTAACTGGCCTAAACTCAAACATTCTCTCAAGGGATTTAATTTTAGGTATTAGGACAATATTAGTATGGCTTATATCAGGACCCATAACACTAGAATGTAAATAGTCTAACACAACAGTAACTACAGTATCACCCAATATATGCCAAAACTTTTGGTAGAAAAGAGCATTCATACCATCAGGTCTAAGTGCCTTTGTTGGTCCCATTTGGAACACTGCTGTCTTTATTTCCTCAATAGTAAAATCACTAGACAATATATGTTGCATATCTGGGGTCACCTTGTGCTCCATAGTGTTAAGACAATCATCAACCTGAGAGCAAGTACTTATAGTAAACAAGTTTTCAAAATAATTTATTGCCACTTGAGAAATATCTTCCACTTCCTCTACCCAACCTCCATCAGAATTTTTTAAACCCTATATATAATTTCTCCTCCTCCTTTGTGTTGCTTTAGAGTGAAAAACATTTGTATTCTTATCCCTATGTTTAAGCCATGAAATTCTAGAACTCTGTGCCCAAAAAATCTCTTGTTTCAGCAATAAATCATCCAACTCCTTGCTCACCTCCAAAAATTCTGCCTTTAAAGCTTCCATGGTCTCCTCCATATTCAAGCTTTCCAACCTTTATTGAAGCTGTTTTGATTTCTTCATTATTCGGCCTAGCTTTTGAAACTCCCCTAGCACTCAATTGATCACTACAACACTAGATTTTCTGCTAATTAAGTGCCAACCCTGCCCATCATTATGCTCTATACTCCATGCTTCTTTGACAATATCCTCACATTCCTCCCAAAGTAGCAATATTTCATCAAATTTAAACCCTTTCCTTCCTTGTATTCTAGGCTTGTCGAATTGTTTTGTATGAAGAACAATTGACAAATGGTCCGATGCATGGAACCACTGAACTTAGCTGGAACTTCTCTCTCCATTCCCTTGTTGCAACAGCTCTATCTAGCCGAATTCTTGTATTTGCCTCCCATGGCCTTTTATTATTCCAAGTATAGGGATATCCCTTGAAACCCAAATCCTCCAATCGACACTCCTCCAATGCAGCCCAAAAATCT
Source organism: Quercus variabilis (assembly GCA_030445155.1). NCBI lineage: Eukaryota > Viridiplantae > Streptophyta > Magnoliopsida > Fagales > Fagaceae > Quercus > Quercus variabilis. The sequence goes on from CP129454.1 coordinate 26,531,335, forward strand.
TCAACTTGACTCACTTGGGCTGGCCATTTACTAAGGTTTTCATAGGATTGGAGAAAAGCATTAAAATTCCCTATACATAACCAAGGGCCCTCTACAAAAGTATTAAGATGATTTAGTAATTCGTAAGACTTGTGTTTTTGCTACACTTCTAGCCATCCATAAAAGCATGTCAACCACCACACAAATCCGTCTTCCTCCTTCACTTTTGCAAGTATATGATTATCAGTGAAATTGATCAAATCCATTATAATATCATTCTTCCACAGTAAAGCTAATCCTCCCGAGTTAGATTTCTTAAGAATGATTTTATTTGGGAAAGCAATTCACCATACAATTTTTCAAACCCATCTTTATCTAGCCATGTCTCTATAAGAAAATACACATTGGGAACTTGTTCCCTCACAATCTTGTGTAGGCTACAACTTGTCCAAGGGTTCCTAAGCCCTTGGCAGTTCCAACTTAGAAGCCTTATTGCTCCCGGCAAAGGTGATCAACCACCTTCACTGATCCATCATTATTGTTTTGATCCAATTTCTCCCTCTTCCTTCTCTGTATTTTCTCCTCTTCATATGGTATAGTAACATGTATATCAGTAGGACTTTCTCTCTTTCCAAGCACTAGTGTATCTGTGGCCCTTATGATTCTTCCAAGCCCATAATCCATCCTCATAATTCTAGTCCATGTTGATTTTATTTTAGGTTGAGTTGGTCCATTCAGATTCGGCCCAAACTGCTTAGTCACGTTGTTTTCCTTAAAGCTATCAGAATGTGACCTTAACCCTCATTATCCTTATCCATATTATTAGTGATGGCATAATTATTGTCAATATCCACTTCTCCTCTATCCCCTATATAATCTCTTTGCTATATATCCAGATTTCTCCCATGAATTTTGGACTTATCCACTTGATTCAAGCTATCCAATCCATCATTCTCGGTCTCCGCTTCTTGAATTTCAGCCTCCTCTCCATGATTTTCGACTGGACTAGGTATCCAATCATACGGGTTAGGTTCTACCGTACTCCTCTGTAATGGTGATCTTTGCCGGCCACCAGTAGCCTTTAACCACTCTCCACATTAGTAGTCTACCTCCCCCCCATGTCCCTCAACTGCATAATGACTCGCATAGTGAAGTAGGTCATGCCCAAGAATACCACAAAAGTAACAAAAAATGGGCACTCTTTCATATTTAAATTTTACGCAAGCACAGTCCCCATTTGAATTTGCAATAAATCCTCCACACCTCAAAGGTTTAGAAACTGGTAACACAACATGCACCCTCATAAAATACTTCAGCGTATCTTGCCCTCTTATTCTCTCCCCATCTTCCACCATGCTCATTCTGCTACCTACCTCTTTTGCTACTTGTAGAGACACCATATCAAAAGGGGCACCCCAAATTTGAACCCATAAAGATGCATGCTCTAGTTTGACATTACTCACGGTCATCCCTTTATGCCATCTCTTGCGTAAAAGCAGTTGATTATCAAAGCTCCACGAACCCCCTTTCAATACACGGCTTAAATCAAATTCTGTTTGAAATTTGAACTGAAATAGATTTGATCCGACTCCTACAATCTGCAACTCAAAATTCATGCCCCACGCTTTCCGTATTGTACTTATAGCCGTCCTTTTGTTGAAAGCTCTGCAAGTCAAAAACTTTTCAATCAGACTCAAATTGCAGCTCTCAATCTCAGCTAGTCGACCGTCATCAGATATTGCAATAATCTCTTCTCCCTTGGCTATCAACTTCATGTTTTCCAAACTGTCAATCACATCTTCTACCATTTGGAAACAAGTATAAATAACCAAAAATAAAAATGCAAGCCCTTAGTATCAAACTAAGGGAGGGATGATCTCGTTTTGGCAAAACGAGAGAGAGAAGCCCCTACGTGAGAAGAGTTTCTAAAAGAAGTTTCATTCTTTAATATTATAGAATTTTAATAAGATATCATAACTTGTCATTTTAATAAAAAAATTTGTATTATATATGTCATGCTTGCATTACGTGACTCATTATAACTATATTAAAATTATTAAATAATTATCTTTTAGTTAAAATGTGATAGGCCAAGAATGTATTGACCCCTTTGGTAACTTAATCAAATCAATTAGCCAAGTGAAATTAATTAGATTCAATTACATGCAATAAGTGTGGTAGTACAAACGAATCACCTGCTAAGTTAAATGTAGCAGAAAATAAATTTGACACAGGGGATTTGTTTACGAATGGGGAAAACCACTGAGGCAAAATCCCACTAGGTGAATTTAAGGTCACCACTCTCAAGAATCTACTATTATCAAAACAAGCAGTTACAAGTAAAAGGAATCCCAGTATCTAATACCAACCTATAGTTGAACTCTTACCCCAATACCCAATTAGACTTGTAACGTAGCAGCAATCTCTCCTTTCAATACACGAATCTCAATATGTGACTAACCAATGATGCACAAATCCCAGTACATGACTAACACACCAACTTAAAGAAGATATTAGTTGCAAAGTTCTTCAGTTCATCTAACAATGAAGATCAGGAAGCTCCTTGGTCACAAAACTCTTGGCGCAAAGACACAATAACTTCTAGAGAGAATATGATGAACTAGGAGAAACTCTGTCTCCGATCACAATTTGCATGCACAATGACTTTGCATCAAGCTGCATCACCTTGCATCATTTTTTACGGCCCTTAAAATAATCCTCATATATGTCTAGAGTTGTAAGAAAAGAAACCCTACACAAATACACATGAATATGCGTGAAATCAGATCTAGAAATTTGAATTTTGTAATTCTTGATAGATACAGCTTCTGTCGAGCTGCTGTCGAGATCCATCGTTAAACCTTGATAGATATGTTTCTGTCAAGCTATCTGTCAAGTTTTAATGAACAGTACTTCTTCATTTGTTTCTTGTATAGATTTGCATAGCTTCAATACTAAACTTGAACTTTTGTTCCTTGAAGTACTAAATCCAACCTAGATCTATCCAATTACAAGTAAAATACGTTTTGTCAAATGATTAGCCAATTTATATAACATATGTTTCTAATAAGTCTCACATATGTCCTAACAAAATGTATTACCAAAAATTTTAAAAATGAAAATACTACTCTATTAAAATTCAATTTTTATAAATTTTAATATAATTAAAAACTATTTTTAATTTATTTATAATATTTGGCTTTTGATAAAAACTTGGATTTACTCCATGTGTATTTGCCATGTATCTCAAAATTCAATTTTATTTTATTTTTATTATTAAATTTTAATCATATTATCGATATACTTTCTGTATTTATATATTATTCTGGATTAACTTGTTAATTATATAAACATAATATTAGTATTAGAATATTAAAAAAATTTATGTAGTAATTTATATATTTGTTATTGTAAGTTGGCAATGCTCCACTACTAAAGATTTTAAGAAATTTTGTACTATTTTTTTTTTATAAACAAAAGAAAGAAAAGAAAAGAAGGAATGCAATAACATTGACTCATCTCTAGATTCAAATAACTTAAAGTGTATGGTGTTTCTATTGTCAAAGAGGTTATCTTGTGTAACGGTTGCATACAACATCCCTCTTATAATAATAAATTTATTTTTATAGGTTTAAGCTTTAGTAGAGTACATCAATGCATAGACACCTGTATCATATCGTATCTAGTGCACTAATGCATTGGACCTAAACTAAATCTATTTTGATATAAAGAGAAGTGGCATGCAAGGTTACACAAAATATAATAAATTGTTGTGATTGAAAAATTGGGATTTGAAGCTTTAAAAAAGGGAAAAAAAAAAAAATATATATATATATATATATATATATATACTTGGATTTGCAAAGTTGAGTAATTTTATATGGGTTCGGTTTGTTAGGGTCATATTTTATTGTAATTGGCTAATCCTTTAACAAAATGCACTCTACTTGTAATTGGATAGATCTAAGATGGGTTTAGTACTTCAAGAAACATACTGTTCAAGTCAAGTATTAAAGACATGAAAATTGATCTAAGAAACAAGTGAAGAAAACTGTTCATTAAGTCTCGACAGATGCCTGCTATCGAAACTTAATGTGAAACTCGATAGATAGCTCGATAGTTGCTTGATCTATCGAGATTTACAATTTTCAGTTTTCCAGATCTGAATTTTGGCCTAGGATTGTGTAGTTGTTTAGGATTTCTTTTCTCACAACTCTAAACATATATAAGACTTATTTTAAGAGCCGTCACACATGTATACCGAGACCAAAAAACTTATTTTTTCTGTGTGAAGCTACTGCGTTTTATACACCGTTGGGTTTTATAACGAAGTGCTTCTTGATCTTCATTGTTGATGAAGTGAAAAACTTTGCAGCCAACAACATTTGTTCAAGTTACTGGAGTTAGTCATGTACTGGGATCCATGTAAAGAGCTAGTCATAAATTGAAGGTTTGTGCATCAAAAGAAAGAAGGCTACTACAAGATCAAGTCCAATTGGATATTGGAGTAAAGACTCAACTATAGGTTAGTATTTCAGGATAGATCAAGGTAGTTGGTAAAATTCCTTATACTTATAACTATTTGATTGTTAATTAGTGGATTCTTAGGAGTGGTAATCTTAAAATCACCCAATGGGATTTTTGCCTTGCAAGGTTTTCCGCATTTGTCAACAAATCACCGTGTCTAATTTATTTTCCACTGCACTTAATAATTTTGGTAATTTGTTGGTGTCTTCACAATTTACATGCAGTTAAACTTAATTAATCATCTTGGGTAATTGAATTAATTAACTGAGGCCAAGCTATCTTAACCTAACACAGGTAATGTATGCCGGACATACATTAATAATCAATTTTAGGAAACTTGTTATAAAAAATTGAAAAAGTTAGTTACTTTTTTCATTTTCCCATAAAAAAATTTCTAAAATAGTTTATTAATGTACACCTAAGGACATAGATTAGTAAAACCCAATTTTATATAAAGAAATATTAATGGACACCCTAAGGACATTTGTTAGAGATATATGATCCTAACACATATTGCCCTAAGGGCACCCATTAATATGATCCTATATATATATATATATATATATGTCTTGTTAATGAGTGTTTGCAATTGTTAACAAACCATTTAAAAAAAAAGTTTTAACACTATTTTTATGAAAAATATAAAAATTTGTCAAAAAAATTAACCACTTTATTAATTTTCTGTAAAATATTTCTAAAAATAATTTTTTCCGTTAACATTTTCATTTTATATAAATAATTCAATAGATACACTTTAACTCAAATATAATAAATAAATAAACAAAAATATTGAAGTAGTGTAATTAAAGCCTTTAAACCCTCAAAAACAAAAAGATAGGCTAAAACCGTAAACAAAGGAGCAGAGCAGCAATGAACATTTAACATGAAGCGAACTCTATTACTGATGAGAAGCAGTGTTACTACTTTCTACGCCAACAAGCCTAATCATTTTCCCATCTCACTTGTTGCCTCGACTTTGTCACGACTCAGGCTCTACTCGTCAGATGGAAATGGATCCAATTTGACCCATACCTAGAAAACCAATTCCTCAGTTGATGCAGAAGACATTAGTAATCCAGGTAATTTTCCAAATCATAGTGTTCAATTTTTAAACTTTTCAACTTACTCTCTATTTGGTTAGTGGGAAAACTCACCACAAAAATGAGGCAAAATTCATAGTTTCTGAATACTTAAATTATTGGATAAAGTTTAGCTACAAAATTAGTTATAGCCTAAGATTACAACCTTACTCAATAAAATAAATATTACTCAATAAAATAAATATTACTACATATTTTGAAAATTTAACTATTAAATTGTACGTTCTTTTCCCCTTTAATACACATGTCAAATTTTGTGTCAATTTGATATTATTTTATCTTTTATGTATAATTTTAAAGTACAAAAACTTGTAATTTAAATAATTTATTGATGACATTACTACTGATTTTTAATTTTCTAAAAATTTTGGATAGAAGATATAAAAAGAAGATGTGATCCAATGGTGGATTTATCAAAATTCACCTTTAACAGAAAGATATTGAGTAAGGTTGTAGTCCTAGGGTCTGTTTAGGATCCATTTATTTTGTTAAAACTGAAAACTTTTTGGTAAAAGTACTGTAGATAAATGTAAAAGTTAGTTAAAAGTTAGCTAAAATAGTATAATAGGACCCATGAATAGTATAAAAAAGTACAGTGGGACCTATGAATAGTAGCAAAAATAAGCCGAATAGTAAAATAAGCTAGTTTTTTAATTTGAAGCCAAACGCACACTTAGGCTATAACCAATTTTATAGCTAAACTTTGTTCGAAATTATTTCATATATGTTCTGTTAGTAGTTGAGATTAGTAGATTAGTTAGACACTTGAGGATTCTTGAGTTATTGTCTGGGTTTTTTGTTGTTATAAATTTAATTTTGTTTAGAAGGAAGCTTATTATGTTATTTTTTGCAGTTATTCTTTGAATTTTTAGGATTAAAATCTCTCTCTCTCTCTCTCTCTCTCTCTCTCTCTCTCTCTCTCTCTCTCTCTCTCTCTCTCTCTCTTAATAATAAAATTTGAGAGTTAAAGAAATTCAAGGCCTAAACTATTTGCAATTTACTCGGCATTTTTTTTTTTTTTTTTTTTAGGATTCTCAAGTTGGACTTGTTCATCTTGGGTAGGTTAGACTCATAAGATTGAAGGAATCCTACAAGTTCATCTATAGGAATAGTGTCCACATCCTTACTCTCAATTATGATAGTGACTTCAGGTCTAAAGTCTTCAGTTAAGGATCTTAAGATTTTCCTAACTATCTTAGGTTTCTCATAAACTTCACCTAGATTAAAAACAGAGTTTTCTAGTCATTTTGTTTGACATAGAACTCATCAAATGTCTCATCATATGCCATTCAAATGCTCTTAAACCTAGAAGTCAACTGTTGCAATTTATTAATTTTTACAGCTTTTGTACCTTCATGAACAGTTTGTAGGATATTCCAAGTAGTATGTGCCAACTCTACATTAGAAATCCTTTTGAATTCTTCTATTGAAACAACATTGAATATCACATTATAGCCTTACTATTAAAGCTAGCTGCTTCTTTTTAAGCATCAGACCATTAAGCCATAAGAGTGGCAGGTCTTTCCCAACTAGTTTCCACAGACATCCAAACCCTTTCATCCAGAGATTTCAAGAAGGTTTTCATCCTCACCTTCTAATAGGCATAGTTATTCCTATCAAAGTGGGGAGGAATAACTATAGAGTGACCACATTCCATGATAGCAAGGGTCAAGGATCAACTCTAGGTAAAACTACCTAATCAAGATCACACCCGCTCTATACCACTTGTTGGTTTATTTAGACCCTTATATACTCAGATTGTTTAACCTAATTAATTAACCAAGTTGATGCTTAGATTTATTATTTATATCTAGGTTGAAAACAAAAAATCATATCACTAAGTGTTAAAAAAAGTAAAAAAAACAAGTGATATGATGACCTAGGAAAACCAATGATACCATCTAGTTTCAAGGTAAAAAACTTGGGGAGGATTTAACCTAAATTATACCCAAGGCAACAAATTTACTATATGGAATGGAAGTTTTAAAGTAGATTTTTCCCTAAATCTAAAGCTATTTCTTGTAGTACTTACTCACGTGACCACACGTAGCTCCGAATCCATAGACTCTTCTATCTAAATTTGTTGAACACAAACACCCACGTTTGTGACTCTAAGATCCCATTTAAAGTTTTAGATCATCAATAGTTGTTGATCTTGTATGCAACAACTTATTTCCACCAGTTCTTGTATATGGATATTCTTTTTGGTAGATGCTTGTTGACTTAGAAGGTTACAAAACCTCACAAATCTCACAGGAGTAAGTCACAAAACATCCTAGAACTTCTAAAATGTGATTTAATGTTTTCCTTTTATACCTAATAGTGTTGAACTTAAATCCTAAACGTTTCATGGTCGGGCCTGGTTTAAATTCTATAGAAATCGACTTTCGATTGATCAAGCCTATGTCTCGATTGGTCGAGCAAGGCAGTTTCTGAATTCTTCATTCTACAGCATGACTGTTCGTGAATCTTGACTTAAACCAATTTGAGCAATGTCTAATACTATTCTAAGAATTAAAAATCTTAAACTAGACATGTTTGCCAGCATACATAAAATTAGAACCTAAACATTTATTCCTAAATATTTAGAATCTAATGACTAATAGTTGGCACTATAAGAAAAAAAAAAGGGGGGGAGGGGGGGGGGGGAGGGGAAGGAATGAGTAAATGAGCATTCATTCAAGCCTACTTTTCTCATCAGCCTAAATTGGGCAAAATTAAGAAGATAGCCGAGTAAAAAACTTGCAACTTTTAAGGCCAATCACTAATGACATCTAAAATTTCAATTTTTTCTATCACCAAAACAAACAGTTTTAATTTTAGATATAATACATTTAATTTAGATATACGTTTTTACTAAAATATATTCCGGTAAAAATGTATATCTAAATTAAATATATTATTTTCCTTTCTTTTCTCTTCCTTCACTTTTTCCAAACATGTAAAAAGAAGGCTTTTTCTTTTTCATTTCTTTTCCTTCACTCTCTTCTCTTCTCTTATTTTCTCTTCCCCCGGTCACAACCATACACCTTCTCCGTCCATGCTTCCTTGTGACATGTAAAGCTGGGGAAAAGAGAAACATTGTATGACTGTCATCATATTCTTCTATTCAATAATATATGAAAATTTATTTTGCAAAAAAATAAAATAAAATAAATAAATAATATATGAAATTTCTTGAAGTTGACAAAACCGAAAATTAGTAATTCAATTGCGCACCATGAGTCCGTAGACATTATTCACTTCACCATAAAGAAAAAGAGTACGGCCTGTTTTGCACCTTTACAAACAGTCACGGAGAGAGAGAGATGGCAGCAGAGCAAACAAGCCAAACCATTGAAGCATATCCGATGAAAGGTGGAGATGGTGTCCACAGCTACGCTAACAACTCTTCTTACCAGGTATCGTTCTCTATATATACGAATACCAAGAATTTAAAGTTCATTTGAGAAAAAAAAGCTTTAATAATAATAGCTTAATCTCAGGTAGTATATTTGTCTTTGTATAACCTGTTTGGTTGAGCTTATGTTCATCTAAAAGGGAATGTACAACTTTTTTAAGGGTACAACATTTAATTTTATACAATAAAGGTAACAAATAAGCTCATCCAAAAGAAGTACTCATGATTATTGTGGGCAATATCTTGTGTTTGTTGGTGTGTGGAAAAACCATTGTGTCTAGAATCATATGTTATTAGTTTTTCTTAATTATGTAATGATGACAAAAACTAAGTTTATTAGAATGATAATGAGGAACACTTTTGCTTTTCAGGGAAGAGTTAATAACGCTGCAAAAAGGCTGATCACTGAGGCAGTTGTAGAAATTCTTGATATCGAGAACTTTGCTTCCTCAAACACTTTTCGAATTGCAGATTTAGGTTGCTCTGTTGGGCCTAATACATTTTTTGCAGTGCAAAACATAATTGAGGCAGTGCAGTTTAAGTATCAATGTCAAGGGCTTGATTCTCAGCTCCCCGAATTTCAAGTCCTCTTCAATGATCACACCTCGAATGATTTCAATGCACTTTTCTCCTCCCTCCCATTAGACAGGAAATATTATGCTGCCGGCGTACCAGGTTCATTCTATGGTCGCTTATTTCCGAACAGATCTCTACACTTCGTTCATTCTTCTTATACCAACCACTGGCTTTCCAGAGTACCAAAACCTGTAGTTGACAAAAGTTCCCCTGCTTGGAATAAGGGGAGAATACACTACACAAGTGCAAAAGATGAAGTTATTAAGGCCTATGAAGCTCAATACGTTGAAGACATGGAATGCTTTCTGCATGCTAGGGCTCAAGAGGTTGTGCGTGGAGGATTGGTTGCACTTATCGTGAATGGACGCCCCAACGGAATCCACCATTCTCAAACTACACAAAATATGACATTTGGCCTCCTAGGATCTTGCCTAATGGACATGGCTAAAAAGGTAAGACACTATCAGTTGTCCAAATAATTCCAAGGGGTTGATCTATGGCTCCCAAGGCTTCATGCAATTTAAGAAGTCCTCGGTTTAAAACTCTTAGCTAGTATTTTGAAGTTACTTCTATCAAATTCCTTCCTATAATTACCTAATGTGTACAACAGACACCTTGAGAAATAGCTAGGTGGTGGAAGAGCCTAGGACCCACATTGGCCAAAAAAAAAAAAAATTCGGTTGCCCCAAGTTTTAAATATACTTTGTGAATACATTGATTTTGGTCTGCCTTTTTATCTTCATCTAAATTATTTTTCAAAAGTTAAAGCTGGAAAAGTATTTATGTCTTTAAGCCGTTGTGACAAGCTTAATTATCATCTTAATTGTAAAAGAAAAAAAAGATTAAATCCATTTTTTCCTTTTAGATTAGGTTATGCTTTGAAATTGTTGTTGTTGCATGATACATGTCTTTTACTGAGAGTTGATTAATTTACTTTTGTATCTTTCAGGGAATAGTTAGCGAAGAGAAAGTGGACTCCTTTAATGTGCCATTGTATTACATGTCTCCCCAGCAACTAGAAGCTGCTGTGGATCGAAATGGGTATTTTAGTATAGAGAGAATGGAGGACTTACCTGAAATAATTACTAGTACCATTCCTAAAAGCCAAAGAGTCGCATCTCACTTGCGAGCTGCATTGGATGGACTAATCAAGGCACATTTTGGAGATGCAATCTTAGACGAGCTCTTTGACTCATTAAGTAAGAAAATTGAAGAAGGAATGCCCATGCTTATTTCTGGAGGATCCATTAATTTCTTTGCTCTTCTTAGACGCAAAGCAATGGATTAGAACGTGTTTTTTTAATTTTCGTTTGGTTTGTTAAGTAATGGTTATTCACGAAACTTTATTATTTTTTTCCTTTTGCTTATTTTATTACTATGTTAATGTCTCATTATATGTCTCAAGGATCATGAAAGATTAATCCACTATGAATTTGAAAGCCAATAAGAGGCAAGGTTGTACGCAATAAAATTTTGATTCCAAGAATAGATTGGAATTAAAAAAAAAAAAAAAATCTTTTATTTATGTTTCAAGAAAATATTACAATTTCTATGTACATTATTTACAAAAGAACCTATTCCCCTTATTCTTTTGAGTAAAGGTGATTGTTTCAAATTTGAAGCCTTTTAAGTTTTAACAAGCATGTTTCTTATGTCCAACTAGACTTAGTGATGAATTTAATAATAAATCTAGTTGCTTGTTTAAGGAATTTTCTTTCTTCGAATTAATGTTCTCTCAAATTCTTGTAAAAATTATGAATGATTAGATCTTATTGTTAGATAATAAAGATGCGTTTAAGTATATTAGATTTTAAATAAAAAATAATTTGAAATTATAATTATATGAGATAATAAATACTTTTTGTTATCTATGCTCTATATAAAAAATGACAGTTGAGGTGCTTGTTTGACAATACAACTTTTGAAATGTTAAAACGGCAAGAAGAAATTTGAAGCCCAACGAAAAGAGGTTTGAAGCGCAGCAAATTCTTTGAAACTCTAAAAACATCCACATTTGATTGAAATTCCTTAATTGCTCCTAACTTCATTTGTTAGCTAAATAAAAAATGGGCCCTTTTTAGTCTTTTTGTTGTCATCTTAATGGTGCTGCCAGACATGTACAACTCAAGAGGGCTTGAATTACTTTGTTGCTCCTAAAGGTACGTGTGAGCTTAAAAAAAATTTAGAGCCCTTTTTGGTGTTTCCCTCTTCAAATATGGACATTTCTTGCCTTTATTATCAAAAAAATCCCAACCACTTTTGACTTTATCTTCATTCTATTGTAAAACACCAACACAGCAAGCAATGAGAGGGTTAGAGATAAGAAAAAGCTAAATATACTCCTCCTTCCGTTCCAATTTTTTTGTCCTGTTTGAAAAGTCAAACTTTTTAAGAGAACATCATTTATTATCTTGTCTACCTTTTAAAAATGTAGAAGTTTCCAAAATTACCCTTAACAAAATTTATTAAAAAATTAAATTAATAAATTAATAGGGGTATAATAGGAACATTCGTAAATTAATGACTTTTATTTTTAGAAACAGGACAATATTTTGGGACATCTCAAAATGAAATAGGGAACAAAAAAAATGGGACGGAGGGAGTATTAGCTTAGGTAGTGTCAGTTCCAACATGTCAGGCGGGATGGTAATAGGTTGACTTATGGCTTAGTTAGGAGAGCAGTTTTAACTGCAGATACTGATGTATGAGTAGAAGAACTACTAAATAATTTGGATGATATACTCCAATCTAATTTTACTCTTCTTTAATAATATTTCGTTTACCTTTTTCTGAAAAAAAAAAAAAAAAAAAAAAAAAAAAAAAAAAAAAAAAAAACTATTTTTAACCCAAAAATCAGCTAAAAAAAAAAAAAAAAAAAAAAAAGCTAAAACTTGATTTTTTTTTTTTAATAATTTTGAAAATCAAACCCGATAACCTCGCAACTCTAAAAATCTTCTCTACCCTTCTCCTTCCCCCAAAATGCAAATCTCTACCCTTCTCCTTCCCCTAAATGCTATTCTAAACCCAAAATTGTGATTTTGATTGAGATTTTAGAATTAGTGAACAAAAAATCAAACCCAAAATAATGATACATACGTTTATACAAGAGAATGAGATGGAGATAAGATCAGAGAATGACATTCTTTGGTGTGATTACACATCAGTGGTAGCACTGGTGCTTCACATGCAGGAAAAAAGCAAAAAAGGAGAGAATTTTTTATGTATCCATTGATGCTTCATAGTACATAAATTTATAGACAGAACTTTTAGTTGAAAGTTGAAACAGAGAAGGACAAAAGGTGGAGAAACTGAACTACAAAAGGTGGGGGAAGGTGGGATTGGGGAATGTGAATATTAGGATTAGAAGTTGTCAAGCTAGGAGTGCCACGTTTTGGGTTTTAAATTTTAATGATTAGTTTTTTATTTATTTTTTTAGGTACAGTTAGGTTTTTTTTTCTTTTCTCCATGATATTAGATTAGAATTCAAATCCTCTAGATTTTTTAGAATTTTATTAGACTAGGATTCAAATCCTCTAGATTTTCTAGAATATTCTATCAAGTAGATTTCTTTAAATTCTATTCACTCTTTTATGATTTATGGGTTTAAATTTTGCCAAGTCAGCATTCCACTAACAATACTTTTAATTGTATTGTTTGCAACATTATTTTATTATTTTAAGAGTATTGTTAGTAGAATGCTGATATGACAAAATCTAGATCCTTAAATCCTAAAAGAGTGGTTAAGATTTAAAGAAATTTACTGGTAGAGTACCCCAAGAAATCTAGAGGATCTGAATCCAACTAGACTATTAGTACAAAGTATTTAACTATTCAACCTTTTCCAAATATTCAAATTGGAAACTTAACTTTTATAACTTAATAATACGTGTTATACAAATTATATCATATTGATAGGATAGAGGTAATGATACATAGTATACAAAATATATCATATTGTTAATCAGTATAGACATAGTGATCCATGGTATACAAAATATATATCATATTGATGCAAATTATTTTTTTATTTTTTGGATGAATATATAAGTTATGTGACAAAAAAAACTATTTCTATAGAACTTAGTTTTAGCAGTTTTCCTGTGCATCGCACGAGTTAGCGACTAGTATACTATATAATAAAAGTTGGGTTTATAAGTCGTATTGCACCGAGTGACTTCACCGCAAATTGTTGATTATTTTTTTTTAGATTAAAAGAAAAATAGATATATATTTTTTTTGTTCATATCTTCTTCTCTTATAATTTCTAAGTTGATAAAAATCTTAATTTGATTACAATCAAAATTCTTTGCCTAATCATTTTCTTATTATAATTTATAAGCTGATAAGTAGTACACGTAAAAAACAAATTCAACTTCACACTTCCAAAAATTAACTAATATTAGACTTTTTGTTTATATCAACTTCTTTAATATGTAGTGTACACATTTAATACTTTTTTTTAATTTAAATTATATTACTACATGTAAAAAAAAAAAAAAATGCAATGTAGTACACGAAAAAAAAAAAAAAAAAAATCAGTTTCACAGTTTTTGTTCATATTAATTTCTTCAATGTGGAGTGTGTGTGTGTATATATCTATATCTATATCTATATCTATATATAATAACTAATAGCCGAAACGTTTGACTTTTTGTTAACCACATCTCATTGCGCCACATGATTACATAGATTAATGCCACATATATATTTAAAAACATCAAACAGTTGTGACTTTTCATTTTTCAATAGGCACCTTTTCGGTCGATAAACACATTTTCATTCAATAGGCAGCTTTTCAATCAATAGGCATTTTTTCATTCATTAGGCACATTTTCATTCAATAGACACATTTTCGGCCAATATGCACCTTTTCAGTCAATAGGCACCTGTTTGTATATCCAACACCAAAAAATTGTGTCTTTTTATTTGGTGGAATAAAAGAAACGTTTTAGTGATATTTTCACAATATTTTGTCTCTTGGGTTGGGTGGTAGTTACCAATTAACAAAAAAACACCTTAAACACATTTTCATTCAATAGGTAGCTTTTCAATCAATAGGCATTTTTTCATTCATTAGGCACATTTTCATTCAATAGACACATTTTCGGCCAATATGCACCTTTTCAATTAATAGGCACCTGTTTGTATATCCAACACCAAAAAATTGTGTCTTTTTATTTGGTGGAATAAAAGAAAGTTTTAGTGATATTTTCACAATATTTTATCTCTTGGGTTGGGTGGTAGTTACCAATTAACAAAAAAACACCTCTCTCTCTCTCTCTCTCTCTCTCTCTCTCTCTATTATTTAGTTTTAAGACCCGACTCCAAGTTTCTAAAAAAACCTAAAGAAACACACAGTGAATTAAGCTTCAATTGCCTCCTTCCTTCTCCTCACTCCAATATCTATCTCCAATGAAGATCCAAAAAATCCAATTGCTTTGGTCCAATGAAATTGCTAAACTTATAATAACGCTTCTTCTCCTCTTTATCTTTTCTATGAATTTAAGTTTTTTATTTTATTGTTTTTTATTTTTTATTTTTAACACAAAGTCTCACTTTGTTAATACTCACGTGCTTGTGTGCATAAAGTACTCAATGATCAAATCTGCTATTATCTTCGTTTGCCGCAACACAATTTTCTCCTTAAAACTTCTTTTTCTTCAAGATTTGTTTTGAGGGTGGCTCATGCTTCACAATTCACATATTCCACTTATGTATTGGATTCCTCTCCTTCTTCGGTCAATGCACCAAGGTTAGGGTTTTTGATTTGTTCAATAAAAATTATAGTTTTGTTGCTTTCTCTTATAAGTTTGTCAATTGTTTGTTTTGTTTATTTAATTGCTAGGCTTGAATCTTTTATTTAAATCTTCAATTTTTTTGACCTTTTAAAAGTTTAAATATTTTGAATTTTAACATTTAAATGATAACTCATATTTCTCTAATATGTCAATGTTGTGTAGACATATTTTTTTTGTTGATTCTTCAATTTATTTTTCTTTTTGCCTTTCAGAAGTTTAACATTTTTTGTTCAATTTTTGCAATATCTAAAATTGTCTGGATTTCAAAATTCAACACCTATAGACATAGATTTTTTTTTTTTTTAAAGGTAGAAAAAACAAATAATAGATAGAGGCTAACTCATCATTTTATTATATTTTTCCATTGCGTAGTCACATAAATTTTTTTTTTCAATAAATTCTAGGCTCAAAATCTTCTAATTGTTTGATTTACCTATGAATTTTTTAGTTCATTTTTTGCAATACATTTAATTGTTTGGCCAATTTCAATAGTAGAAAAGCTATAATCATGGATTATTCTTTTGAGTGTAATCCTTCTTTCTATTGTATTTTTCTATTGTGTAATTATATATATATATATATATATATATATTTATTTATTTATTTATTTCAATACTTTTGAAGCTTTGAATCTTCTTCTTCTTTTTGTCTTTTCTTTTTCTTTTTTTTCTTTTTTGGCCTTTTGGATTTTTGACATCTTAACTGTTGGGTTTATTTTTTCCATTATCTGAAATTTTCTAGAAGATTTCAATGAATATCCATGGATTATTCTTTTTGAGGGTAACTCATCTTTATCTTATATTTCTATTCCTAACTTCTTCTTCTTCTTTTTTTTTTTTTTCTTTTTTTTTTCTTTCTTTCTTTTTTTTTTTCTATATTTTTTTTTAATTGTCCGTGTTTTTCTTATTTTTACTTTCATAGCGTATGTACATGTTGTGTATGTTCTTTGATTCTTTCTTTAATGGTTTGTGTGTGATTATGTGGCATCGTTTCTCGGTACTTATGCAAAATCTATAAAGACTAAAGATGCTTCTTTTTTATAATGAATTCTGTGTTTTTCATGACTTTAGTGAGTCGTATTCTTAAATGATCGAAATGGTTTTCTTTGACGTGGATTTTGTTCATATTGGTTTCAAAGTTTATTTCTTGGCTTATATTATAGATTATAATATATTTATTCATCAAACTGTTTAGTTGAGTTTGTTTTTGAAGTTGTTTTCAGTGTTGGACATTTTCTTGAAGCATGTTGGTATCATATATTTAAATACTGTTAAGTTGATATAATAATAATAATAATAATATATGGTTTAATAAATGTCTGAAATGTATAGCTGTTAACAAATGTTTTAGCTATATGATTTTATTTTACAAATTCAATTTTTTGGTGTTGTAGTAAAATAAAACAAGATTAAATTATATATTATACTCAATATTTTTTCCGTGCATCGCGGGTTGTCAACTAGTATATATAAAATAATTCATAATGAATACTTACAATTGTTTTTCTCTATTCTTCTCTTCTTCTACCTATAACTTTGTAGGTATATATTTGTTTACTCTAATTTTTTCATCAAATTGAATAGGTTTTGTGTATTTTTTGTCTTTTGTTTAACTTAATTTCCTTAAGTTTTATCCAATTTATATGGTTATGGTTTGAGAATCAATTATTAAATATGCTTAGACATGATTTTTTGTTGTTGGTGTTTTATGACATGGGCTCCAATGGTGATATGTTGCTTTCATCCTCTCAATTTTGATTTAGAAAACAATCTTCTTTTTAGTTTATTATTAAGCATGTCTTGATATAAATTTTATGATAAATTGTTCATAATAATTCAATATTTATATATATATATATATATATATATTCTGATTGAAATAGCTTTGGCTAAATGACTTTTAATTAGAGTTGTACGCTTTGACCTATAAAAGAAGGCAGTTTGTCCATTTGGTCTTTTTTTTTTTTTTTTCTTTTTCTTTTTTTCCTTTTTTATATTATTCATTAAATATGGTTAGACATGATTTTTATAAATCATTAAATTTTTTATTATTTTTATGTCATTAAATTTAACAGTAGCACTTCTTTTTTTAGCTTTGAGAATTGTTATAAATTGCATACTTATATTACAGGGACCGAGTGTTTTATGATTGAAGTTCCACTTGGTGCACCCTATCGTAAAGAAATGTGCCAGCCCTTCCCCCAAATCTCGAGAAGCAACTATATTTAGGATTCAGACACTCCCTCACCCACACCAACACGCCACCCACACCACCCCCCCCCCCCCCCCCCCCCCAAAAAAAAAAACTATTTTTAGGAGAATCTGAGTTTTCATATATAGAAATTGCAATTCTTTTGTTTTTAGCTAAATGCTAATTTCTCTATTCCTATTTCAAATTTTTTTTGGTTTATATTATTTTATTAGAATAGATAGACAAAATCAAAGAATATTGACATTGAAAAAGACAATTAGAATATTAGAGTAAGAGTCACAAGAATGTGGGAAATATTTAATATAAAAAAAAATAATGAACTTATGAGTTGATTTGGTGCTATTCAATGAGAAGGTATGATTTGAGGTAAATTAGTGAGATTACTTATAGGTTTTCAAATACAATAGAATTTTATTTTCTTGATTAGTTTATTCTCTCTTTTTTTTTTTTTTTCAAGACAACCTTATTCATACAAGTATTAGAAAATCATTTGTTTTGGAAAATAAATTTTAAATAATACTAGATAATATAATGAAATCTTAAAATATATTGTGCTTACCAAAATTACTTAAATTGAATAGCAATAGAAAATACTTTATACGCTGTCTTACACTTTTTTTCAGGTCAATAATGTGCTCTTTCTCAAAAAAAAAAAAAAAAAAAAAAGGTCAATAATGTGCTAATGAAAATCTACAAATGAGTACAAGCTGTAACACTAATGACACCAATAATACAACAAGAAGTAAGAATCAAATACTAAAGTTTAAATTTTCAGTAATCAATTTTTTCTTATATTTATTAAAAATTACAAACACGAATGTCTCTTGAAGCATTGATGATGGAACTTTGGAAAACCAACATTTGAATGCTCCTATTGTGGTTCACTTAACACAGAGGAAGCATATATTACGCATATAGGATTCAACACGAAGAAATGAAGGGCAAACGATACTCTATGTGTTGGAAAATTTGGTTTTGTATCTCATACAAAACATGTAGCGAAAGCAACAAACATAGATCTATTTCATTCATGATTGATAACATGCACTATGTAAATTTCTGAATTTAAAAACAAGATAGCGTACCTTAGTGTAGTGAAATTCAAAAAAAAAAAAATTAGAAGTACTTAGGAACACTTTTAATCTTCACTCCAATTCCACTTTATGCCCAAAAAGTGTGGTATCTCAATCAGTTTCCAAGGGAGAATAATCGAGTGGCTTCACTCACACATACACACCATTTCACAATGATGTCTCTCTTTTTTTTTTTCTTTTTTTTTTTCTAATAATAATTCTATATGTGTCTCCTTTTATATTTAACTGATTATCTAATTGGGCTAGCCTATTGGGCCTTTCCAATTGGGCTTTAGTATGTGACTTGAAGTGTGACTAAAAGGGACCAATAAAACACTAGCTTCAATAAGTCTTGGGTTTTTCTGTCAACTCTTGACAAGTCCAAAGTTACCATTAATTATATTTAATATTACTATATAAATATAATTGCACTTTAGGCCTTATTAATAAATTATATCCTAAGACTTTATTATACATGCAACCCTTTCATAAAATATTCGTAGTAATACAAAGTCATGAATGTAAACTGTCACTTTGAAGATTACTACATCTTAATCCTTGAGTACCCAGTTTAATCCTTTAAGTTATTTATCATATATTTATGAAATCCAATTCCATAAATATATATACTTTAGTAATTCCTTACTAAAGTGGTTGGGCCCAACTCTCTGATAACCAAACTCATTAAACTTATCTCAAGGGAATATTTTGTATCTCCGTTAAGAGACTATGAATTTCATCTTGAGAATATATGTTCCATCGATACTAAATATGGCTTCCCAACATACTAAGGTTTTAAATGTGACTTTAGATTTCACTCCTGATATATCAAAGCAGCATACACCTCATGATCAAGTTCATTATTCTCTCAGGATTAAGAATTCATGTAAATAAAAGTCGTGAGATTTATTATTCATTTGACAGTTATTAGGAGAATAATAAATCTCACAGCGGTCCTGTTCAATATGTCTTAACTCTTAAAACATGATCAAGACAAATCATCTTAGTTGATATGTTATAGTCTTCGCAAATGAAACGCCCAATTTCATCACCGCCTTCGAACTACGTTTTGAGTTTACAAAGGAACTTGTGATTTATATCTTCTGTGATTAAATCACATAAATCACATACAATGCATCTCATGGACTATGATAATGTCCCATTAGTTCATTTATAGATAGTCTCATATAATTAAACAATTTAATTATTTATGACATGCCAATCAATTGGATTTTAGGGCATAAACCCCAACACTGTGGTGGTCAACTCTTCCAAAAATTTATAATTGATGCATATACAACTATTGAAGAAGAAAGACTAGGTTTTATATTCAACAAATAACCACAATTAAGAGTAGAATTGTATAAGAATGTGCGTGATATTGTTGTTACAGGGATTAAGATAAATGATACAAAACTATCAGGATGTTATGGCAATATGTAGATGGACAGGTAATCCTAATCCATTCATCACATCCACTGCAAATCTAAAATTATGTAGTAATACCTATTTATTTTCTTATTGTTTGTTACACCAATGCAATTTATTACTTTATTTATAATAATTATTTATTTTGTTATTTGTTTTCAAATAAAATATATATTTTATAAGTTTATAATAAAACTCTACAATGCATTGGCCTTTAACTAGTTAATTAATATAATAAAAGTTGGGATGCCTAACATCTCACTACAAAAAACTCGCCCTACACTAGTGTTTTTTCCCAAGCGGTTTTGAAACTGCCACTATAGGAGAGCTACAGCAGCGCTTTTAGAAACTATCCCTATAGGTCAACCTATTACAGTAGTTTAATGCTGGTGCTTTTTAAACCGCTACTGTAGACAACCTACTGTGTCACTTTAAGAAACTACCACGATAGGAATAGCTATTATGGCGGTTTAAAACCGCCCTCTATAGGTTTGAATTTGGTTTTTTTTTTTTTTTAATAACCTATTCCAGTGGTTTTAGAAGCGCCAAAATAGGTTTTTTCATATTGTTAGGACATATGTGTTTTCACTTACTAAGAACATATGTCACTTATTTATGTAAATTGGCTAAATACTTTGACAAAACGCACTCTACTTGTAATTGAGTAGTTCTAGGTGTTTTTAATACTTCAAGAAACAAGGTTTCAAGGTCAAGTGTTGAAGTCATCAAGTCTGTCCAAGAAAAAGCAAGCTGAAGTGCAAATTCATTAAGACTCGAGACCTTCTCGATATCTACCTCAACACCTGCTATCTGTCGAGATTTATAAAATCAGATTTTCTGATCTGATTTCCTTGGGATCCGTGAATATGCTTTTAGGCCTTCTTTTCTCCAAACCTTAAACATATAAAAGGATTGTTTTAAGAGCCATTAAGTTGTACACAAGTTGCAAAAGCATTGAGCAATCTCTGTTCAAGCAAATTGTGATCAAAGATGAAGTTCTTGACCTAGTTTATCTTCTCTGAAGAAGTTGTTGTGTATTTACACCAAAGGGTTTTGTGACCAAGCATCTTCCTGATCTTCATCGTGTAGGTTGAACTGAAGAACTTTGCAGCCAACCTCTCTTCCTTAAGTTGGTGTTTTGAAGTCACGTACTCGGATCCACGCATTGGTTAGTCATGTACTTGGGAGCCGTGCATCAAAGGTGAAAATTATCACTATAGATCAAGTCCAATTGGGTATTAGGATAAGGGTTCAGCTGTAGGTTGATAAGGTACTTGGGATTCCTTTACTTGTAACCGCTTGATTTGATAATAGTAGAGTTTCGGGAGTGGTGACTTGAAAATCACCCAGTGGGGTTTTTGCCGCGAGATTTTTCCCCATTCGTAAACAAATCACCATGTTATTTAATTTCTGCTGCATATTTAGTTTTTGGTGATTTTTTTGTGCTTCCACGCAATTGCATGATAAATTGATTAATTAATAACTTGGCTAAGTAATTAATTGGTATTATCACAAGAGGTCATTCAGATTGTGGCCTATCAAGTGGTATCAAAGTGGGCACACTCTGATTAGGTTTAATCTTTGCTGTATTGATCCATTGACCCCTGTTGTCATGGCTATAACCGGCTTGAAGAGATCCTTGTTTTCAAATACATCTTGTTTTTCTAATCACTATTTGTTTGAGTGTCTCAGAAAATACAAGTCTAAAAGTTATTTGAATTCTTCTATAATGACTATTGGAAAGGATCTCAGTTTGACTAAGAAGAAACTAGACTGTCTCAGAATGAAAATGTACAAAGGAGTTCGTCTAAGAAGAGTAAAAGTTAAAGGCTTAGCTCATCAAAGGCAATTGAGTGAAAGAACCATTCCCTTTGATTTGTCATCCAAGCATGAAGTGTGTTTCATGATGAAGTCTGCATTTAAAGTAATGGATACTTGTCTATGGTATCTTGACAGTGGTTGCTCAAGACACATAACTGGAGACAGATCTCTCTTCAAGATCCTTGAGCCTAAGAAAGGTGGTAATGTGACTTTTGGTGATGGAAGCAAATCACAGGTAAGAGGGAAAGGAATCATATCTCTACCAAGACTTCCAGACATTGCAAATGTTCTTTATGTAGAAGGTCTAAGGGTGAACCTATTGAGCATAAGTCAGATATGTGATCAAGACTTCATGGTACTGTTCTCAAAAGGAAAGTGTCTTGTCATGGATGAGTCTATCCATTGTATCTAAGCATGAATCAGTCTTGGGGATACCGAAACTTAGTAGAATGAGCAATGTGGTGTGTGGACCATGTCAGCTTGGAAAACAGACAAAAGCTAAGCATCTAGGCACTCAGACATCAGCTACCTCCAGACCATTGGAGCTTTTGCATTTAGATCTTATGGGTCCAACCAGAACCGAGTCTCTTGGTGGTAAGAGATACATCATGGTTGTGGTAGACGACTTCACGAGATACACTTAGGTCATCTTACTCCGATCCAAGTCTGATGCTCCTGAGCACATTGAGGCTTTGTGCACAAGACTGCAGAATGAAAAGAGCTTAAAGATTGATCGAATTCGAAGTGACCATGGTAAAGAATTTGAGAACTCATACATGGAGTCTTTCTGCATAAGATCTGGTATATCTCAAGAATTCTCTGCTCCTATTACGGCTCAGCAGAATGGTGAGGTAGAAAGAAAGAATAGGGTTATTCAAGAGATAGCCAGAGCCATGTTGCATAACAAAGATGTGGCTCGAAACTTATGGGGAGAAGCCGTAAACACTGCATGTCATACGGTTAACAGGGTGTACTTCAGACTCGATACCAAAAAGACTCCCTATGAGTTATGGAAAGGAAGAAAGCCAAATGTGAAGTATTTCAGGATATTTGGAAGTACTTGCTTCATTCTTAAGGATAGAGAGAATGTGGGAAAGTTTGACTCTCGAAGCGATGAAAGCATATTTCTTGGATACTCGTCTACAAGCAAGGCTTATCGGGTATACAACAAGAGAACTCTGAAGGTAATGGAAACAGTAAATGTCGTCATTGATGAGTCTTCAGATTCCAGTTCTAAGAAAGGCATTGAGGAACTCTCTAAAGAAATTCTCCATCCTAAGCCTAGAGAAGTTCAAGATATTGTTGAACCAGAACCTATGTCCCCAAGTACTCCTAGTATTGTGGAAGACTCTACAGATGCCCCTACTTCACCAGATTCTGAGTCTCATAAAGAAAAAGGACCCTCCTCTAGAATCAAATTAAATCATCCTCCTGAAGTTATTGTGGGAAACATGAATAAACTCACATTAAGGAAACGTACAGTTGATAAATGTGTTGCTAACTTTGTGTCTTATTCTTACTATTTGTCATAGGTTAAACCCAAAAAAGTTGAGGAAGCATTACAAGATGAAAGTTGGGTCAAAGCAATGCATGATAAACTACTTCAGTTTTACAGGAATGATGTTTGGACTCTAGTACCTAGACCAGAAGGTGAGCACATCATCGGTACAAAGTGAATATTTCGGAACAAGACTGATGAATAAGGCAATGTGATTCACAACAAGGCTCGACTTGTGGCTCAAGGATACTAGCAAATGGAAGGAGTAGACTATGATGAAACATATGATGAAACATTTGCTCCAGTTGCTCGAATGGAGTCAATCAGAATTCTGCTTACCCTAGCATGTCAACTGAATTTCAAACTCTATCAAATGGATGTAAAGACTGCCTTCTTAAATGAGTTGCTCAAAGAAAATGTCTATGTGGCTCAACCAAAAGGATTCATTGATCCACACTTTCCGGATCATGTGCTGTACCTTAAAAAGGCACTTTACGGGTTGAAGCAAGCTCCTAAAGCCTGGTATGATAGATTCACACAATATCTGGTGTCACATGGGTTTACAAGAGGAAAGGCTAATCAAACTCTCTTCATCAAAAAGGAAGATGGTGAGTTGATGGTTGCTCAAGTTTACATTGATGATATCATCTTTGGGTCGACTAAGGATGAACTTGCTTATGGCTTCTCAAAACTCATGCAAGCCGAGTTCGAGATGAATATGATTGGAGAGTTGACTCACTTCCTAGGATTGCAGATTCGCCAACAAGATTCAGGTATATTCCTTTCTTAATCTAAATATGCTAAGAACCTTATGAAAAAGTTTGGTTTGGAATCTGCTAGTTTTGTTAGAACCCTTATGAGCCCAAATGTTAAACTCACTGTAGACTTGTTAGGTAAGAGTGTTGATCCCTCTCTTTATAGAAGCATGATAGGTAGTCTTCTTTACCTTACTGCTAGTAGACCTGACATTAGTTACAGTGTTGGAGTGTGTGCTAGATATCAGGCTAATCCCAAAGAATCCCACATGACTGCTTTAAAAAGAATTATAAAGTATGTCAAAACCACTGCTGAGTTCGGTGTGTGGTATAGCAAGGACACTAATGGTGTCTTAGCTGGGTACTCTGATGCTGATTGGGCTGGCAATGCTGATGATAGAAGGAGTACTTCGGGGGGTTGTTTTTATGTGGGTAACAATCTTGTCTCTTGGATGAGCAAAAAGCAAAACTCCATCTCTTTATCCACTGTAGAAGCTGAATACATCGCTGCCAGTAGCTGCTGCACCCAACTCCTCTAGATGCAAAAACTCCTTCATGATTATGGTATTTGTCAAGAGCATCTCACTATTTATTGTGACAATACCAGTTTCATAAATATCTCTAAGAACCCGGTTCAGCATTCTCGAATCAAACACATAGAGATTCAACATCACTTCATTAGGGAGCTTGTCGAAAATGGTACTCTCACTCTTGAGTTTATCCACACTAATGATCAGAAGGCTGACTTGTTCACCAAACCTCTTAACAGCAAACATTTTGAATTCCTTCGTCAAAACATTGGTGTTATCTCCATGGATTGATCTCCTTCTCTTGTCCCTCTTCCTCATGCATTTGCATCTAGTTTTATACTTTGTTTTGTTTAACATGTTTTTTTGTGTTTACTTTCAATTTTGTTTACTTTTGTTTTTAATAAATAAAAAATTGAAAATTAGAAAAATACAAAAATAGTGTGTGTTTTGTGTACTTTGGTACTTGTGTACCTTGGATGGCTATTAAAACAAAGTTTCTAAATTTTGTATCTTTTGTAGCTTAGATGAGCATCTCTATGCACAACTAAGCAAGTGAACTTTGTGGCTCTTGTTTGTGATGAGTAAGATTAAGTTATCTCTTAAACTTAACACTTATATCACTCTTTTTGACGGGTAGGACTAGAAAATCCTAAGAGAAAGGCATAAATAATCATCTCACCACTGTTGCCCGTCAATCATTATATGACACATGTATGCTTCGGCATAGCAAAAGTGCAGTGTCAAAGACATTCGTATGCTTCGGCATAGCAAAAGTGCGATGTCAAACGCTTAACATCTATTCTAGTGGATTCTAGACCCTTTCTCCTTGTAGATTCAAGGAACCCTTGTAGATTCTAGGTTATTTTCAGAAGCAAACGTGTTTTGTTTCTTGTTTTCTAGAAGTAGACGTGTTCTGCTTCTTGCTGCTTCCACATTGCACATCACTTTCCCAATTTTATGACAATCCCCTGGTAAAAAAAAAAAAAAAAAAAAAAAAAAAAAAACTACACCACACGCAAATGTTATTAATGACATTTCAACCAATGAAGTTAATACCGTACCGTATCGGCCGGTACGGCCGGTATTTCTCATTCCGGTGGATAAAACGGTACCGAAACACCCTTAAATTGTACCGCTTAAAATACTGGTCTATACCGGACTATGCCGGACGTACTAGTGAATACCGAGCATTTCAGACGGAAAGTAAAAACCGGCCGGTACAAAAAGCTTCTTAAAAAAAAAACACAAAACACAAAACAAAACAAAACATAAAAGTACCAAATGGCTCATGTCGCCTTCAAGCCCAGCACCACTTTGTTGGTCGGTGTCAACATTTAGCTGATATCCCTTCCTCTTCCTCCTTCAGTTTCGTTCCTTTCACTTCCCTTCTTTATTTATTTATTTTTTTTCACTTCTTCTTATCTATTGTTTAGACTAACAACTGCATCCCCTTGGTCCTTTTGTTTTGTGTGGTTCTTGTAATCTTATTTTGTGTGTACTGACACCACACATGTAGACTTTGAAATTTGAAACAAGTTTGAAATTTCAATTACATCATTTATTTCAAATTTTCAACTATTGTCTTTTTTTTTTGTTTTTTGCTGAATATTCAACTATTGCCAGTTGCCACTCACTAGTTTTATATTTTTAATAATTAATAGGCAGTTACGTGAGCTAGAGATAAACAATAAATGAAATATTACATGTTTATAAACATGGTCCTAGAGATTTTGTGTGTGTATATATATATAATAAATATAAAATAGAGTTAAACCTGAAACGATACACCGGTATTGACCGGTATTTGAAATATATCGTACCGCTGACTAAACCGGTACAGCCTCCGGTACGGTATTGACTCCCTTGATTTCAACATCAAAATGTTAAATATTTTTAAAAATCTTATGGAATACAAATTAGCAATTCAAACAATTCCCTACTTTCCCTACAACTTGTTATAAAAAAGAAAATAAACATGCAACATCAATCATAGGAAAACTAAAAAAATTGTATAAGTAAAGAATAAAAATTATTCACAAAAAGAAAGGAAAGCATAGGTAGATGAAAGAAAGGAGTAATCAAACCTTAGGAATGGTTGGAATGCATTTTGTAGAGCATAAACCAGGACCATTAAAATTGTGAAGAAAAGTAAAATTGGAATAGAATGAGAACCTCTTCCTATATAAGATACAAAAATACCCAAAAGCATGCATCATAGATCCCAAGAGATCCCTTTCAAATTACATAGCATTCATTGAAAAAGAGGGGAGTTGTATATTAAGGTTCCTAAACTGGTGTGGTAACTGGCAAGATGCGCCGTTAGTTGAGTAGGAGAGGAAGGAACTTGGGATTTCTGATTTGCGTTTGATTATTGTTGAAGAGGAGGTGAACCTAAAAATAGGCAAGTATGATATTAAAGAAGAGCATAACGTTTTAATGTAAAACGCAGAATTCTAGAAGGGCATGTGAACCTAACGTTTTAGTTAGCGGAAAAAAAAAAAAAAAAAAAAGAAAAAGAAAAAAGGAGCACAATTTTTTTTTAATGAGATAATTATGACGTGGTCTCATATAAATTTAGACACATGACATAAAATTAGAACTCTAATTTGAAATTCTAATTTGACTTTCTCTGAGGTTCACCTATTAATATATATATATATATATATATATATATATATTATAGACACAAAAAAATTGGCAAATGTTGTACACATTTCGAAAATATGTACAATATTTACCATATTTTTACAAATGTGTACAATATTTGCTACTTTTTGTGTGTCTATAATGTAAGTTTACTTTGCAAGTACAATATAAACATACAAAGATTCTTAAAAAATAAACAAAAACAAAAACAAACTCAAACCAAATTAGTGTACTTGAAAAAAAAAAAAAAAAAAAAAAAAGGCAACTCACCAAATTAACCAAACCAAAAACACTATTCATGAGCCTCTTGGCTCTTTTTATATATTTAATCAAAATAGAAATATAACTTATATAAAATTTAGGTAGTTTTTTATGTTAAATTTTCTTATTTAAAATCCATTATTTTTAGTTTTTAATATGACTAATTCACTTGATGGTGATTGAGTTAGATTACTAATATTAATCCCTTTTTTTGTGAAAACTAAAATTATAATAAATTTTACCCCAAAAAAAACTTACAAACCAATGTGATAATAGAGTAATGGAGTAACGAAAAATATGAAGAGAGAATTTATTCTTGATTTTATGAAAGAAAAAGTACATGAGGTTTAATCTTAATCTATATAGAGATAGATATGGGCCATTTGATGTTGGTAATATCGTGGGTCGTGGGCCCAATTATTGAGGAGAAAAACATTAGCTTTTTTGTCCTTATTCTCCTTCTAGATTTTCCTAGTATCTATGCCATTGATGTGGTTTCAATTTTCTTTTAGATTCCTTATCTATCAAGTGTCTTAGAGAATGGGAGATTTTTAAATAATAGAGTACCCAAACCCTAAAAATAATGTCATACAAAAGTTCAATTGCACCTCCACTTCTATCAAATTGTCTAATTGTCTCTCTCTCTCTCTTTCTCTCTCTCTCTCTCTCTCTCTCTCTCTCTCTCTCTCTCTATATATATATATATATATATATGTGTGTATCAATAATTTTAGGGTAAATTACAACTTACTCACATGTGGTTTAACCAAAATTTACTACTTGTTGTTTGAAATTTGATACTTTACTCACTTGAGGTTTAACCGAAATTTAAGTTGCTTACCTATTGTTTGAAATCCTATAATGCAAGTGTTCCATTGGATTCTTCTTTATCTTATTTGATCTTGTATTTTTTTTTTTTTTTTGGTAGTTTTGAAGAAGAAAGACATAAAAGTGAAGCAAAATTAGATATTTAGCACTATTTTTAATAGAGTTAGGTTATGAAAGTCTAACTGAGCTAATCTTAAGTGAGTAAAGTGTAAAATTTCAAACCATAGGTAGACAACTTAAATTTCCGCCAAACCACATGTGAATAAGTTGTAATTTACCCATAATTTTAATGTGGGTGAAAGAGGAATGAATAAAAAATTGGAAATTTAAAGTCACAAAAAGAGAGAGAAATGGATAAATGAGAGCTACACTCAACCAGATGGTAAAAACCATTTAAAAATCAATACAAAAAACTTAATTAGGAAACCTACATCTTTGCCATTAATACATACATAACAGTCCTTTGCAAAAAAAAACTACTACTATGAATACTACACTTCCAATAGTCAAAACACCTTACAAAACAAACACAATTACTACACTTCCAAACAACTTTAAAAGTCCTAACTTTGTGAGTTGAATACATACTTCAAAATTAGGTAGCTCATTATAATGCCATATCAAATTCAATTATCAATTGATACAAATTTATTACCGAGGACTAAGCAATTATCTCCCATCTTCCACAGATTTCAATACTTGCTCTGTGATGCTATCATACTCAGCAGTTGTACTAGTAGAACAACCAATGCCAACATCAATGTTGAAAGAGTGACTAGTTGCACTAAGCAAGTACTCAGTCTTTTTTCCATAGACATCAATGTTTCCCAATGGAGTTTTTTCCATACTTCTCAATCTCTCTAGCTCCTTTGCCACTTCTTTCATGAATGGCCTATCCCCCCCTTTCAAACTTAGGCACCTTTTTGCAAGATTAGCAATTTCCTTTAGTTGCTCAATATTACCCTCACTGGCAATGTGATCTTCAAGAATTTGAAGTAGACGATCCTCTTTTATAGCAGAAACAAAAGATATTGCTAGATTTCTATCAATTTCTGGCCTATCAAAAGAAAGTGCCTTCTTACCTGTTAACAACTCTGCCATAACAACACCAAAGCTATATACATCACTTTTTTCTGTTAGTTGGCTAGTTTGCATGTATTCTGGGTCCAAGTACCCCAAAGTTCCCTGCACCAAAGTGCTCAATTGTTTTTGATCAAGAGGAACTAGCCTTGAAGCTCCAAAGTCAGCCACTTTTGCTGCATAATCATCATCCAATAGTATATTTGCAGTTTTCACATCTCTATGTATAATTGACATAGAAGTTGACGAATGCAAGTATGCAAGTGCTCCTGCAACTTCTGATGCAATTTTCAAGCGTTTCTCCCATGAAAGTAAGGATGATAGACTTTTATCTTGAATGTGATTGGAAAGAGTCCCATTTGTGATGAATTCATAAACTAGTAAGGGAACTTTTGTTTCTAGACAACAACCAAAAAGCTTAACCACATTCCTATGGTTAATTTGGGTAAGAACAATCATTTCATTTATGAATTGCTCGATTTGGCTTTGATCACCAATTTTTGACTTCTTAATGGCAACTACTGTGTTATCTGATAATACTCCTCTATACACAGTTCCATAACCTCCTTGGCCAAGGACTCTACTCTCGTCATAGTTGTTGGTGGCCTTTTTGAGCTCTTCTGTAGTAAAGATTTTGGTTGTCTCGATAGACTTTTGGTGATTAGAGAGTTGCTGTTTTAACAATAAGCCACCATTTTGTTCGAAGAATTTTTCTTTGAGTTTGATGATCTTTCTTTTTTTCAATCCCCAATATATCCAAGAACATCCCAGAAGCAGTACTGAGAGGCTGACTATGCTGATACCTACACACATTCAAACATGCAGTTTCACTAAGAACAATGTTTTAACTTTATACTTTTGTTAGTATCATTGTCTATTTTATGGCAAACATTTTAACACAGTAAAAGGACAAATTAAATATTTAATATACGTATCATATAAAGATGAATCAATCAAGATTTCAATTATATCGTAAATAGTGACTCAGTGACTGCCACATAAATATAAATCTCCTATAAGCGGCTTTAATAAAATCCAACTCATGTCAAATTATATCAAAACCAAAAATATGGACAGATAAAATAGAACCGAGTTTTGAATTGACATCCTTTTTAAAAGTACAATGTTACTTGGTTAGCTGAGAAGAAGACAATTAGCCCAGAATATATAATTTCTTTAAAAATATCAAGGCTTATATATCAAAGATTGAACCTCCCACAAGTAGTACTAAGAGCCTAAGAGGCCATCCATATTGTTTTAATTTGCACCTTGAGCTAGCAAACCTAGTTGAGAATCTCAATCAGTAGCCTCGTTTATATAATCAATGTGCGGACCCGTCTAAATTTCTTATTTTCTGCATGGTCCATGACGGTGATTAATAATAATAATAATAAAACATCCTATTGATATCATTTCCGCAACTAAAGAGCTCAACCCGTCACCCAATCAAAAACAAGAAAAAACAAAAACAAAAACTCTCAAGTATAACATGCATTTAGGGTCTATTATGCATTTAGTATATAAGGATAGACTGCTAGAGTTTTAGTTTTGGACCTTTTGCAATAACATGCATTTACGGTCTATGAAATTATCATTCGGTTCAATAAAAAAATTGAGAAACTGCGTTTCGTATGGAAAATAATAAAAGCTATATAATAAAAGTTCTATATATGTATTTTCATGGAAAAAATTGCCCTTTGCCCTTTATGGGCAAATGAAATTGTTTTATACTCTCTTTTCCAAACTAATTAGGAAAATGTCATTCTTTTAAAACTCGATTTGTGATAAATCGAGTTTTAAAAAAAAAAATCTAGAGCCCTATAATGGCATTTTAAGGAGCCTATAGTGACGTTTTTTAACTCGACTTCTATAAAATCAAGTTATAGGCAATTTTTTTACCTATAACTCGATTTCATTGAGGTCGAGTTACAAAACGCCACTATAAATCCTTAAAACGTCACTATAGACTCCTTAAAAACGCCACTATAGGGGCCTAACTTGATTTATCACAAATCAGATTTTAAAAAAGAGGCATTTTCCTAATTAGTTTAGGAAATGGGTATAAAGCTATTTAATTTGCCCGAAAAGGGCAAAGGGCAATTTTGTCCGTATTTTCATACCTTAATCTATATAAGGACAAAAAATTATTTAGTTAAATTAATGGAAAGCATTTATTTATTTGTTTTTTATATTCACTGTTATTAGTTGTTCTCTCTCCAAATAGACATTTAGTATTATTTTTAAAAAAAAAATTAAAGTATTACACTTAAGACAAAGTTTGTCTACAAGCAATTGATTTTAGTTAATGCCTACAATACCACTCAATATCTTTTTATTAGATATAAATTTTGTTAAATCCACTATTGAATTACATTTTTGTTTTCTATTACATTGCTTGCAAAATTTTGAAAATGTCAAATATCAATAATTATGTCATCAATCAAACATTGAAATTTCAAGTTTTTGTAGTATAAAATTATGCATAAAATATTCTTTTATAAATCAAATGATAAATAACATCTTTTTGACACACAAAAATTAACATGTATGTCAAGAATATAAAAAATATATAATCTAACAATTAGATTTTCAAAATATGTAACCATGTTAATTTTTTTCAAAATATGTAACCCTGTTAATTTTTTAGTGGAAGATATAGTCAAACTTTGTCTTTAGACTTTACACTAAATAACTTTTTCCTATCTCAAAGAACAAAGTTTTCATATGAACTAATTTGTAGGTAATGGCTACAAACTTCCACTATATTTTTTTTATTAAATGTAAATTTTTAGTTTTTGATAAATCCACCATTATATTGTACTTTATTTTTTAATTATATCATCCATACTTGCAAAATCTCAAGAAGATCAAAATTAATATTTGTGTCATTAATCAAATACTTAAAATTCAAGTTTTTATAACCTTAAATTATTCATAATAATAAGTTTATGAATCAAATAATATAAATAATATTCAATTTAAACTAAATTTGACAAACAAATTAGGAGTATAAAAACATATAATTCAGCTATTAAAAGTTCAAAATATGTAATTTTAATAATTTTTCAGCCACGTGCAGGCAAACTTTGTCAATCTCAAAATTCCAACTAGGGGAAGGGGGCACCACCAAACAGTGTAATTTGCTGTCATCGTTGAATTTTTGAATAATTGCTGATGTCCTTTTAACTTAACAATGGTTTGTTTTATTATGGCTTGTAAAGCAGGTCCAGAAGACAACGTGAGTAACGTGACCAAACACGACAAAGGCAGTCTAACAAAGTCAACGTGAAAAGACTAGAAAAGTGTGTGAGATTTCTCCGTTTTGAGCACTAGACGTTTGTTATTTATTTGAAAGAAATGAAAAATAAGAGGATTAGGATAGGGGTAATGGCATGTTTGGATATTTAAAAAAGGAGGGGGAGTAAAGTAGAGGGAGAGAGAGTAATGCAATTACCTTATTTGGAAATTTTTTAAAGAATGAGGGGGAGGGGTTTGGAGGGGTTTGGAGGGGTTTGGACTCCCTCTAACCCCTCAATTTTAATTCCCCCAAATTGGAGAGATTTGCAGGGGGAGTAGAGTACATAAACTATTGACCAAGTAAATTACCTAATTTACCCTTATTATATTAACAAAATTATACAAGGGGAAGGGCTAATTACTCTCTTCCTCCTTACTAATTTTAAAAACATCCAAATAAGGTGGAGGTGAATCATTCTCCTCTACTCTCCTCCCCACTACTCTCCTTCCCTCTACTCCCCTCTACTCTCCTCCCTCTCTAAACTTCCAAACAAGCCATAAAAGTTTCCTTCTATTTTATAATAAAAATAAATTTTTTTTATTTTACATTATTAGTTTATAAAAATATAAAAATATCTACGTCAGTTTATCTATAATATATCTTTTTTTATTAAAATAATAATTTTCATCTCGTTTTTTTTTCCTTACCTATACACGGCCCTACCACCTTACCACACACTACTTCTCTAAATACTCTCTCTCTTTTTTTTTTCTTCCCCTTTCTACTTTCTTCTTTCCTCTTCTCCTTCTTTCTTCTTCACATTTTTTCTTTCTTTCTTCTTCTTCTTTTTCATTTCTTAGAAAAAAAAAAAAAAAAAAAAAAAATCTTTTTCTTTCTCCCCCTCTCTCTCTCTATCAATTGGTGCTCTCTTCAAACCTGAAAAAAAAAAAAAAAAAAAAAAAAAAAAAAAAAAAAAAAAAAAATCTCTCTACCAAGCCTCCATGGCTCAATTCACTCACACACTCTACTTGAGTTGATTTTAAGTTGGGTTTGTGATGATTTTCATTAATTTTGGGTTGATTGTGTTTGCATTAAATTGATGTTGTAATAGGTTGGTTGTGGTGGTCGTTGGTTAGTTGTGATGATGGATGGATGTCGGCGGTCAGTTTCTTCTTCTTCTTCTTCTTCTTGGCATTGAAGAGTGGGTGAGAGAGAGTCTGACAAGGCAAGGGAGAGGAGAGAGAAAGAATATAAAGTAATCATATAGAAAGCTATAGTAATCGTGCATATATATATGATTACTATAGCAATTTTGCATATAAACAGTGTTTTAGACAAACTGATGTGGGTAGTTCTTAAGCAGAAATGAGTAAAATTGTGTAAAATTTGCAATTTTTTCTATTTTACATTGACCGGTGCAAGTGCTTTAAGAGGATAAGTCCATTAGGTAGGTCTTTCTATTTTGAAAAAGGTTATGAGCAAAACCTTCAAATACTTCTTATATCCTTCTATTGAGTGCCAATTTTAAAAGGATAAAGATTAACAACAAAATTAGTTATAACTTAATAATCTTACTCAATATCTTTTTATTAGAGATAAATTTTGGCAAATCTATCATTAGATTATATCTACTTCTTATATCCTTTGTACTTATAAAATTCCTAAAAAATTAAAGATCAATAGCTATATCATCAATAAAATGTTTAAATTGAAAGTTTTTGTAATTAAAAATTATTCATAAAATATAAACTTATAGATCATATAATAAATAATATTCGATTAACACAAAATTTGACCAATACGTTAAAATATGCAATTCAACGATTATATTTTAAAATATGTAGTAATGTTTATTTTATCGAGTAAGGTTGTAACCTTAGGCTACAACCAATTTTGTAGCTAAATTTTGTCTATTTCAAAAATCTAAGCATTCAATTACATGTTCTTATTATATCCTCTATTAGAGGTGTGCAGCAAACCAAGCAAAATCAACTCGATCCAACCCAACCCATTGTTGGTAGGTTGGGTTGGGTTATGAAATATTTTGGTTGGGTTCGGGACTTAAGATTCAGAAATTTATCTAACACAACCTGTCCCACCTATATTTAATATGTATTTAAATTTTAAAAAATATATTAAAAATATATATTATACAATTTTGTTATTTACTTTTTTGCTTCTCTTCCTAAATAAAACTTAGACAAAGTTCTCTTCATATGGTTTGAGTCTGTTTGGTGTTATGCTCATGATTATTTGATTATAAATTTGCTCTTATTTGTAGTAATGTTATTCTAATGTTCAATTTAATAATAATAATAATAATAGTAATAATAGTAATTAAAAAAAAAAAAACTGTCCAACCTATGAGTTCAACTTGATCTACGTGGGTTGGGTAGGTTGGGTTGGACCTCTATGATGAGTTAGGTTAATTTTAATTTTTTTTAACTCACCTAGGTAGGTTAGAAAAAGCTACTCAACCTGATCCATGCACACCTTTATCCTCTATACTTGGAAAATTTTAAGAAAATTAAAGACTAATTACTATGCCATCAATCAAATGTTTAAATTTCAAATTTGTGATCTAAAATAATGCATAAAAAATAATTTAATTGATTGAATTGTAAATAACATTCGCTTTGAATGAAATTTGACATCCATGTTAAGAACATAAAAAACATTCAACTTAACTATTATATTTTCAAATTTCACACTCAATAAAAAGATATATGAAGAGTTTAAAAGATTTTTCTCTAAACTAATTTGAAGATAAACCTTTTCCATTTATATTTCTCTTCTGGTCATAAAAGATTAACATATGGCCGGGACCATGTGTGTTTGATAGGACGAAAAAGTTAAATTTTAAATCATTGCTGACCTCCTTTTAATATATGGCTTAGCTAAGAAAAAACCATAACGAATGTTTATGAGTAATGCTAGGACCTTACCTCAAAATCAATCTCAGAAAAATATTTTTAGAAATACGAAAATGGCCGTGATTTTTGTCCATTAATCGTGATAGATTGATCCAACTTGATGATATGATTTAAGTCAAACAAAAAATTTGATGATATGATAGAATCCTCTACATGGGAGGAGGATGAGATGCAATGCCATATTGGTGGTTGGGGGAAAAAAAAAAAAAAAAAAAAAAAAAAAAAAAACTACTTTTGCTCCCAACCATCTGTAAGGTCCTTTTCCTCCGAACCATTGATTGGGTATTGCATTTCATTCAATAACCTAATCATACGATATAGACATATAGTAAATATACTCACCAACCGCGAGGTAAATTGTTAGCGATGGAACACATACTTCTTCAACCCTATGGTATCCATTGATGCACGAACAACGATAACTCCCGACTTCATTAACACAATTTTGTTTTACCGGGCATATTTTTTTCTCGTTGCATTCGTCAATGTCTGTAGTTACAAAGGTCATTTAAAGTAACTAAGAAGAATTAATTCAATGCCCAAAAATAAAACACGAAGAAGAAGTATAATCAAAAGAGACAATCTATTTAAACAAAAGAATTTAGTTAATTTTCAGTACTTTTTTAACTGAATATGTCATTTTGTTTTAAATATACAAAGACAAGTAGAAATAGGTTTTAATATTTACTTTTTATTTAGTTAACAGGTGATGTAGCAGTCTCTCATTAAAATAAAATGAAAATCTTTTTTTTTTTTTTTAGAATCAAATAAAATGAAATTCAATTTTTAAAAAGTACTGAAAGTAAACCAAATTTTAAACGAAAATAAAAATATTGCCTAGCAATTCAATTAGAGACAGAAAAAAAAAATTCAAAATTTATTGAAATTGTAAGTCACGATTTGTATAACATTATTTATACATGCATCTATCATCATCATCATTATTATTATTATTATAAATCACAACCTATCAGTTTAAAAACTAGTAAAAAAAAGTAACATTTTTTGTGTAACTAAAATAAGGCAATATTTTAAAAATTCGTGAAAAATATAAACCTTTAATTATTTTAAAAAAAACTTGTAGATAAGTAAATTGAATATATACCTTGGCAACCATCTTTGAGGTACGGGTTCCCATCGTAACCTTCCTTGCACTTGCAACGGTACCCAGGAGCAGAACCATTTTTGACATCAGAACAAGTGCTATTTGCTCCACATATGTAATTCCTTTTGTTCCGAGCAACTTCACACGTCTCGTTACCAATTGCCCAATCAAGAACCATTGGAAAGGATCTATTGTTTTGTAGACTGGTTAGATAAGCTGAGGAGAAATTGAACTTGTCTTTCTGGATAATAAAGGCAAAGCTGCATGGATTGAAAGACCAGACATCTTTGTGGCTATTAAAGCTATACGCTGCAAAATTAATTTCTTTCAAACCTTTAGGAATATCTATTTGGCAACACCCAATCCCAGAGCAATTCCCATTTACAACATTGCGTGTGTTGTTACATTTGGACAGGCAGCCGGTGGTAAACGGTGCATCATTGAGAATACCATTAAGGAATGCGTAAGTGTCACAGCCAACTGCCACGAACTTGTTTTTGGTGACAGAAACCGTGAAATTGGGGACCCGGAGCCATGGCGCGTTTTTTGACAGAGTCGTACCCCGCTGGTTGTAACAGTTAATGGAGTTATACATCATGATGTCCATCTCTCCTTCGATGGAAATGCTTGTAACGTTGATGTTCCAGATCATTGGTTGAGGTTGGCCGTACGATTTGCTACAGTTAATAAAAAAATTTCCACTTTCTTTCCTGTAACAACCTTCAGTTGTGCCAAAGGGATATGGAATTTTTACATCCCCACAGCTGTCGGAGCAGTTAGGCAAGGCTAATGGATATGCTATTGCTGCGGCTGCCATTACACCAACACACGTGACTAGCACAAGCATCGAATGGAAACCCATAGCCCCACTATTTTCCCAGAAGAGCATCTAAGATTAGAAGTTGGCACGTATCAGCTTTTAAGATGCTGGACCTTTTATAAGCGCCCACCAAGTAGAAAATTTGTACAACTAAAATTTTTTCACAACTTTTTACAATAATTGTGATATGATAGTGTGTAATTAGTGCATAATAATTAACTACTTACTTACTGTCTATCCTGTTAAAACTGTACCAAAAACGTTATCAAATAATTTGTGGATAAAATTCCTTGCCGCGTAAAGAGAAGGCCTATCATGATGTGCATTTTTATGGACTGGATCCCTCACCTCAAATGTAGAACATAAAGTAAACCTTTACCTTTTTTTTTTTTTTTTTTTTTTTTTTACTTAATACCAAAATATATATATATATATATATATATATATAAGGTAGACATTGACTTTGACAAGGTCTAAATTAAAATTATACTTAAGTAATACATAAAAGCACCAATTAAACTTTTTTAAAAGTATAATTCACTCAATTGCCTATAAGGGTTAATTAATTGTACGAGGGAATCTATATGTATACACCCAAATTATTAAAACTTATAATCAATACTCCAATTTTAACAAAGACTATGTCACATTTGAAAAAGAAAAAAAAAAAGATTTAAGGATCCATCTATGAACAACTTAAGGAGTATCACACTAATTAATTACTTTACCCTAGCTCAAAATTTTAACATGCTTTGTTTTATTCTTCCTTGTAAATCAGTCAATCAGGTCCAACAGAGAAAAAGAGAATAAAGATTATTAAAAGAAAAAGACAAAGAAAAAGGACAACGATGATATTTCTCTAGCGGAAAACGTGAGTCACGTGACCATACATATATGGCGATGGCATTCCAAAAAGGCCAAAATAATATATTAGAAAAAGACTATAAAAAAGGGTCGTGATAGGTAGGGCAAGTCTGTGTTTCTCTTTGGGCAGAGAAAGTGAAGTATAAATATAATAAATAATCGTGAGTGCGTCCGATTGGAAGAAAAAGTTAAAAGAGCAGGTATACCTTTAATTAGTGCTTAGCATACGGATTGATTAATTAAAGACTATCTCCCATTGTTAATTGATCCGCATAGTAGTGCAGCAATCACAAACTTGAGACCTTTTGTTGGCCAATTTTATATATTTACGGTCTGAATCAATTTCTTTGTCATCGTGTGTGTGTGTGTGTGTGTATATATATATGTATATATATACACTTTGTGCTTTAATTATTAATTGTGTTAATTTTGTTTTTCAAATTAATTTTAGAACTAAATCAATCTTATCTTTAATTATAGCAACTTAAACTTATAAGCATAAAATTGATTATAATTTGAATGTATAGAGAGATGAAATTAAGTAAATTGTGAAGCATCATAGTAAAGATTAATAACTTTAAAGCTCAAACATATATCCAAGTTTAGTTAGATTAATTTTAAAAATAAATAAATATGTAGAACAATATGCAACCATTTTTAAGGGTTCATTTGGTTGGAGAAGTAAAATGATAGAAAAAATTTTAATTTTTCTCATTTTTATTTAATTGTGGGGTGAAAAAGTGAAATGATGAAAAAAAAAACTATTTGATTGAGAAGAAAAATTAGAGAATAAAAAATTGAGTTTGTATAAATTTAACACTATACTTCTATTAAATAAAAAAAGTAACATGTTATATTTTTATTAAAAAATAGTGTATGATCAAATGGAAATTTTATTTATTTATTTATTTTTAAATATAATAGTACATAAAATTTAAGAATGCAAAATTTTCTTTTAATAAAAAAAAAAAACCAAAACTGATGAGAAAAGAAACAAATGAGCACAAAAAAAGAAAAAGAAAAAAGAAACGTGAGATTCAGAAAACATTGAAAAAGACAAACAAAAAAAAGAAGAAGAGTGAGGCAACATTTAAAAGGAAACAAGAACAAAAATGAAAGAAAAGATTCATAAAACCAACAGTTGAACGTTGGTGTTGGAGTTAGGGTAGTTTCAAAAATTTTTTATTTTTTTATTTTTTCCAATTCTGAATGAAGTACTTGTCGGCACGTAGGTTGTAAAGTCATTCCGTAGGAAAAGTTATAAGCATATACAACTTTTGTGAAACTGACATCTGGGCCTCGCAGCGGACCATGAGCTTTAAAAAAGTCCGTGATATTTTGATTGATTATATTTTATCTACAGATACTTCAAAGACATTTGAGTACTCTATCTGTCGTTTAGCTGAAAGAAAAGACGTAATTCAGCGAAATAAAAGAAAAAGAGGAGTATAATTGCCTTTGGTAGGGGAGTGTGTTCCTCTTCACTCTTTAGGTTGAAAGAAATTGACGTATAGTCGTGACTGGTGAGGTGAGAGCGACTTGAAGGGAAGGAAAATTGAAAGAGCAGGTGCCGCATGTCTACCTTTTACTTAAATATATATATATATATATATATATATGAAAGAGCAGGGAAGAGAGCAATAGAAAATAAAAGTAGATTGATATATATTTGTTGCCAAATTATAATTTCGGTCTGTTTCAATTGCTTTCTCATAAAGTTAAGTCAGTGCTTAATTATTAACGATGTTAATTTTGTATGTCAGTTTTCAAAATTAATCAAATTTATCCTACAATCATGTCACCTTTTAACATATAAGCATAAAATTGATTTTTTTTTTTTTTTTTTGAAAGTTTAGTGATGAAAATAAGTAAAATTTGAAAATTAAAGGATAAAATTAACACAATTAATATTTAAAAGGTTTTATTTTAAAATTTCTAGAATGAAATTGATGCAATGAAATGCATAGAAACGAAATTGAAATTAATTGTTACAATTTTTTTTTTTTTTTTTTTTTTTTGGAGAATGAAACCTAACTAAAATAGAATCAGCCAGTATCGACTAAGAATATAGAGTAAAGATGTGAAGGAACATCCTCCATCCACACCGAATAACCACTAACATATCTAGCATATTTAGCTAAATTATAAGCAATAGAGTTTCCAAGTCAACATACATGGAAAAAAGAAATACAACTGGATTTTGTCAAGGCTTTGGCTGAGCCAAGGATATGACAAAAGGGAGAAAGAGAGTCCTCATTGCTGCTAAGAGTGTTGATCATACGTTCTAAATCACCTTCAAGAATAAAGGATAAGCAGCCAATTTCTAGTGCGGAGGAGATAGCCCGCGTTGCTGCCAATGCTTCAACCA
Source organism: Quercus variabilis (assembly GCA_030445155.1). Lineage (NCBI taxonomy): Eukaryota > Viridiplantae > Streptophyta > Magnoliopsida > Fagales > Fagaceae > Quercus > Quercus variabilis. The sequence continues at coordinate 26,572,174 of CP129454.1, forward strand.
AATCTGAAGAGAAGGAAAGGGGAACTCGCTCCAACAGCGATGCCAACGCCTGGCCTTGCCTGTCACGTACCACCACACCCAAGCCAGCTCTACTTATATCTTTGAAAGTTGCTCCATCAAAGTTAACCTTCAGAGAATTGGGGGAGGAGGTGACCATCTGACTCGTGTGGGTGAATGGGTAGACATCTGTGAAGAGGTCGTGAGGTTTGCTCTGCTGAAATCCTAGAGTGCTTGCTATGTCGTTGGGGCAACCTATGATATCAAAGTTTTTTACTATGAGTTGATTCCTACAGTACCAGATTGTCCATAACAGCATTGCTAACTTCTCTAGATTTCTTAATTCCTTCCTGTTGTGCATATAATATGAGTTCTGAAATGTTGGAAAAACAGTGGGAATGATGAAAGTCAAACTCAGGAAGAGCTTCCCATATCTGAGCTAATTCAGTGTAGTCCCACAACGCATGCAAGATACTTTTTGGTTCTCTTTGCAGTGGTCACAGATTTCAAATGTTAGAATCATCCGTCTCCTCAGACTCACCTTTGCTGGCATCCTGTTCCAACAAGCTCTCCAAAGGAAGTTTTTTATTTTATTTGGAATGGATAAACCCCAGACTAGCTTCCAAACTCCATTATCTTGATTCGGACCCACTGTGGTTGGGTTATTTAAATTTTCTTTGGCTAGAAATTTATAACTCGACTGCACTGTGTACTGACCCAAGGATGTATATGGCCAAATTAATTTGTCTTCAGCTGTGGAGGTTTGTAAGACTATTCATTAATATAAAGTGCTCTTGATAAGTCAAGTTTATGCCTTCCATTTCCTTGATAAAATACCTCATATGATGCCTACAATGCTACATAGAATGAAATAATTTCAATATTCAGAGACTACGAATTTTCCCTCATCTTCGTGGTCAGTAACCAGACAAAAACGTAAGTTCATAAACTTAAAAACTATGTATTATGATTTGCAAAATCACCTAGATAACGGATGTCTTCTACATCAACAGAGGAATTGGGCTTCTGGGTATCAGTCACATTGGACCCATTTCCATTTGACGAGAGCCTGAGTCGAGGCAACGAGTGAGGTGGGAAAATGATTGGGCCTGTTGGAGTAGAAAGTTGTAACACTGCTTGTCTGCTTCCCATTAGTAATAAATTTCGCTTCATGTAAATGTTAATGGCTGCTTTGCTCGTTTGTTTAGGGTTTTAGCCTCTCATTCTGTTTTTGGGGTTTAAAGGCTTTTTTTTTCTTTTTCCTTTTTTTTTTTTTTTTTTTTTTTTTTTTTTTGAGAAAAGGGGTTTAAAGGCTTTAATTACACCCTTCAATATTTTTGTTGTTATTTTTGGGTTAAAGGGTATCTATTGAATTGTTTATATAAAAGGCAAATGATAACATGCCCTGAGGGCAATAGTTTAGAAATTATTTTTAGAAACATTTTATGAGAAAATGATAAAGTAATTAATTTTTTTTTTACAGCTTTTTGTATTTCTCATGAAAATAGTGTCAAAACTTTCCTAAAATTGTTCCTTAATAATTTCCGGCATCCGTTGACAAGACCTTTATATATAAGGTCATGTTAACGGATGCTCTTAGAGTAATATGGTTTATTAATAATTGCCCTAAAAGCATCCGTTAACATGACCATATATATAAAGGTCATGTTAACGATGCCAGAAATTGTTAACAAACTACTTTACGAAAGTTTTGACACCACTTTTATACAAAATAGAAAAAGCTATTAAAACATTAATTTTTTTTTTTTTTCCATAAAGGCTTTCCAAAAATAGTTCATTAACAAAGACCCTTTGGGCATCTGTTAACATTTCCCTATATAAAGCTGGGTTTTACTAACCTATATCCTTATGGCATACATTAATAAATTATTTTAGGAAATTTTTTATGCAAAAATGAAATAGTAACAACGTTTTTTACAATTTCTAATTTTTTTCATAAAACTTTTTCTAAAATTGATTATTAATGTATGTCCGACATAAATTAACCAGACTCATATAAAATTACTCAACTTTGCAAATTCAAGCATTTTTTCCCCCTTTATTTATTTTTTTTCCTTTTTTAAAGCTTCAAATTCCAACTTTTCAAGCACAACAAGTTATTATTATTTTGTGTAACCTTGTATACCACATCTCTCTATATGAAAGTAGATTTGGCTTAGGTCCAATGCATAAGTGCACCAAACACAATATGATACACGTGTTTGTACCGTATTGGGTACAGTGCATTGATGCACTAGACTAAAGCTTAAACCTATAAAAATATACCTTATTATTACAAGAGAGATATTGTATGCAATCGTTACACATGATACCACCTCTTTGACAATAGAAGCACTACATACTTTTAAGTTATTTGAATCTAGAAATGAGTCAAAGGTACTACATTCCTTCTTTTCTTTTCGTTTCTTTTCTTTTTTGTTCATAAAAAATATTACAAAATTTCATATATCTTCAGTAGTGTAGCATTGCCAACTTACCATAACAAATATATAAATTATTATATAACATTTTTTTTAATATTCTAATACTAATATTATGCTTATATAATGAACAAGTTAATCCATAATCATATGTAAATAAAGAAATTATTTCGATAATATAATTAAAGTCGAATAATAAAAATAAAATAAATTTGTATTTTAAGATACATGGCAAATACACATTGTGTAAGTCTAAGTTTTCATCAAAAGCCAAATATTATAAATAGATTAAAACTAATTTTTAATTATCTTAAAATTTATAATAATTGAATTTTAATTTGAGTAGTATTTTCATTACTTAAAGTTTTGGAAATACATTATAACTAAAAGATAATTATTTAATAATTTGAATGTGGTTATAATGAGTCATATAGTAAAATTATGTTGTACAACTTGTAATACTTACATTGAGCCACGAAATGCAAGCATGACATACATAATACAATTTTATTTATTAAAAAAAAAGTTATGGTATATTATTAAAATACTATAAAAATAAAGAATGGAACCTCTTTTAGATTTCTAAAACTCTTTGTAATGGAATTTTATAAAATTCTTGAAAATTTGGAAATAAAGTTTCAATAAAAATAATTATATTAACTATTTAAAAAAAATCATAGCGTCTCACATGACAAAAGTAGAAAAATATAAAAGTAAGAATAATTAAAAAAGAAAGGAGAGATCATCCAACATATCTGACATAACTTTTATGGTATATAAGTATAAGATATCATACAATTCAGATTGGTTAGGAAGTGGGCAACATTTTGTTTGATCCCAAATGAATATCTTGTTCTCTTCTTCATCAATTTTTTTTAGTCCCTTTAGGGAGACTTTATTTTCTCTATACCTAGGGTCAACTTTTGAAAATAAAAATAAAAAGAAAGAAAGAAGTACAAGAAGAAGAAACAAACCAATGATACATAGTGGAAAGCTGATGAGAGTTAAACCAAATAAAATGCAATGACTGTTAGATTATGGATCCCTAGGACATTCGGGCCTTTTGCCCTTCTTGGGCAAAATAATTGGCCTTATGCCCCTGTTTCGAAACTATATAGGGGCGTGCCCCTGTTTTAATACTTGATCCTGCTAGTGGCGAGTTACTTAAAATACTCGATTATTCCAAAGCCGAGTTATATGCAGGTTCCTGCCACGCTGGACACCCAGCGTGGATTTTGGGCAATAAATTATTCCCACGTAACTGTTTATAACTCGGCATTTTAGAAATCGAGTTACTGTGTTACTCGATTTAAGAATAATCGAGTTGTATGTGGTACGTTCTGACCCGCTATCAAATCACGTATTTTGCATGTGAAGCTTTACTCGATTAGTGGGAAATCGAGTTATTAATACTACTCAACTTTGGGATTGTCGAGTTGTTTGGATATATCAGCTTCTCATCCGTTCCTCCTCATCATTTTCAGATCAGCTCCTCCTCATTTTTTAAATTTTCTGTTAGAAGTTCATATTATCTCTCTATCATCTCAGGTGAGAAACTGATTTTCTTCTTTGAAATACAAAAATTTATGAAGTAAAAGTAGTTGTACATGATAGATATTAGGTTCTATTACTTGTGTTTTGGTATGTTATTGAATGACTGTTATGTGAGTAGATTAGGGTTATATTAATTGTTTGGTATTGTTTGGTGCTACAAGAAATGTACAATAATCTATAGAAACAGTGATGAGTGTTATGTGTGTACATTGGGTTATATTGGGTCTTTATATAGTGTAAATTTCATTGATAAAAATTGAAATTCTTTATATTTGCTTAAACTAATGAATAGTTAATCTTTAGATTTGTAAATGTTGAATGTATCATTGGTCGAGACATTAACAACAATATTTTGTATTGCACACAATGTGTAAACATTAACAACGTCTAATATTTATGGTCAAATTTGCGTGTTAGTATTTCATTTGTAGCATGTAATAGTACACAAATTTATGAATGTCTTTGTCGTGTACCATCTCATGCAACATACATTATTTACCAATAGTTGATGCACACTGTTAACTTGATCATTTGATATTATTGTATTCAGCATCAATGTCTGGTTCTGGCAACCCACAACTCTATAGGCCTCACGATGTGTTCACTGCTATGGGTCGTTGTTGGGTATTGGAAGATGAGTTCAGCTATCCAATCAACCCGAATCTGCGAAATAGTGCTTACGTTCACAATACCATGAGACAGGAGTGGACTTGGTTATTTCGTGAACAACAAATGTTTTATGATGAGTTGGTTGGTTTTAAGTTGTCAGTGCCTCGGCGACTCACATCGCAAATGCCCAGAGACACGATCGACGAACTTCGTAAAGCATTGAACCGCATAAGAGAAGAAAATAATCGAATGAAGATACGTCTTAATCGATATCGGACCCAAGTTGAGATTCGAGAGTCAGTGGAGGGAGGGTGGTACGAGCACGCACAATTCATGCAATCACTTCTTGCTGATCCCATTTATCAATCAGACGTGGAGATGTCAGATGAAGAGTAATTGTGTTGTCGTATAATTAGACTTTGTTGGAGAACTATTTTGCTTTAACTATGTTTTAAATGTTTGTGTGTCACTGTTGTTGCATTTGTACTATGTAAACCTTATTATTGATTGTAAAGAGTACGCACGTTATTCGTAATACAAATTATTCCCACACATAATGTTTTTCAATAAGCACCAATAATATAACACAGAAAACTTAAAATAACTTACACGAGGTCACCAATATGCAGGCATTGCATATTAAACAGTAACGCTATTAACATTATTAACTTAACCCTAGACATAACACACATACCACATAGGCATTCACTGTGACAGGTAGTCCTCGTAGTTGAGGACATTGTTATGTTCCGCCAGAGTGAGTTGCCTGTTCGTTGAACCACCAATAATATAACACAGAAAACTTAAAATAACTTACACGAGGTCACCAATATGCAGGCATTGCATATTAAATGCTAACACTACTAACATTATTAACTTAATCCTAGACATAACACACATACCACATAGGCATTCACTCTAACAGGTAGTCCGCGTAGTTGAGGACATTGTTACGTTCCGCCGGAGTGAGTTGCCTATTCGTTGCAGCGGCCAGCTCTTCTGCTAGTTGTAGCATGTGATACCTTGACCTACGCAGTATCATCAGATTGTTCTCTTTTTTTATTTTTGTCACTGCACGCTCATATTGGTGCATGTTTTGCCGTGGCAATGTGACCGAGATACGGTCGACAAGAGGCGCTCCGAGACGCGAAAGTCCCACTCCCGCCGCAATCCGGCATAGTATTCCCTCTCGTCGGAATCTCTCTCCCTCCTATAGTTATCTGGAAAACGAGGTAGCATCCAATTACGCATTGACATTGGAAAATGTGACTTCTGATTGATATGTGTAGATGTTTTGCAAGGGTAGATGTAAATGGGAATTTATATAGGAGGTTTGCAAGGGCAGGTATTCATGTGGATGTGAGTATATGTAAAGGTAAGTATGCACGTGAATAAAGATGATATGACTTGACAGTGTATTGTTCAGCGATGTGTTGAGGAGCACATGCAGATCTGCGAACTGCAGAACTGAGAAGTCGACAGTAGCACTTGTTGGTGCATGTGGTTCGCTGAGGCAGTTGTTTGATATGACTATAACTTGTGCTACAGCAACGGGCTGGTGATGTGTACTGCAAAGGAGGTTGTGTATTTATTCACACGAAAACTATTCAGCATTCCTATGCTTCATCTGACATGAGTTGATGAGACAGTGCGAACCTATATTAAATGTATCATAAACTTTTTCAGGGATCCTTGAAAATGGTGCATTGCAAAAGGATACATATCTGTGTATTGATGTGTGTGCGGGTGATATGACTAAACAAGGTTCACGCAAAGACTATTTAGCATTCCTATGCTTCATCTAACATGATTTGACGAGACAGTGATGAGCTGTGTTAAATGTATTATAAATTTTTTCAGGGATCCTTGAAAACGGTGCATTGCAAAAGGATGTATATCTGTGTATTGATGTGCGCGTAGGTGATATGACTGGACATGGTTCACGCAATGACTATTTAGCATTCCTGTGCTTCATCTGACATGATTTGATGAGACAGTGCAGAGCTATGTTAAACGTATCAGGAAATTTTCAGGGATGCTTTGCATCCTTGAAAACAGTGCATTACAAAAGGATGCATATTTGTGTATTGATGTGCATGTGGATGATATCACTTGACAGGGTTCAACAGTGCGAAGCACTTGAGCAACACATGCCAGTCACTGCAAACATGAATGTAGCAATGGGGGACAAGTCACCCCCAAAATCGATGCATACAGTTTTCAAGGATGCTCTATGTTTTCATGTCAGTGTGGATGGGTACTGCTGGTCAGGGTTCAACAGTGCTGAGCTATCCACCGTAGCTACACTCAATGCTGCCTATAGTGGTATTTGGCAAGTGGGATTGAAGAAAGATGATAAGAACATTTGGCTTTGTAATGGATGGCAGGATTTCGTTGAATACCATTCTATCAGTTATGGTTATTTTTTAGTCTTAAGATATCCACTGAGATTCAATATCCACCCAGCAAGAACTGTAAATTGGAAGATCATCAGGTAGAAATAATAGACTTCGATGAAGATGAAACAAACATATCCCTCAGATGATTCGCCCATAAAACATGAAGTCAGAGAAAAGTTTGTATTCTTTAAAATTTATATTGTACATAAAGACGAAGAGAGAATGAGTGGTTAGTTTAGTTTGGATGAGTCTGTATGTAATGTATTTGTATAAAGTAGTAGCAGAGAAAAAATAAGCAAGTGATTTAATACACACTTAGCCAAGTAATGTGCAATAAATCTAAGTTGGGTGATGAGTGTTATGTGGATAACATTCCAAATTACACGGACAAAATATTGGAAACATTAGCATATCTAAGGAGGTTTTTCCTATAGTACAAAGCATAGGACATTGTCTAACCAAAGCAAAAGAATCATACGTAGCAAGAAAGAGTAGCAGGGAAAAAAATGAGCAACTCATTTCATATACACCAAGCAATTCATTGAACACATTGCAACATACTAACATAGCAATTTAAAACATTAGCAGTTTCATGTCATGCATGGTGGAAGGGAGTATTATTTTGAACAAATGTGAGTGTCTACACCTTGATGGTGATGGTCCCAGTTGGTCTGTGTGGGTTCGATGAGTTTGTATGTATTGAATATATGCGTAAATATTCATATAACCTTTAGAATGAGAAATTAATTTCATATAACCTTAGCCAAAACTAATCAACAGTGCTTCTTTAGATTTCCAAAAGTTTAACGTACGCAATCATCTGTTGGCAAACATTAACAACAACGTCTAATGTTCGTAGGTAGAAATTTTTGGAAATCATCATTGCTTGAATCTGAGAAGTCTGAAATATCTCTGTCATCATCTAACGCAGTAATTTCATTAATAGACTTCATGGCTCGCTCTTGCGCATTCCCCTTTAGATGCTTCCTAGCTTTTTGGATTGCGTGAAAACGATCTAGTCGCCTTTGCATTTGATTGTTCTCTTGTTGAAGACGAGCAACTATGTTGGCAGGTTCATCTCTAGGTAACTCGGCTGAGCGTGCCTTAGGAACTCGTAACCCATGCCATCGACAATACACCTCCAACTCACACCTCTTCTCGTATAGGGTTGACCATGGTGGTTCTGATATGGTAAACTCTATTGCGGTGCTATCTGTACTTAGTTTTGTAGGTTTGTCGACCATGATGTGCCCGACGCTTCCAAGACTCTCGTACGTGTATATTGGCATATTAACGAAATCTCTTTTCTTTCCAACCCATTTTCCTCCATAGTGGTCTGTGTATGTCTGTAGTTGTTGATCTGCTGGAACTTGTGAAGATCCACATGTTGAAGTAGATCCAAACTTGTTTCGCATTTTACGATTTGATGTTGAGGCATTGCGACTCATAGCTTACTCAATCTACGAAGTTAGTGGATAGAAAGAAGATAATTATTGTGGTGCATTTATAACCTCATTTCGTGGTCCAAGCATTACTATTTCAGTTATTAGGACTTGTCATGTCAATACAGGCTGGGAAAACACTATATGAACAGGATTTTAACTATTCCCAGTGTCTGCTGTTTAGATTAATGTGGGGACCACACTAATTTAAATATGAAATATACTAAATTTTCCTCCATCCGTGTTTTTAGGTTCGCCTCCCCTTCTACAACAATGAAAACCCAAAACCGTTCCTCTCCTACACCATTTTGAGTAACATGTTCTCAGTTATATATTAGTAAAAGCTGAAACGTAGCGTTTAATGCTGCTGCTGTCAAGTTGCGCCACATCAACTGCAACGTCATTTTCTTTATAAAAAAATAATGTTTTCTTCAATTTTAAAATGGTTTTTACAAATTTCAGCCCTAGAAGTCGTAGTCCTATAAATGCAACTCACTACTTCCTTATTTACTTCCGCTATCACCCTATAATAAATTTGTATAATTAATTTAGTCCACATCTTATTTATTTAATTCCACTATGAAGCCCAACCCAAAGCCTTTTCAGTTCAGCTTAACGGAAAAAGAAATTAAAAATACGAAACGTGCAAGCCAGTTTGGTGGAAAGGGAAAAAAAAAAAAAAATTCGATTAGGCGTTCAAGGCTTTGCGTGACCAAAAAGAAACGTGAGCAGAGAGAGAGCTTGAAGATTGTAACGTAGAGGGAACTGAAAGGGAGGAAAGAAAAATACGTTGAAGCCTTCAGGTGAGAAAATAGGGAATTTTCATTTAGCTTAAAGGAAAAATAAATTAAACATACAAAATTTGCAAGCTGGTTTGGAAGAAAGAAAAAAAAAAATAGATGCATTCAGGGGTTTGTGTGACCAAAAAGAAAGGTGAGTAGAGAGAGAGGTTGAAGATTGTAACATAGAGGGAACTTAAAGGGAGGAAGAAAAAAAATGTCGAAGCCTTCAAGTGAGAAAACAGGGAGTTTTCAGTTCAGCTTATAGGAAAACGAAATTAAAAATATCAAACGTGCAAGCCGGTTTGGAAGAAAGAAAAACAAAAAAATTGAAGGGGAGGCATTCAGGGTTTTGCGTGACCAAATGAAAAGGTGAGCAGAGAGAGAGGTTGAAGATTGTAACGTAGAGAGAGAGGTTGAAAAGGGGAGGCATTTAGGGTTTTTGTCATGTACTGCCTGGACCATGTCTCAAAAGATATTTACTTTTATGATAATGTATTTGTAAAAACATTAAAGTTATTTTGTACACAGAAAAAATTTGTTGCACACCATTTTCATGCTATGGCAGGTACCTTTTTTGGAACGCATTACGGTTTATTGGTAAGAGTTAATTGTATAGCCGCTGAACGTAACTGCATGTTGGTTTTATTAACTTGAGTTGGGTTGTAGCTAAATTTGTTGATTTCGTTCAAGTGGGTTTGGTTAATGTGTGGGGAAGTTTTCGGTAGGGATAAGCCAAAAATTGTGTGACAATCATGTAGTGCAAAATCAGGCAATATTGTAGCAGCTGTAGAAAATTTCCCAATAGGTAGATTTTATACCTGTAAACTTTCTTTCAACCCATGGTCTCTTGCCACAAACTGTGAAACAAAAGCCACACCATCACCTTCCATAGTATCCTATATGCCGTTTGGGATATGATTTTATAGATTCTGTTTTGTAACGCACAATAAATAACTGAAGTGGAAACATATATATGTTTGGATAATAAGTGACAGGAAACAGGAAACAGAGGTGTTAATTATTAAAATAAATCTATATAACTTCTCTTTAACTGTATAAACGCGTATGAGTACGAAAAATGTAATCTAATTTTAACTATAAACTAGCCTTCGAGCATGCGCGGGCTTAAAAAGGCTAGTATCTGTTTAATCTACTTTTATGATCTCTTTTTATTTTTTTGGTATAGCCATTGCAGAACTAATCGATAATGCAATGATGAGGTAGGTCCCTTTCTGTTATCATTTCAATGACTGTAGGTTTTCTTCAATTATGCATATGTTATCAGTTAGGTTACCTTATCCACATTCTAGTTGAAGGAAAAAAAAACAAAGAAAATTATATTGCAATATACAATTAAAACCATGTTTGTGGACCTTGAAGAGTAAATATAATAATATACAAATACTAGTAACTCACAATAAATTACTTTCATATAATCTACGCGATCAGTACAAAAACAACTCTCCCCCCTACACTACAATCCCTACTTCCCCTGTCTATTATGCATTGCCAAAGACAATCATTGAGGATCAGAGGGTGGAAGAGGTGGAAAAGCACTCCTATACTCTGAAAACTCCGCTCTCAAAGCAGCAACCTCAGCAAGAAGCCCATCTAAAACCTGTCCATGAGCTGCTTGAGTTGTCATAAAGGTCTCCATCATAGCATGAAGAGAGCGAGAAGGAGGAATGGTGGGCTCCGCAGCTGCGCTGTCAACATGTACCTCATCGTCACCATCGCTAGCAACAGCAATTGTAGGATCAATAGGACTCTCCTCAGCATGAACATCTCTAGTAGTGGACTGTACTCGTGGTCTTTTTGATGAACCAACACTCGGTCCAACATTCTTCTTTTGTGCACTCCGCTGTTTGAGAAATGTGGCTCCTATAGGGGCTGTGATGTGGATCAACTCTAGGGAAGGAAAGTCTTGTAACTGTAAATAGTCTAGAACCCTATAGACAAAAACTGGAAAGAATAGACCATGCTTCTTACACTTGGTCCTATGCGCCTCAGCCATTGTTTGCATGAAAAGGGATGGAAAACAGATAGAGGCATCAGTTACAAGGGCGTACAAAAAGTAACATCTCTCTATAGGAATTGTATGGACATGGGAAATGGGGAAGATGTTGTGACAAGCTATCCTAAACAAGATATAATGAAGCTCGGTTAACTCACTCGAGTTAATTCTTCGGGTAGATCCCCATGTCACTGATCTTCCGCAAAGAAGAGTCATGACATCAGATATATTAGGCCACTCCGAGTATGGATAAGTAGGGCTACGAATAAGAGGTACATGAAGAGCCTCGGAAACATCAGCCTTAGTTATTATGAAACGTTGACCTCGAATCCAAGTAGTCAGATCACCATCAGAGGAGCGGACACTGAGATTGGAATAGAACTCTCGAATCAGGGCAGCTAGAGGGGGTTCTAAAACTTTACATAGAGATAACCAATTCCTACACTGTAGATTCCTATGGACAGAAAGAGGTAATTCATCTAGATTGATTTGTCGTTCTGCCCAAATATTCCAATGCCGAATTACATTTTCAAACCTTTGCTCGCCTGAAACTGTTTGAAATCTTATTCGATCAAACACGGTTGTAGGCTTAGATGAGGAGGTAGACACTCTTTTGGCTTTGGTTTTAATGGTTTTAGACTTCTTAGGAGCCATAACTAGGAGCTATAGAGATGGAATGAATGCACAATACAAAACCAATATTCAAAATTGCGTTAGAGACACATAAAACAACAAAATACATATGCATGAGTATATAATATACATGATGCGAGGATACAATTAGGGCATGAATGAATGCATTGTAATGATCAATTTTTGATTAACCCATGTAGTCAACTTATTTGAAAAACATGCGACACCCACACTATACATTGTGCAGTGGGTTAATTTCAAGCAATTATACCCAATTCAACAAAACATGCTAACCCACCAACAAATACCAATCCATCAACCAACAATGTTTATCAAATTTTCCCAATTATACCGTATTCAACAAACCCCAATCTAAGCTGTTATCAAAAGATTGGCAAATGAACCAATATGCATACCCAGATGTACCACATTACCCAATATAAATGATGCAGAACGTGTCACCAACATGCATAACCAACAACTCATAAACCAGTTCAGATCAAACACTAGTCCTATTCATCCGAATCCCCAAATTCCCAATATGAATACATGAACCCAATTTTCATGTCATATTTCACAAATCATGAGTTCTTTGCAACATTAGTTGGTATAAAACGTGTGTACAACATCCATACCAACAAACCCATTTCATATTTCACGTCAAAACCCACACCCATGAAAATCCCCAAATTTCATATGAACACATGAACCCTAAATTCATGTGTTCGTTTACAAAGCAGTTATGTTTATGTAATTAAATGGTACAAATCGTATGTAAACTACTCCTATGTAAAAAACCATGAAGCATTTCAGCCATTTCAGACCACAACACCGAAAATCATGTAAATCCCCACACTTGCATAGTTCGAAATTTCACAATAAGAGGGACAATAATGCAGGATTTTCCTTTAATTTCCATGGAAAGAAAGGGTAAAAGAGTCTTACTACAGGTAAGGATCGCTGTTTGGAGCCCGCGAAGTCGCTTTCCAGCCTGACGAATCGAGAGCAATCGACGTGCTGCTTCTAAAAACAACAGAGGAGTCGAGTGCAGCAATCCAACACCAGAAATAACTGACTGGAGTTACATATATCCACATAACTCGATAATGTAGTAAGCGAGTATTTAACACACAACTCGATAATACAGCCAGCGAGTAACTAGTTTTATAAACCTTCTTGGCGGGATCTGATATTTTTATAATACTCGCTAACTGTAAAATCGATTTCTATTTATAATACTCGCTTACTACAAAATTGAGTTTCATGAAACTTGGCCGATCCAACACCAATCGATTACCAATCTATTCGTACAGAGAAGCTTGGCTGGATCTGATTTTTTTTTTAGATGGGTCGAAGGAATTTCGACTGATCAGAAAATTTTGTCATAGGTACTCGATTATACAATAAGCGAGTATTTGTCCATATAACTCGATAATACAGTCAGCGAGTACCTAGTTTTATAAAATCTTCTTGGCGGGATCTGATATTTTTTAATACTCGCTATTCTGTAATACTCGCTAACAGCGAAATCGAGTTTTATGAAACTTGGCCGATCCAACACCAATCGATTACCAATCTATTCTTACAGAGCAACTTCGCTGGATCTTATTTTCTTTTAGATGGGTCGAAGGAATTTCGACTGATCCGTTTAATTTTGTCATATGTACTCGATAATATAATAAGCGAGTATTTGTACACATAACTCGATATCTATGTCAGCGAGGACTTCGTTTTATAAACCTGATATTTTTATAGTACTCGCTAACTGTAAAATCGATTTCTATTTTATAATACTCGCTAACTACAAAATCGAGTTTTGTGAAACCTGGCCGATCCAACACCAATCGATTACCAATCTATTCTTACAGAGAAGCTTGGCTGGATCTGATTTTTTTTTAGATGGGTCGAAGGAAATTCGACTGATCCAATACATTTTGTCAGATGTACTCAATAATAACATAAGCGAGTATTTGTGCACATAACTCGATACTGTAGTCCGCGAGTACTTCGTTGTATAAACCCTAGTATTTCTATAATACTCGCTAACTGTAAAATCGATTTCTATTCTATAATACTCGCTAACTAAAAAATCGAGTTCTATGAAAAGTGGCCGATCCAACACCAATCGATTACCAATCTATTCTTCCAGAGAAGCTTGGCTGGATCTGATGTTTTTTTAGATGGGTCGAAGGAAATTCGACTGATCCGAAAAAATTTTGTCATATGTACTCGGCTATAGGAATGTCGAGTATTAAGGGACTCGCTTATTGTAAATCCGAGTACTGGTTTGATTTCCACTTTTTTTTTTTTTTATGTTATTTTTTTTATTTTTTATGTTTCATGTTATACCATCAATATGCAGAGCATTCCTCAAATGACTATTACTTATTTGATTTCGCAAGCAATTCAATAGAACTTATTTGACTATTACTTATTTTCTTTCTTCCATTTTAAAATTGTTTTCAACTGTTATGTTGCATTATATGCATGAATTTTTATGTTTTATAATTTATATGTGTGTGAAACTCCCCCTCTTAGAGACTTGAACTTTGACTCCTATCCTCTACACCCCACAAACACGTATACTTTAAAGTTGTTGAACGCTATTTGGTAATCAATATAGATGTAGGATAAATAGTTTTTCGATTATACAAAAAGGATTCAGTAACAACCACTTCATACATGACAAAAATGTAATCTTTTGGATTCATCATACTTTCTATCACAAAGGTTAAAGATATGCATCAATCAAAATGTAATCCTTCGATTACATGATTTACTTTCAATCTATAATAATTGTCATTACCCAACTTCGTATTAGCAGCTAAAACAATATTACATGTCAAAGTGTTTCATGGATGTAATGTTCCTCACATGTTTTATATATCCACAGGTTATGAGACTTTGTTTCGTTTGTTTAGACTTTGTTTAGTTTATGAGATCCGTATATATTGTGGTCATGACATTGTAAAAAATATAAGTTTGAAATGTAACTAAGAATAACCTAGTACCAAGCCGTTTGATTAGAATAAAAACAACCTATTTACATAAACAATAAACTTAACTGAAGTTAAGTCGAATAACCTGTTATCATCTCGCAGACATTATAGTCATAATTGAACCATACATCAAGTCATAATACTTATTTCATTCAACAATAAACATTCAACTTACTAGTCCAAAAGGTTCCACCCTCCATACTATCAAATTGAATAAAATTGCAAAGTTCCATAATTCATACCCCAATGATTATTACATGGACAAACAGTTTGACTGATTCCCAAAACTAATAAGACATTACATATTGGGGCAATAAAAAACCACTGTGATTACATGGCATATCAAAACATCGCTGCTTATGCGCCAGGATCATCCCGATTTTGACGGTTCCATTGAAGCTCCGGCGCCTTCCTTGTACTCATCATTAATAGGTCCCTTTCTTGTATCTCCACTGACCTGTTCCACTTGTGATTGTGCTACATCACAAGAATTGGTTCTCACCTCATTACAAACTTATTTATGAAGCAGTCATAATTTTAAACAAGTCATTTGCATAGTATTAAGAACAACATTTACTATCAACCACTAAAACTAGTAGTGTCTACTATCTACCAGGTCTGCCAACAAAATCTATGAACTATTACTTTTTCAATATGAATGAATATAACTTGTGTTAGCATTGGTCAACCATACCATCCTGCATCATTCAACTCAATTTATTACATTTACAATCTTAAGAGTTTTGTGCATATTCTATATGTTCTATATTGATAATGCAAATCCTTTGTCAATAAAGCTGATTTTCTGCCATTTACAGTTTCATTACACCTTGTCTATCTAAAGGATTAACTGTTGACATTTTATGGGAAATCCAGAACCTTTTTCACATATATGTTATTTTGTTTTTTAAAAATAATAATAAAACTTATAACTCATTCAATCAACCATAAATAAACAATACATTACCTATATCTGCCCCTGCAGCAACGGGAATGCTCAATGGCACATCAAATTTCCTTGGACAAGCCCAGTCCAAATGGCGCTTCATGTTTTCACTGACATCTGCTCTAGCAGCAATAAATCCCCATCCACACTTCTTACATTTGCATTTCCAAAGAGCTGAACTCCCCCTCCTTTCGTAGACTTTCAGCTCAGTCTTAGCCTTCTTTGCTGGAGGCAGTTCAGCCACTTCATCAGGTTGGGCATCTAATTCAATGTCTTTTCCTTCACGCTTAATTTCAGTGGGAATCGTCTTATCACTTTCCATCTACACCGATTTACAGACAAATTACTGATAAGGAATTTTGTAATTCTATGAACAGTTACAAAATGAGAAATGAAGTTCAAAACACAATAAAACAAACAAACAAATCTACTATTAGTACTACACAGCCAACATTACAGTGATTATGGATCTTCAATTATACCCAATTAAGATGTCAGAAACAGTTCAAACTTGAATATATAGGAGTTATATTATCTTCATCATTAGCGTGCCACTTCAAAATTAAAACTGTAATCGAATTGTTCATGAATAAAGTAATCATCTTAACAATTAATAAGTCACGTGGCAGTGACACAAGATATATGTAACAAAGTTTTAGGAATCATGTTGATTACTTGACAATGACACAGCATAATATACAAGACTAACTTTTCCTTTTATTATATTAAATGCAACATATGATATATTATCCCCAACTAATTAAAAATAATTCCTGTTCATTTTGGTTTTCTTTGAATTATTTGTAATAGATTTTTAGTTGAGGCCAAAATTATAAAATTAGTTATGAAACTGAGGTATAAATCATTTGGTATTTTAGTAACCGTATGCAGGTGATATGAAAAATTAAATATGTCATTTACAAGTGCCAAAAATTACATCTAATAAAACCTCCATATCTGTAGCATGTAATAGTACACAAATTTATGAATGTCTTTGTCGTGTACCATCTCATGCAACATACATTATTTACCAATAGTTGATGCACACTGTTAACTTGATCATTTGATATTATTGTATTCAGCATCAATGTCTGGTTCTGGCAACCCACAACTCTATAGGCCTCACGATGTGTTCACTGCTATGGGTCGTTGTTGGGTATTGGAAGATGAGTTCAGCTATCCAATCAACCCGAATCTGCGAAATAGTGCTTACGTTCACAATACCATGAGACAGGAGTGGACTTGGTTATTTCGTGAACAACAAATGTTTTATGATGAGTTGGTTGGTTTTAAGTTGCCAGTGCCTCGGCGACTCGCATCGCAAATGCCCAGAGACACGATCGACGAACTTCGTAAAGCATTGAACCGCATAAGAGAAGAAAATAATCGAATGAAGATACGTCTTAATCGATATCGGACCCAAGTTGAGATTCGAGAGTCAGTGGAGGGAGGGTGGAAGCGTCGGGCACATCATGGTCGACAAACCTACAAAACTAAGTACAGATAGCACCGCAATAGAGTTTACCATATCAGAACCACCATGGTCAACCCTATACGAGAAGAGGTGTGAGTTGGAGGTGTATTGTCGATGGCATGGGTGAATGACTGTTAGCTGTAAATAAACTGAAAACTTAATGAGCATGTAAATAAATTGGAAACAGCTTATTTATCCGTAAATAAACTGAAAACTTTTTGTTAAAAGTACTGTAAATAAAACTAAAAGGTAGCTAAAATAGTATAGTAAGGCCAATGAATAATACCAAAAAGTGTGTATTAATGCCTGTCAATTTTTATTTATCCTTTATTTATCCTGAAAAAGGTTGGTATCCTTTACAGATATGTATCCTTTACAGCTTATTTATCCCTGCTACTCTTTCTTGCTACGTATGATTCTTTTGCTTTGGTTAGACAATGTCCTATGCTTTGTACTATAGGAAAAACCTCCTTAGATATGCTAATGTTTCCAATATTTTGTCCGTGTAATTTGGAATGTTATCCACATAACACTCATCACCCAACTTAGATTTATTGCACATTACTTGGCTAAGTGTGTATTAAATCACTTGGCATTCCTTTATCAATATATAATCTGTGTGTGTGTGTGTGTGTGTGTGTGTGTGTGTGTGAAAGCTATACTTTTTATACTGTGGTCAGTTTCTTGTTGTGCTGGAATTCTGATTAATGTTAGGCCAATTATCACCATAGATTGCCTAAACTGTAAAGAACCACCGGGTTCCTATAATTGTGATTTCTTATTATTGTTATTGTTAGATCATCTATATGAAGGTCA
This sequence comes from Quercus variabilis, assembly GCA_030445155.1. NCBI lineage: Eukaryota > Viridiplantae > Streptophyta > Magnoliopsida > Fagales > Fagaceae > Quercus > Quercus variabilis. The sequence continues at coordinate 26,590,280 of CP129454.1, forward strand.
GTTGCTAAAAGTAGGTGCCATATTTATTTTGGCCCAAGGAACTCTAACCCAAATGACACCTCCTTCCCTTGTAAGATCATGGTGGAGGGTAAGTTTGTGGGTTTAAGACCCGCTGAGTGTGTGTGTTAGTAACTAGTCAATAACAGTACAAGGAGAATTATGCTCAGGTTGCATAGTGTGCTTACAATATGGTTCATCTCAGTTCATCATTTGCACACACGAGTGGTTGGATAAAGTTATTGGCATTAGCCTTAGTGGGAACCATTGCAAATTAAGGGAAAAAAGCATATTGTATATCTATTTGCTTACTTGGTTACAGTCAAAATGTAAATGGGTGATCAGAGCATAAATGGGTGATTTCTACGATTTTAATACGACCTTGAAACCACTCCGATAGGTATGTGTGATTCTTTTTGTATCTACTGATTATATGCCAATTTTTATACGAGAGAGAGGGAGAGAATGAATAGATACCAATATTTTCTCTTCAACTTCCACAGCTTAGTACTAGTATTAAATTTGTATATAAAAGAAAGTACTCGTATTATATTAAAAATTATAATATATGTTTCACAAAATGGATTTATTATTAAATTCAACTATGGAGACATGCACGCTGAATGACAAATGCCATGCCAATTGAATCAAACTAATCAAATAACGTACCGACAGGCGAGGGGACCTGCATCCATCGGCGGTTGTGGTGGCCTCGTAACAGGGCATATCAATGGGAACCTTGAATACGCCCACAGCTGCACCAACATCAGTGCACCTCCAATCTGCATCGCCGTCCTCTCCGATGCCTTGCATAGGTGCCTGTACAACCAGGCTAATGCTCCACTACCCCAACTGTACCTCTTTGCGTTGCTGATCGGGTTCAGGAACAGTAGAGGCCTCACCGACACCCGATCTGCCGACTTGTCCATAAATAAAATGGACCCCAACAACACGAGTATGTGATATCGTGCGTATTGCTGCACTACCTCGTCAGTAGCATCCACAGCGAGGGGGGCTCTAAACTGTTCATTCAGCCAGCTGACTCTTACCCTCGCCCCGGCAAGGATAGACTTGTTTTCATGGGGATGCGGTATTGGGTCTGGAGGAAGACGACCCAATAAATCACGACACAATGCAGGCCAATCCCCCTTGGCACTCCCAGTTATGGGCAACCCATCAACAGGTACCCCTAGCATCACCTCAATGTCTTGTAAGGTGATACCCATCTCCCCATGCGGTAAGTGAAATGTATGCGTCTCCGGACGCCAACGCTCAACCAATGCTGTGATCAATGCGTGATCAACTTCCATGTTTGGAACCTTTGATAACCCTTCAAAACCTGCCTCAGCTATGTAATGGCCAATCCGTGGGCCTAGCCCATGCCGGGGTAACTCCCAAGATCGGCGTCTACACTTTAGCACGCCTGGCACTACCTGCACACGAAAGAGCGTTGTCTTAGGATAGTGCACATGAAATAACTATAACAATGGTACATAATAATAATATGCAAGACACAGTTTGCGAACTGGTTAATTATAATCAATTTTGCAATATGTTAATTACAATGTTAACTGCTTATTCACTCTACCTCAATAGTAGATAGGATCAATTCAAGATCAATGACATTGTTTAAAATTAGCAATAACGTCATGGGCATTATGTTTTGCAATGAATAAACACAGTGCTTTAGTATGTCAAATGGAGTATAATATTAATTAGAATTCAAAAGTCAGTTGTCTTATGTTATGTGTAGCCACAGGGGGTTTGTGTGCGCACCTTTGGGAAAATAAAGACATCGGATTTTAATTGATTACTATAACTTTTAAATGAGATCTACTAACTTTGAATATACCTTTTCATTGTTTAATATTTTTTGTAGTATTACTAGTTCCAATTTATCTGGAAATAAGACTAGGTGCTGTTGATGAAAGAGTGTTTTTAAATTCACGCTTATTTATGCTTCGTACCATTTTCTCTTTTGATTAAATAAACTGCCTAAACCAAAACAAACATGATACCATTTCGAACATCTATTGACAAATAATCAAAGAGCCCTACAAAAAGAAAATGAAATGATTTCGACACATCCGAAGTTCTATACAAGTACGTACCTGACCGACAGGTGTCTCCCACAGTGCCGTGGATCGATGCACCGGCTGCCGCGTCAACTGTGCACCATTTGCGGGTCCAGGTTCCATACTTTGCAGCTGCTGCATATCTGACACGTATGCATTCATGTTAATATACCACTGTTGACCACAAGCAGACGTAAACAAAGTTCCCTACACTTGCGATTATTAACGTTCGTAATTTCCAATAAAGCTAGGACTTGCGAAAAACATAGAACTTCATTAATGCAGTATAAGTTAACCTTATTACATTTTTACTATGAAAGTATCAAAACAACTAACAAACCAACTAAAATGCAGCTTTCGGCACAAAACAACATTTGAAAAGACAAGGATATTTAAAAAATTACAAAATCGTGCGCACGTAAAGCATTCACACTTTTATTTTTTTATTTTTTCAGTTTTGGTCCCAAGGGAAAGGGGAAAATGAGGGACCCCTTTCATACAACATATTCCATATACTTTGTTCGATATACTTTGTTCGATATTTAGAGAAAAATCTGAATACAGAAAAATCTAACAGCCAAATAGCAATCGCAGCCAAGAGTCTTCATTCGATCTAATTTGTTCCAAGTTTTTACAATTTTCTCTATTCTATAGTTGGCTATACTGTCTGTTTTGTAGTGTAGTAGCCTTACGTGAATGCCAGGTTTTGAAATACATTGGAGTCGATAAAGTTTTGCAAACATATTCCATATATCAAAAAAATAAGAGATTCTAGTACTAGCAAAAAACCATAACATAAAACAGAACTAGGAACAAATCCTTCTTAAATATATTATGAAATTCATGAGTCCAACTAATAGAGTAGGATTACAATAATTCTATGAAAACTAAAAAATTAAGCACAGGATAATCACATCACCTCACCAATGGATAAACACATTCTATGATTTAAATCCAATGTAGAGTTTTACAATATGTATAAATTAGGTCTGTTCCAAGGGGGAAAAGAAGCTTAGGTAAGAGTCTAGTTCCAGACTTATGATTACAACTCAATATCTCTGTAAACATGTTAAAAAGTCCTATTTCAGCTTTTGAACATATGTTCCCAACCAGCAAATTTCTTACACATGCAACCACATAAGTCTAATATGTATTCATTCACTGAAAGTATGGCAGAGAAGCACAATTTAAACAATTGACATTAAATTTTCCAATAATTTCAGCCCAAGTTCTATTCATTGGGAGAATCGGGTAAGCATTATTAGAGTAAGGACAACAATTCAACATCTGAAACCCTCATGAATTACAATCACAAACACCATTTGAGGATGAATAATACAAAAATTCCGTTCACAAGTCAGTATAATTCATCAAAACCTGACTGAAATGACAGTACATATACAGGTCATTAAAAAACAATTTTCCCTAATAATGAACACCATTGTCATGCCAAATGAACACCCGTACCCAAAACCCAGTTCAAAACCAAACCCAGCAAAGCTAAAACAGCAACAATAATAATGAATAGAGATAACTCTAACAGAGAAAAACTTAATAAGCCACACCCACACTCAAAGCAGAGTACATGCACAACCAAAACATAACTCAGATTCAATGCAAAGGGAAAACAAAATTGAACTCGGCAATTACAAATTACCTTAAAATGCTTCTAATCCTTTAACTCTGAAGATGGATTGGGTTCAGCTTCGCCGATGGTGAGGGTTATGGTGAGAGTGAAAGGTGTGGGTTTGGGTTGAGGTTCGGAACGGGTATACTGAATCCTTTGGTTTGGATACGGGTACAAACAAGTGAACTTGAAGATGACGATGTGTTGAACTGAGGGTGGCTACTGATCGGACTGAGGAAGGAGGGAGACACACTGTTTGGGAGACGGACTGAGGAAGGAGGAAGACAAAACTGTTTGGGAGACGTTACATTCAAAATGGGACTAAATTCTGCATATAACTCGATTTGTAAAATGCCGAGTTATAAAACAGTTACGCGGGAATATTTTATTGCCCAAAATCCACGCTGGACACCCAGCGTGGCAGGAACCTGCATATAACTCGGCTCTGGAATAATCGAGTATTTTAAGTAACTCGCCACTACCAAGATCGAGTATTAAAACAGGGGCACGCCCCTATATAGTTTCGAAACAGGGTCATAAGGCCAATTATTTTGCCCAAGAAGGGCAAAAGGCCAGAATGTCCTGGATCCCTAACAATTATATTTTAATCACGATTTTATGGGATCAAATGTATGAATTAAAATTTTTATGAACTAAATTTTGATAGTGTTAAGTCATAAAAAGAGAAAAAGAGAAATAGCAATTTTTCCTAGTTTTTTTTTTTTTTTTTTTAAATGGGATCTTGAGAAAAAGCTATTTTCATATCTATTACCTTTTTTATTTTATAAAACAAAAACAAAAATAAACTTAATATATATATATATATATATATGAAATAGTGTAAATGACCATAAATGTTGGAACTTCTTAATGGAAACAGGTAAAACTTGGGTCTAGTGTTTAGTTGCACTAGACCCATCAAGATGATGACACATGTCCAATTTTGGACACGTATCACCATCTTGATGGCCCAATATAACTAGATACTGGATCCAAGCCAAGTCTAATTGAAATTATGAAATGATAGAAAAGCACACGGGAATCCATTAAGAATAATAAAAAAAGAGGATCGTGATTTTTAGACTTTGTACTCTACTTAGTTATAGGAGCACAATAAATGCATGCTTCCACTCTTACGTGAATAATGAGTCTCACCATTAATTTAAGGGTTTGGTTAACAAATGCCTTTAGAACATTTGCTGATGAACCATTTTGGAAAAATTTTAATGCCACTTTTATGGGAATATAAAATACTATCAAGAATTTAATAATTCTTTTACTTTTCTCATAAAAAGTTTCTAAAATAGTTCATAAACCAATACCTTTAGAGTATTCGTTAACTTTTTCCTTAATTTAATTTGTGGAATTAACTATTATGTGACAAGGGGGGAGGGGACATGCATTTATTGCGTTCCTAGTACACTGAATAATCACTCGCTCTACTTAAAAGAAAAATTATTGGAAAGTTTAGTTTTGAACTGAGTTAAAGGAAAATTCCACCAATCCATTACATGATGATTAATAAAATCATCAAGAGTATTATTTTTGTATATATAAAAAATTAAAAATAAAACCATTTAACTCATTAAGACCATTTACATGTACTTAGAGTCACATGACTTATATAAAGAGTTATGTAACTTATTTAAATAATACATGTTAATGGTTTAATAAATCACCTTGTATCTTCTTCTCAAAAAAATAAATAAATAAATCACCTTGTAATAAATTGGAGAAGATTTCGACAAATCAATTGGGTGGAACAATTTGTCAAAAAATATATAGACCCTTGGATGTTCAACTTCTTGTGAAAAATAACTTCAAGCGAATCAGTGAATTACCAGAAAATTTTTCTTACGAATTTTTTGGTAATTCACTAATCGACCAAAGTACATCTCCAAATTTGCTTCCTTACGAGCTATTTGTTTGAGGTTTGAACATTAAGCTTGACACCACGGTATTTATAGCCCCTCATAAAGAGCATCATTGAATTGTCCCTGTAGATGCACTTGATTAAATGATTTTTCTTTTGGGAGATCCTAATTAAATGCTTTAATTAATAGGAATCAACCTCCTAAAATATCCTATTAATGGTCATAAATGATTCTTAATTATTTTTATTTTATAATAAATGATTCTTAATTGTTTTTTATATATAATAAATGATTCTTAATTGCTATATATGCCTTTCCTAAGCACTTTTATGAGCCACCTCATAGGCTTTTCCCATTAATTAAAATGATTTTAAAAAATCCATCTAGATTGATGATGTGTATTTATAAGTTTTACTACATAATCTTTACAAATTGATGGGTCACCAATGATTCTTATTATATTATTTTAAATTCACCTGTCATATTGCTACATCACTTTGTAAATGTTGTGTAATAAAGTTTGTAAAACTTTTAGCATTTTCTATACTTTTAATCACATATACAATTGAAATATTCAAATGTCAAATGATCAATTTAGATAATATAATGGTCATGTAATTAAAAGACTCATAGATAATTATGTGAATTACCATATAAAGTGTGTTAAAAGAAATTGTTACAATATTGTAAACTGAGTTTAATAACAACAAAAAATCATAATTAAAATACTACATAAAAGTATTAATTGGTTGTCTCATCCAAGTTTGTAGACAAACTTTTTCCAATGTTTAATTACTTGCTTAAAACTAGGGATGGTATTAAGGCGAGGCAAGGTGTTGCCGAAGGATGGGGTCTTGACCCCCACCTTGCATAGTTTTGTCTTTGCCCCGCCTTGCATAACCAGGCAAAATGTCTTGCCCCAATCCTGCTCTGCCCTATAAAACTCTACTTTGTACTAATCCATTTCACTTCACCCCACACTTGTTACAGTTTTTTATTTTTTTTTTAATATAACCTACATAATTAATATAAATATATTTGAAATTACTATTTAATTGATGATATCAAATCAAACTAATTTTAACAAGGACTAAATAATATTATCCAAAGTATTTAACAAGACAACATCACAACAACAACAAAACCCTTAATATCCATGCATTTAAATAGTTAATAATACAAACCAAATTGTTAACACTAAAAGTGCGAGGCAAGGCTAAAATGTTGAAATCCATTATTGCTCTCCTTTGAGGTGCGGGGCAAAAATCTCACCCCATTTGTTCCCCACTACCTTTGTAGGGTGGGGACAACCCACGCAAGATGAGGCAGGGCAAAATTGTCATCCCAACTTAAAATGTATAAACTTGATCTTGCCCCTGCTCATCTAATTGAATTTCTTAGTATTATGGACCAAAATAGGATGTTATTTCCCACCCAGGACTCATCCCTCTAGATGTCATCCCTTGCCTATCATCATCTGTGACCATTGTAAAATTATGATTTACAATTATGTTTTATGTTAGCTTTATTCCATGACAAAAAGTGTTGTAATTGCATTAATTTATTTCCTTGTATTTTGTGGGATTTTATTGTATTGGATTTAGTATTAAGTTGGTGAAGAATCGAGCATGAAACAAAGATCAGTGTTGTTTCGCAACTAGCTTGCAAGAAGTTCGCGAGTAAAGGTTCCCATGAAAAGGGCACATGAGAAGCACATGTTGGAAGCTAAAAAGTCTTGCCAGGCTGCATTTCGCGAGTGCTTCGTGAGACAGGCCATCTCGCGAGGTACCTGCAAAACATTTTGCTTGGAGGATTTTAAGTGTGACTTTCTTACCCTTCACCCATACTATATATACTCTCATTACCTACAAAAGTAAAAGATGCTATTTAGAAAGAAAAACCCTAGATAGGTTTTCTACAACACAACACACACATCTTTTAGAGAGAGAGCTACTTATCCTTAGTGAGAAATCATTGTAGCCTTTTATCCTTCCCTCTTCCATTGTCATACCTTAAGAGGAGATTTGTACCCAAACACAACCTACGCTTATTTAGAGTGTAGAAAGTGTTTTGAAACTTGGAAAGTTTTGGGGATTTGCCATAAGAAATCGGTGAGACTTGGCGGATGCAATCAGGCGTATTGTGGGATCTGGAAAGTTAGTAAAGACATGACTCTGAGAAATCTGTTGGTAACAAGAGCTTGAAAGGCTCAAGTACATTGGTAGACTAGGCTTTAAGGGTCTTTTGTTATTCGTGTACTCCAACTTTATTTTCTAGTGGATTGATTTCGACTTGGAGGGTCGCAAAGAGTTTTTCGCCGAGTTCTTCGGTTTCCTTTTCGATAACATATCTTAGTGTTATCTTGTGTTTGCATCTCTCTTCCCTTACTCTTGTACTTTACATTTATTGTTTGTTGTTCAAGTTTATGCACTAGAGTAGTTATGGTTCATTACGCACATTTACTCTTGTTCCGCACTTTGATTAAGTAAGAGTAAAAGTAATCTAACTGTAATTTTTATTTGGGGGTTTGAACAAGCTCCTGTGTTTTAGCACAAATCCGAGCTTTCAACACAATTTAAACTTACAACATGCATTTCATTTACAGAAGTTAATAAACATACTAAAAAGAAAAAATAAAAATAAAAAAAATTAATTAATTATGAGTTTCAATTACTGCAGCTAGTAAAGTTGGTAGTCGTTGAGAGACTTACATTCAAATCTCGTTATATCAAAGGGAAATTCATTGATGTCTTAATTTTATAATTATAGTAAAGAGTAATCATCATGGAGCAAACGTTGTAAGTTTCAAATATTATAATATCTATAAAAAATAATAATAATAATTTTGCACTCCCTTTACAAAGAGAAACAAAACCATATATGTGTGTATATACACTACATAAACCTATGTGCATATAATCACTAAGAGAAACTATTTCATAAAATTCTCTACTATAATCAATTTACCATTTTTAGTCATATTGATACTCTAAAATCAACATCCAAACCATATATATTGAAATCTCATTGCATATAATAATGATAATAAAAAATAAAAAATAAAAAAGAGCATGAACCTTTGTGCATATAATAATTTCTTTTGAGTGGGAAGGTAAAATCATATGATTATTGTTGCAAACTCACAATAAATTCTTAACATGATATTTTTTAAGCACATAAATTTTTTTGATTAATTTATATATTTATATATATATATATATATATTGGTAGTATATAACAATCAATTTTCAAACTCTTTAAACACACTATTGAATTTACATGAAAAAATGTATACTTTTTTCTTGTGAATAGGAGTGGTGTTTAGTGGTCGAACAAGAGATATAGAATTCAACCCAAATTTTAGTCTATGGTCCATGATCTATAGGTTTCTCTTAAAATTTTAATCAATTTCACCAATTTTAATAAGATATTTATATCTTTTTACTTAACAACCAAACATGAATTTTGTACTAACAAATAAAAAATTTAAGTAAACTTGTCAATACTTAAAACAAAATATATTAAATTTAGAAATTCATTATGCAAGAACAAAATAATTAAAAAGAAACTAATAAAATCAATTGCAATCCAAACAATCTTAACTATTATCCAATTTTCAAATATAGGATTTAAAGAATAAGTTTTACTTACCTTTGTCATTTTTTCTTTTTCTTCATTTTCCTCTCTCTCTCTCTCTCTCTCTCTCTCTCTCTCTCTCTCTCTCTCTCTCTCTCTCTCTCTCTCTCTCTCTCTCTCTCTCTCTCTCTCTCTCTCTCTCTCTCTCTCTCTGTAGAGAGTGGTGTTCGGCTTTATGATATAGGGGAGTTTTTAAGTTTTATAGTTGTAAAATTAAATGTTTTTAATATATATTTTGTTATATATGAGTCACATTTGGGATTAAAAATACTAAAATCTTATTGACAAAATTTCCCTCCTAACTACGCTAGAGGAGATTTTTCCAACTCATTATGTGACGATTTGTAAGAATACTCACATGTATTAAATCATATGCTTCATTAATTCATTCAAACAATTTACACAAATATCATAAAATATTAAGTTCTCTTGATAAGTAAAGTTTATGCCTTCCATATCCTTCATTAAAAAGCTCATACTTGCCTATAATGCTACATAGAACGATACAAATTCATTGGTATATAATTTTTTTTCTTGAATGATTAAGTAAACACATTTGAATATTATTAATTTTTTCAATGCAAGCTCTTTTGGATGTTATGGACCCTACCTATTATTCGAACATTTTTGGATAAGTAATCAATTAAATAACAATAAAGTCACATACACTACAAAAATGTATAACAATTTTATATCATTTATAAATTAGCCTGGCACCTTTCTCCTCAAAAAAAAAAAAAAAAAGGGTGGGGGGGGGGGGGGGGGTGGGGGGGAACTCTCCTCACACACAATCTGTCTCCCATAATCAGCAGTTTAAATTTTTTTTAAGAGTCAGGTTAACGTGTGCCCTTAGGGCATTTGCTAATGGAAAATTTTAGAAAAGTTTTAATATCAATCTAATCGAAAATATAAAAGTTTTTTTTTTAAAAATCAATTACTTTTTCTTTTCCCATATAAAATTTATAAAACTACTTCCTAAACCAATACTCTTAGAGCATTTGTTAACTTTTCTTTTTTCTTAATAGTCCATGTACAAGATGGTGTGCTAATTTGAGAATGTTATGAAATTGATGTGAATTTTTGTTATGCCTAAAAAAAATTAAAGGAAAAGATGGACATGACATTAATTTCGATAGTAATAACACCTACCATCTTTATGACTTTGTCATAAATGAGACATATATTATAATTACATTATACACAATGATTAATGGAGTTAGTTGGAAGGCAATTAATGTATGCGCTTTCGAGAGAGAGTCTTAGACAAAATTAGAGAGGGAAAAAAAACATTTGAAAGGAAAATGAGTTTTTTTTTTTTTTTTTTTTTTTTAATTTAAGAAAAACCATTAGAGGGATAAGTATAAGGTGAGAAGAGTGCTCTAAATTTTATAATTAATTTGATTAATTGGTTCTTTAATAACTTGTTAAATTTACTTTATTATAGAAAGTTATCAACTATTAATTGTGTAGATTTTTTTTTAGAGATAATTACAATAACCTGCTAATCTCACAGTTTGAATCCTTTCCCCCTTACACCCCCAAGTATTGAGTTCCATGTCCATTTAAATTTTAATGAGATCATTTTTTGAAATTGATTTGATTAAAAAATTTTGTTCTTTCTATAATAACCTTTAACTTGTGTTCCATTTGTCATATTAACTAATTTGGTTAAAATTTAAATAGATGAGACATTCACATATGGAATTAGCTTAATTTTCAAAGTTAAAGGACTGTTTTTTTTTATTGTATATTTTGGATAGTAATAACACCTACCATCTTTATGACTTTGTCATAAATGAGACTCATATTATAATTACATTATACACAATGATTAATGGAGTTAGATGGAAGGTGTGGGGGCCTTTTTGCACTGTTAGGCCTTAACCCCTTCTGCTGCACTATAGCTCGTTAGTATGAGGTAAGAGAGTTGGGATTGGCCTTACTAGGACTACGCTTCAGGCCAGCTTGTACACAAGTCAGGCTAACCCAATGTAAACGTGTCCTGGCATAAGTGCTGTGGGCAGAACATTCAGTGTGGTCACAGCAAGAATAACTATTACAAATGTTCTAGTAGGAATACAGTACAACAAGATAACTATGATAATAAGCGTAGTAAATAAAACTAACACCGTGAAGAAAGTTAATAGAGTTACGGCAAAATAATACAACAAGTAGAAAGAACACTACAACATAAAAGAGAAAATAACTTAATAACTTCTAACCAAACAGTGGATAAGTCGCCCAATAAACATGACTAATGAAAAGCTTGTTTGCTAGATGATAGGCTAAACTTTTCGGTAGAAGAGGACCTAAGAAGGGAATCGATCTCCAATGCAAGTAACCTCAAGAAAAGGCTTCTGCCATAGAAGTTACACACTCGGGAGAAAGGGCCTAAATGGTTTGAGATTCGATTCTCAATCTTTAGAGAGGTGGTCTGTCAAGAGAGAGAGAGAAAAAGTGGTCTTAACTATTATCCAATTTTAAAATATAGGATTTAAAGAATAAGTTTTACTCTCTCTCTCTCTCTCTCTCTCTCTCTCTCGGTAGAGAGTGGCGTTTGGCTTTATGATATTGGGGAGTTTTTAAGTTTTATAATTGAAAAATTAAATTTTTTTAATATATATTTTATTATGCACAAGTCACGTTAGGGATTAAAATTACTAAAATCTTATTGACAAAATTTCCTTCCAAACTAGACTAGAGGAGATTCCTCCAACTCATCATGTGACGATTTGTAAGACCATTCACATGTATTAAACCATATGCTTAATTAATTCATTCAAACAAGTTACACAACTATTATGAAATATAAAGTGCTCTTGATAAGTCAAGTTTATACCTTCCATTTCCTTGATAAAAAAAGCTCATATGTGCCTATAATGCTACATAGAGCGATACAAATTCTTCGGAATATAATTTTTTTTTCCTTGAATGATTTTTTTTTTCTTTTTGAGAATACTAAGTATCTTTAACACACACACATGAGGAGATGAGAGAAGGGTTTTTAAATAAACTTACAGTGATGTATATCCAAAATGGTCTAACTCTTGGATACACAGCACAGGATTTAAACCTCTCTAACTCACATACATTTTTCAATGTGGGATTAATCCACTGTTTTTTCTTTTGAGAATACTAATTACTTTTAACACACACACACAAGAAGAGGAGAGAAGGGTTTTTAAAGAAACTTACTGTGATGTATATCCAAAATGGTCTAACTTTTGGATACACAGCACAAACTTTAAACATCTTTAATTCACACTCATTTTCCAATGTGGGATTAACTCACTATTCTTTCTTTTGAGAATACTAAGGGTATGTTTGGTAAATTGTAATAAGTGCTATAATATAATAGTTATTCCTATGATTTAGTTATTCTTTAGTTTAGTTATATTTTTATTACAAGGAATAATCATTCCTTATGAATAACTATTTTTCAAAATTAGGAATAATTATTCATCTTTAAAATGTTGTATTAGCTATTACTTAATAAGTGTAATAATTTCAAAAATTAATATATTTCCAAATAAATAAACTTTCCATATACATCTAACAATTATAAAAATAAAAAATCATAAAAAATAACACATATCTCTCTTAAATTTAAAAATAACCATTTTTAAGGAAATATAATTATATGAGTAATAAATTTCCTAAAATAAATGTTAAGTTTCATTCTAATGTTATAATTCACAACCAAACTAATGAATAGGTTTAATTATTACATTACAACACATTTTATTCCTAGTAATAAATATTACAATTCCTGTCGTAATTCCCATTCAGTGTACCAAATGTACCCTAAGTATTTTTAACATGCACACACGGAGAGAGGAGAGAAGGGTTTTTAAAGAAACTTAAGTGGTGTATATCCCAAAGGGCCTAACTCTTGAATGCACAACACATGCTTTAAACCTCTTTAACTCACACTCATTTTCCAATGTGGGATTAACCCACTGTTTTTTCTTTTGAGAAAATTAATTATTTTTAACACACACACACGGGGAGAGAAGAGATGGGTTTTTAAAGAAATTTATAATAGTGTATATCCAAAAAGGCCTAACTCTTGGATATCATTAATTTTTTCAACACAAACTCTTCCATTTCCTTGATAAAAAAAAAAAAAAAAAGCTCATACATGCCTATAATGCTCCATAGAGCAATACAAATTCATCGGTATATAATTGTTTTCCTTGAATGATTGAGCAAACACGTCTGGATATCATTAATTTTTTCAATGCAAACTCTTTTGGATGTTACAGACTCTACATGAAGTATTTTTGGATAAATAATCATGGAGGGAATCAATTAAATAATAATAATAATAATTGTGGGGCCAGAAGATCGGGTAGCCTTGGCTCACCTCAAACCAAGCCCAAATGGCCCACGCCGAAGATGCAGGAGGGGTCCAAGGATGAAAACACAAGGACCACCCCCCCCAAAGGAGATTCCTTTGCCGTCCAAGGAGAGGAGGACCCAGTACCACGCGTTGGCAACAGAAGTGTGGAGAAGGGGCAAACCCTAGGCAAACTGTCACCTCGGCATTGAATGCGCTCACCTAACCCTCCTGACCGCATTAATGGGGACGTAACCCATTGGCAGGGAAACATCGATCAGGGTGAGCCACTCGAGCACGGATATGACCTCTGATGGGACAGGCAGCCAGAGGGGAGGCCAATGGATGATCAACAGGAGGAGAAAGAGAGCAATATATAAGAAGGGTGAGCAAAATGTAATGAGGGGAGGGAAAAAAAGAAAAGAGGACGACGGGGGGAAACAAGCCTCCTCGGCAGCATCTCTCAGTTGTAAATTAGTCTAAGTATTCTTTCAATAGAGAAAAAGGAGTTCATGCCTGGTGAACGCCGGCGAGCGCCTAAACCTTCGATCCACTCTCTACAAATTCATTGTTCTGAGTTCGTTGGGCCTTTAACCCATATCTTTTGGGCTTGGGTTATAAAAACTGTCCCTACAATTGGCGCCGTCTATGGGAAGGATTAGTGCGCTGGCCGGCGCAACAGGCGATTGCTCTAAATAATCATTCTACGGAAGATTGGTGGTGATGCAAAAAAAAAAAAAAAGAACTACCAAACATACATTGCAGAAAGATAAAAGTTCGAGACAGAAGATTTAACGGCAAAGGAAGAAAGCTTGATACTATTTCATAAAAAGAAAAGTACAAAATACAATCAGAGGCTCAGGCAGACGTGTTTTACAAACAAATTTACAAGCTAATTCTACAATCAGAGGCCTAGGCGGACCTATTCTAGAACTAGCTAGAGGGAAGTGTCAACCCGTGCTCTTATTGGCATCAAGAGAATGGGAGAACTTGACAATAAGAGGGGGGAAGGGGGCTAAGGCTGGCTCGCTTCAAGGCCACCAACAACTCCTTGTCTGGTGCGGCGGAGCTTGAACAAAGCGAGGAGCAGATGCAGGGGCACCGGGACGCCCTCCTTTATGATGTTCCCTTAATTCTCTCCAATCCTCACGAGCATTGGCCGTTAAAGACGGTGACACTCGGGCACCAGCCATGACATGTGTTCGCACGTCCCCTCCGTCGAGGGTGCGCTTTGGGGAAAGACATTAGGTACTTCAGCGACATCCCTCCTGGCCATCGTGCATGGCACCATCAGTGTTACGCCCAGACTCTACCCTATCGGAAGCCCAGTGGGGGCTGCGGTCATAACGGCCCTTAGCCCGGGTGTCCTCACACCCGCCTAGAGCCACCTCATATCTACCAACTCCGGTCACAATCCTGGCAGGGTTATTGAAGCGGCTAGGGGAATTGATGGGACGCGTTTCTAATTGTGTTGGGGAGTTCATGGAGTGTGAAGAAACCTTCCCCCCGAAGAGTCTTATATAGAGGATGAAGGCTGGTGATAATTAATCCACACAGAATTCGAAAAGAGAATTGCCAACAGTGCTAATCACGGAGCTACCAAATTCCAAGGGGACCGTAGACCGCTGGATTTGTGCTAATTCACGAGGACATTAATGAAGGCGCGTCTCGTGCACCGAAGCGTCAAACGCGGAGCACGAATGGTCAAGGGACGCCTCGTAAATGAAAAAGATGGGGGACTCGAGCTGGAGGCGAGGTTAACGCCACGTATAAGATCATAGTCCGACCCAAGGAGGAATCGTCTCCAATGAAGCGGTCCGAAGACAAACCCCATGGAACCAACGCTCTGCTATACCTAGGTACTAGACAGAACCAAGGTATTGCATGGTCCTCGGACTCAAACCTATGGGAAAACTAGATACTTACAGAGAAATAAAAGCGTTAGACAGAACCAAAGCATTGTATGGTCCTCGGACTCAAGCCTATGGGGAAACTAACCGCTCAGTTATACCTGGGTACTAGACAGAACCAAGGTATTGCATGGTCCTCGGACTCAAACCTATGGGGAAACTAGATACTTACAGAGAAATGAAAGCGTTAGACAGAACTAAGGCATTGCATGGTCCTCGGACTCAAGCCTATGGGGAAACTAACCGCTCAGCTATACCTGGGTACTAAACAGAACCAAGGTATTGCATGGTCCTCGGACTCAAACCTATGGGGAAACTAGATACTTACAGAGAAATGAAAGCGTTAGACAGAACCAAGGCATTGCATGGTCCTCGGACTCAAGCCTATAGGGAAACTAACCGCTCAGCTATACCTGAGTACTAGACAGAACCAAGGTATTGCATGGTCCTCGGACTCAAACCTATGGGGAAACTATATACTTACAGAGAAATGAAAGCGTTAGATAGAACTAAGGCATTGCATGGTCCTCGGACTCAAGCCTATGGGGAAACTAACCGCTCAGCTATACCTGGGTACTAAACAGAACCAAGGTATTGCATGGTCCTCGGACTCAAACCTATGGGGAAACTAAATACTTACAGAGAAATGAAAGTGTTAGACAGAACCAAGGCATTGCATGGTCCTCGGACTCAAGTCTATGGGGAAACTAACCGCTCAGCTATACCTGGGTACTAGACAGAACCAAGGTATTGCATGGTCCTCGGACTCAAACCTATGGAGAAACTAGATACTTACAGAGAAATGAAAGCGTTAGACAGAACCAAGGCATTGCATGGTCCTCGGACTCAAGCCTATGGGGAAACTAACCGCTCGGCTACACCTGGGGGCTAGACAGAACAGAAGCACTGCATGGTCCTCGGACTCAGGCCTACAGGGAGACTTAACTATAAAATATCCCAAGTTAGGAAAGGATCAAGCCCCACCTAGCCCTTGAGACACAAGAGGGCTGCCCATGCATACGTTCTCTCTCCTTCTCATCGTTACTGCCACAATTGGCCGACATACAATTCAAGCTAAAATCGTACAGATCAAAGGAAAAGAGGAGAAGCAGGCAGCATGCACACAAATAAGCAATTGAAATAAGCAGAAAGGGAAAGTAAATTCATATTACAATAACTAGTCCATAAAAGTTGCATGGCAAGAGCCACAGTACATAAAGGAAGAGCACAACAAAATAAGATAAAATGATGTGGGAAGAGCCGAGGCACTGGAGAGTCTACTCCTTTTGCTCAGGATGGACAGGGGCAACCTCTGACCCCTCTAAGCCCTGGCCTGAGAGGACGGCCTGCAAGGGCACGGCGAGAGCAGCTGCTTCCTCGGTGGTGGGGGTTGGATCATCGGAAGGGACCTCCACTACCTCTTGGAGCACCTCCTTGCTCGAATGTTCCCCCAGTTCAGCAGCCCCCACCTCTTCAACGATTTCCCCAGCCTTAGGGCCATCAAGGGCAACCTCGCAAATAGCAGGGGGGTAATACACGCTCTCAGCCTTCCATAGGCCTGACATGGCCTCCACCCCAGCTTGTTTGAGGGCCTCAGCCCAGACCTGGGAACAGTATCGCCTACACACCCCCGGGACTTGACCTTTATAGAGGGCCTCTACCGCGGCCATCCCAGCAGTGTAGGCTGCAGCTTCAGCCTCCTCCTTGGCACTCTCAGCCATCTCCCTGCCATGGTCAGCCTCGTCCTTGGCCCGCCGAGCCTGGTCTCTAGCCCATTCTGCCTCCCTCTGGGCCCCCTCGGCCTTGGTCACCTCAGCCCGCAGGTCAGCGATCAGATCCCTCGCGATCTGCAATTGCTCCTCCGCCTCGCCCCGGCGCCTCGTCTGCTCCGTGGCCTGGATCTAGGCGCCCTCAAGACTAGACAGCACACTGTCCCGCTCCCTGGTCACCGCCTTCAAAGCCTCTCGGGCCTTGACGAGGTCAGCCTCGGAATTCTTCAGAGCCCCGGTGGCCTGGAAGCGCCAATCACGCTCTCGTTTGAGGGCCTCCTTCTAGTCGCTTGCCACCCCCTCCAACATAAAGATAGCTTGGACAGCCTGCCAGAATAACCAATGCGCTATAAGCCCAATAAAAGAAAAAGAGTGGGAGAAGAATTGAGGTTGTAGCCCTTACCATCCCCACATATCACTTAAGGCTAAGGAAGACCTGCTCACTCGTCAAGGAGTTAAGCTCTGCCATATCTGCTGGGAGCAGCAGGCTCCTCTCCAGTGCATCGGCCACGCGCGCACCTTTGCCCTCATTGAAGTCCCTGAGGGAGGCGTTATCCCTCAGGGGCTCCCCACGGAGCATCGGGGCTGGGAGCCAGGCCTGAGCCTCGAGCGAGGTGGTGTCGGCGACCTGCCGATCCTGACTCCTGTCGCCTATTTTCAGCTGCTTGGACGGCCGTAGAGTAGTGTCCCCCTCCTGTGAGGACACCGTCTTATCCTCCATAAGCCCCTTGCCCTTGTCCTTCTTCTTCTTGGGGTCGACAGGCACGGACTTAGAGGGCGAGCGCGTCTGAGGAGGAGTAGGAGGGAGTTTCCACTGAGCGGAAGTCGACCTAGTCTTCGGTGGAGTAGGAGGAAGCTTTTGTTGGGATTTCCCTGGCTGGCCCTCGATCAAGTCCAGCAAGTCGATAATGGGCTTCCTCTTGTAACCCATTGTCAGCCGAGGAAGGGCTTTTGAAGCAAGGAGGTCTGCTTCGGTCAAATTGGGATCACCTAAATCCCCGGGAGGGTCCTCGGACTGATCAAGCTGAGTGAAAACGTCAAACGCGTCCCCTTCCCTCTTTGGAGCTTCCTCGGTGGCCTCGGCGAACGGTTAGGAAGAGGAGGGGATGGCTAGTGTGACAGCTTCCTGGTCGGAGGGCTCCTCGGGAAATGAAAATCTGTCCTCGGTCATAGTAATCCTCTAAAGCCGAGGATCGTTGGCTAGGATGACGTGCTTCGGAACCGGGAACGATTTCTGGGCAAGAGTACACCCCAAGATTATGTGGGCGGCCCTGACTTGATTGTCGTCCTCGTTTACGTAAACCGACGCCCTCAGCACCGTCTGCAAATCTTCCCGGTTGATCAAATGGAAGTGGCGCTCAAAAGCGTGCGGGTTTGCAAGGGGAAAACACCACCATGTTAGCAAAAGAAAAAAGAGAAGAAAAAAGGGCAAAAGAACTCAAAACCCTTCCTACTCCTACTGCCCCACCTGGTATCCCTTCCGTCGTTGGGCAGTGAAGGCCATCATGCCATTCCCCTGACACGATTAGGAAGTCCTCGCTTAGCCCCTTGTTGGACTCAGGGAGGCACTGGATGAGCCGCCCCTTGTTGGACTCAGGGAGGCACTGATAATAAGACTTGCCCTTAAGATGCTGAAGGTTGTAGCACCAATTCACGTCGTGGTGGGTCAACCTTAGCCCCATCTTCTCATTCAGGGCGTCCACACAGCCCAAAATCCTAAAGACGTTTATCCCACACTAGGTAGGGGCCAACCGGAAGTGCGTGAGGTAATCCCTCATTACCGGCCCCATTGGAATTGTCATTCCCCCTTCGAGGAAGGCTGCAATGGGAATGACCACTTCACCCTCCTGCCTATGTAAGCGCCAATCCCCATCCTCACTATATCTCAAACCCACATTGGCGGGAATTCGGTAGTCGGCGATGAATTTCTCCATCGTCTCCTCGGTGTGGACATATTTCTTAAACCTACCCATCTCAGTTGACACCTAAAGGAACTAAGAAGGAACAAATGCAGGAAAAGGAGTAACGAGAAAGAGAGCTCAGAGAGAGATAGAGCAACTTACTGAAAAGAGGAGGAGCTCCTCAGATAGGCTTTTTGTGCTGGAGATGTGAGAGTGTGGCTGGACTCAGGAAGGACGCACGAGAATTCTTGATTACGAATGAAGAATAGGAAGAAGCGGTTCGTACAGCTATTTATACCCCGAATCGAGGAACCATGTGGGTTTTCCCGCCCATAAATGCGAGACGAACCCCCACCGTTGGATGGATAACGCCTCACTAGACGTGGGGAGCACAGAGCCGCCTGAATTTAATGATGGGCACATTACGTGCTCCGAAACGTCAGCAACGTGCCTTGGGTAGATGAATAGACCCCAATCCTGACAGGGGTAAGGCCGAGGATGTCAAAATCTCACTCCCCGCCCGAGGATGCGTGCAGCAAGATTTTGAGGGGCTATTGTGGGGCCAAAAGATTGGGTAGCCTTGGCCCACCTCAAATCAGGCCCAAATGGCCCACGCCGAAGATGCAGGAGGGGTCCGAGGATGAAAACACAAGGACCACCCCCCCCAAAGGAGATTCCTTTGCCGTCCGAGGAGAGGAGGACCCAGTATCACGCGTTGGCAACAGAAGTGTGGAGAAGGGGCAAACCCTGGGCAAACTGTCACCTCGACATTGAATGCGCTCACCTAACCCTCCTAGCCGCATTAATGGGGACGTAACCCCTTGGCAGGGAAACATCGATCAGGGTGAGCCACTCGAGCACGGATATGACCTCTAATGGGACAGGCAGCCAAAGGGGAGGCCAATGGATGATCAACAGGAGGAGAAAGAGAGTAATATATAAGAAGGGTGAGCAAAATGTAATGGGGGGAGGAAAAAAAAAAGAAAAGAGGACGACGGGGGGAAACAAGCCTCCTCGGCCATAGGCCAAGGAACATCCCTCAGTTGTAAATTAATCTAAATATTCTTTCAATAGAGAAAAAGGAGTTCATGCCTGGTGAACGCCGGCGAGCGCCTAAACCTTCGATCCACTCTTTACAAATTCATTGTTCTGCGTTCGTTGGGCCTTTAACCCATATCTTTTAGGCTTAGGCTACAAAAACCGTCCCTACAATAATAATAATAAAGTCACATAGGCAACAAATTTTTTTAACAATTTCATATCATTTACAAATTAGCCTACCACCTTTCTCCTAATATATATATATATATATATATATATATATATATATATGTATTAAGGGTTAGGTTAACAGGTGCCCTTTGAGCACTTGTTAATGGACAATTTTAGGAAATTTTTATTATTAATTTAATGAAAAATATAAATTTAAAAAAAAATCAATTACTTTTTTTTTGGATTAAAAATTTTATAAAAATACTTCCTAAACCAATACCTTTAGAGTATCCATTAACTTTTCCTTAATAATCCAAGTACAAGATGGTGTGCTAATTTGAGAATCTTATGAAATTGATGTGAATTTTTGTTGTGCCCAAAAAAAATCAAATAACAAAAATTAAAGAAAAAGAATGACGTTAATTTGGATGGTAATAACACCTACCATCTTTTTGACTTTATCATAAATGAGACATATATTATAATTACATTATACACATTGAATAATGGAGTTAGTTCTTTCTAAAGAAATAATAATAATGGAGTTAGTTGGAAGGCAATTAATGTGTGTGCTTTGGAGAGGGAATCTGAGGCCAAATTTGAGAGGGGAAAAAACTTTTGAAAGGAAAATGAAATTTTCTTTTAAAAAGAATTTAGGAAAAACCATAACAAGGATAAGTATAAGATGAGAAGAGTACTCTAAATGTTATAATTAATTTGATTAATTGGTTATTTAATTACTTGTTAAAATTGACTTTGTTATATCAAGTTATCAACTATTAATTGTGTCAATTTAGTTTTTTTAAAGAAAACTATTATATGCTGCTAATCTCGCAACTCAAACCCTTTCTCCCCTAAACCCAAAAGCATTGAATCTCACATCCATTTAAAGTTTAATGAGATCATTATTTGAAATTGATTTGATTTAAAAATTTTGTTCTTTTTCTATGCTATTAATAACAGGATTCTCTGTTTGATTTTCAACATTTTGTATATTAAAATACTCTTACACAAATTCTTAAACTCTCTAAAATACCTCTATCTTATAGTTAAATAATTTTAAATATGACAAAATATATTGTTGTACCTTAAACTTTTGCCCACGAGTGATTTTTGTCCTTAAAATGTAAAGTGATTGCTTTTAGCCTCTTGCACGACATGGTCAAACCAAAAACTGGCATGTTATCATTCTGTTTGACTCAATAGGTACCGAAGACAATCACTTTAAGTTTGCTCTTTAAATTTTTAGGGACTAAACGTAATCTCTTTAAACATTAAGGATGAAAATCATTGGTGGGCTAAAATTCAAAGATAAATAGTGTATTAAGGCCTTCTAAATTTGTGTATTTTTTTTTTTTCAACTGTCCCAAATGCTCGAAAGTGAAATAAATATTTTTCAAAAAATGTTTTAAGCCAAATCAAAATGGGCACTATAGGCCGGCATCATCATATTGGAAAATTAAGTGTGAGATGCCAAAAAAAAAAAAAAACATATACAAGGGACAATTTTTAAGTGTTGTTTAAGTCAAGTGCACTTCAAACTTTGTAAATTTTTAAGGAATAAAATTAAGCTGATAAACCCCCTCCCCCGCCCCCCCCCCCCCCCCCCCCCCAAAAAAAAAAAAAAAAAAGCCCATTGGGCTAGCTAAAACATCTTTGAGTTACGATGCAAAACGGACAATTTTAAATCTTTGGGCAGGGCCATGTTGACAACTACAAGAAACATATACAAGGACCTAGACTAGAGGCCCATTTAGCCATGTCATGAGCTTTACTATTAAGGACCTGTTGATCCAAGAAAACTTTAGAACTATGAGTTCTCAGCCATGGAAGAAGTTAAGGAGTTTATGTCCTGAACAACAATTAATGTCGACAGTTCCTCGCTTCTCTCAGAATAATTATTTGGGATTGATAGATAGTGCAGTTCAGGCATCGCCTTCTATTATTGTTGTTTCCACCATTTATTCCCTTGCTAACTTAAGTACATAACCACCCATTTATTAATCAAAAAACATTTCTACCCATTTATCAGCCATAGCCTCAACTCTCAAGGCCCTCAACTAACTCTCTTTATATTTCGTTTATTTTGTCTATAATTTTCTCTATTAGCCACCACACACATGCACTTTTTATTGTTGAAATTAAAGAACCAAAATATCATACTTGTATAAATTATAGTTCTGACCAAAGACATTGCTCTACATTATTGTGTCATACTCATATTGACATACAGAATGTCTAATAATTAACTGATTCTTTACCCTAAACACCAAACAAAGTAGTAAATGCACAGGATGGTGGTCGAAAAGCATATCTACCTTGTGGATTAAGGGTGTGATTTGTGTTTAGCGGTTTGAAATGGTATCTTTTTTGTTTCCAAAATATATTTTTTTTTTTTAAATTTGTTTTTTAGGAATAACTTTTAAACAACTCATTTTCAAAATGTTGAAAAAATAAATTATATCAAGCATGCAATATACCATTTTAAACATCTAGAATCCTTCAATAGTTCTTCTCAAAAAAAAAAAAAAAAAAGAATCCTTCAATAGTAAAAGGACAGCTTATTAAGTGGAACAAGATGCCCAAAAACTATAAACTTTTAAATATTAATCCTCTTTGTCACTACTCAAAGTGAGACTCCATTACGCTTCTATCACCCACAATAAACACCTCAACAATGAGACTTGGATTGTAAAAGATTGAGCACATTATTGAGATAGGAAATAGTTTCCCTCTAAACTATTCAAACTGATTTCATATTTTTTTATTGAATGTAAATTTGAAAAATCTAATTATTGGATTACATGTTCTCTATATTCATGTCAAATTTCATTCAAATTTGATGTTATTTACTATTAGATCAATAAACTTATTTTTTTATGCATAATTTTTTATACCACAAAAACTTGAAATTTAAATATTTAATTGATAATATAGCTATTAATCTTTGATCTTCTTAAAATTTTACAAATATAAAAGATATAATATAAATATGCAATCTAGCTGTTAGCTTTTCAAAATTCACATCCAATAAAAAGATATAGAGAAATTTGAAAAGTTTCTCTCCACACTACCATTGAGATGACCTTGAAATGAATAAATTACATTTTTTTCCTCCGAAAATGCAAACACAACCTTTGACGCTGCAACATGATCCAATCTCAACTATTTTCTACTTACAAATAATCTCCACAATCTATTTATCTCTAAATGATTATTCATATTCCTTGAATTAATTTTTTAGACCCTTCGAACTTATTAATTAAGGCTTTTGTTAATAGGTACCTTAGCCACTAGTCAAAATTGCATTAAATATACTAAAAGATCCTTAATTTTTATGGGATCAAGAAAAATAAGCACGTGATAAAAGAAAAAAAAAAGTGATAAGTGAACATTTGTGTCATATAAACATTGAAAAGTGATAGCAACATGCTGCATAAAATGAAGTATTTTAGTATATTTAATACAACCTAAACAAGTAGCTTGTTTGGCCTTTAGAAAAAGGCAAACTAAACAAGTAATTTTCATGATACATTATACTCTAAGTTAAAGTATATTTAATGATTTCACCAAAAAAAAAAAAGTATATTTAATGCTACCTAAACAAGTAAGTTTCTGAACGTTGTACTATAAGTTGTAACTTTTCGGTACATTGTATAAGCTAACAACTGGCTTATTCAAAATTTCAAATTTATATTTTGCACATTGAATGATCTTGTATCCTAGGGATGGTACGTAAATAACATCAATATATCCCTAATCTTACCAAAGAGCTACTTAATTGTCAAAAGAGAGTGACTTTGATTTATACTTTGATCTTTGTCACCCTTTTTTTTTTTTTTTTTGGTTTAATCTTTGTCACCTAGTTCTTTGCAAACTATTCAATAAATTGATAATTATTTTATATTAAAATTTGAGGTATAATATCTTATATTTTAATTATCAAACGATATACTTATTTCCTACTAACATTGGTTAATGGATAAGGTAAGAATTTTTTATTTTATTTTTTTGGTGTGAAAAATCCTTTGGTTTACTATACAAGGATAAATTTACTTAAAAAAATAAAAATAAAAAACCCCAAGGTCCGGTGGTCGGATGGGTCCAGTTTTTATAGAATAAAAGCAAGGTGAAGTTAAAAAAGTCAAAAGTGGTAATTACCTTTCTAAACAATAATAATAATAAAAAGTACCAATCAGCTTCTCTTCTTTAGCTGATTACACGGCGCGCATATCGACTTCGACTTCGTGGTCATTTTCACTTCTCGTTGTTTTCAAAATGGAAATATGTGTAAAAAAATTCAGTTTTTATGGTCAAAAGTCAGTATACTCAAACAAGCAAAGTCGAAAGTTGTCACTTCTTTTCTCAACGTGAGAACCGACAGTAAAATTTTCTTTTCTCTTTTTTTTAATGTTCTAAAATACAATTTATTGGATTTTAACAACTTGAATAAAAACCCAGTTATACTTACATCTAAATATTAGAAATTAATCCGTTTTGGAATTTGGTAAGTTTTGGTAGTTTATTTGAATAATATTTATAAAAAAAAATATTTAAATGTAATTTTTTATCAAAAGAATAAATTTTATTATATTAAAAAAAAGATCGAGACAAAAAGCAGAAAACTAAAAGGCTAAAATATTTTGGCCAAATCGAACAAGTCGAATACACTAGAATTCTTCCAAACCAGGTTAAGTCAAAAAAGCATTAACCCTTTTCCTTTTATAAGTATAAATAAGGAATGGGAAATCCACCTCCAAAACTACAACTATGATCAAGATAATTAATATTAAAAAAAAAAAACTATAGTTGAAATCCTATGTTATGATTTTTTTTTTTAATTAGAATTTCATGTTATGATTCATGTATGATAAAAATAGTATTAATGAATACAAATGAAAGTTATGTGATTTCAATCACAATTTAACACCTTAAGAACACTCACATGAGTGGGTATATATTAGAAAAAAAAAATGTAAAATTTATACATTTTTGCACAAAAATGACCTACATTAGTTAATGTATGATTTTGTAAATTTACAAGTTTATTGCAATAACCGCATGTGTAGCAAACTTGTAAGTTTACACTGATGACATTAATTTTTCATTTAGTGTTTTTTTTTTTTTTTTTTTTTTTTTTTTTTTTTTTTTTTTTTTTTTTTTTTTTCATGTATCCTAGGGATAAAGAAAGAAAGTGGATGGTGATTACTGATTAATGTGTATAAAAAAGAGAAAAAATTAATAAAATCAAGAAAAATTATATTTGAATTAAATATAATATAATAGATAATCTGATATAAAGTGTTTGAAAAAATAGGTATGTAAAATAAATAAAAAAAATTAAGTTCTTATACTAAAATAAATAGAAATTTTGCACAATTGAGTTGATGCGAATACTCTAACATGTTGTGAAAAAAAATTATAAAAATATTGTATTATTAGCATACTTCTTTATTATTTTTTGCTTCTATAAATTGTGACTGTGGGGCATAAGAATTTGGCAACCCCGGCCCATTTTATACTGAACCCAAGGCCCACGCCAAGGAGGAAGGAACATCCGAGGACGAACGAAGAAATCCCAAATTGCCGAGGAACATCGCTGAGGACAATCCTGTCCTTGGTCAACCAAGATCATAAAGGGAAAGAGCGGCACGCCATCAAAGGCAGCCTCTCAGGACATTCCAAAAAGAAGGACGAATACAATGGATCTGCTATGGGAGCATGGTGGAAGAGCAATTCAAAGAGAAACTGTCACCTCCGCATTAAATGCCCACAACTAATGTTCTGGCCGCATTAATAAGGAAATGACCCCTGAACAGTGCTACATTGGTTGTTGTATCCCTCATACTTTAGCCTATTTTCTTGTTATTCAAATCAACTCGTAACCATGTCTAGTTGTTGTATCCTTCACTAAAGCCTAGTTCTTAGACTCATTCCCTATAAATTTATTGTGTTAGGCTGGTTGGACTGTAATTCACTCATTCAACAATAGTAGTACACAAACCTAGCCCCTATAGTAACTTTAGGGACTAAGCTATGCTTAATGAATCACTTGTTGAAATTTGCACAATTTCAATCCGTTTTCAACATTAATACAATTTTTTTTAATTAAAAATAAATAAATAAAAAACTAAAAACTAAGACAGCCTTTTCTTTAATAATACATCATTAATACAGCTATACAACTTAGAATCGACGAAAGAGAAAATCATATTTGCCAATGGTAGGTGATTGAGGATTCTTCAAACAAGGATTAAATAAAAAGGAGGGCCTAAATTACAATTTTCTACTTCATGAAAGATTCGGTCAACCTAAATTATTTAATCACAAAAAAAGAAAAGAAAAAAGGGTGTCACTTTGTATGGTATAGGAATGACTTAGAGATCCCAGATTAGAAACCTAAATAATGATCAACAAAATTGAGACAGTTGAATTAACTTAATATACTACTTTATGGTGTCACAACTCAAAACTCACAAATAAGCTTTTTTTTTTTTTTTTTTATTACCAAGAAACCAGCCTGCTAAAATTTAGAAAAAAAAAAAAAAAAAAGAGAAGGTAGATCAATGATAATGATATATAACGTGCCAGTTCTTATGAAAATAATATGTGGCTATGTGCTACCTAAAAAAAAAAAAAAAACGTGATTCCCATTGCAGAATTGTCGCAATTTTCAGCTGGTTAATGGTTTGTCATATACCTAATTCATTCCATATAATGTTGGAAGTTAGAACTTCTTCATATGGTGAGAATGTCGGATTTATAAAATTAGAAAAAAGTTTAATTTCCATTAAAAAAAAAAGTGTAACTGTATCCAGGTACTTTAATTATTATTATTATTTTTTTTTTTATAAATAAGATAGAATTTTAAATTTATAGCATCTACTTCATAATATAATTATTCTTATCATCAGACTAAGACAATAATTAATTTTTGGTTAGGGGGTTTGAATCTCAAATGTCTTATTCAAGAACAAAAAACTTTACTAAGCTAATTGAATACTTGAAAATTTTACTAAAACAAGAAACAAAACGTTTTTAACTTTTTTTTCATATAATAATCAATTTTGATTTGTTGGCTGAGTTCTAAAAAATATTTTTCACATTTGTGGGTATTTGGGGTGACTAAAAATCTTGGTCAATAGTAAATTGTTTTTTGGTTGATCATAAAATAAGAGTATTTATAGCGAAAATTGATTTACACTTTCATTTTTTCGTAAATCAATTTCTGCCTCACCAAAACTCATCAACCAAATCACCACCCCCAATCCCCCATTGTCCACCACCCAATCACCACCCCCACTACTGTCTCTAGTCTTAGGTTGCCAGCCGTCGGTGGCACTGCAAGTCCTAATTACGATTTCTTTAATCTAAAAATTTCTTCTTTTAAAAAAAAAATTATATATGTACTTGGGTGTTGAGAAAATGTGGGAAAATAGTATAAAATATATTTTCTAAATAATTTTCAATAATATAATCAAACATTTGAAAATATTTTCTAAAATATTTTTAGGAATGTAACCAAACATTTGAATTTTTTTTTGGGAAAATATTTTCTGTCAAACCAAACACAATCTAGTATAAAAAATACAAAATTCTTAATAAGAGGACAACATGCACAAATGTCACTCCAGTTTTGAAAATTTTTAATTAACTTTTTGATGAAAAACTTAGTTACTTATTTGTTCAAATTTTTATTTGTTGAATTATTTGTGAT
This sequence comes from Quercus variabilis, assembly GCA_030445155.1. NCBI lineage: Eukaryota > Viridiplantae > Streptophyta > Magnoliopsida > Fagales > Fagaceae > Quercus > Quercus variabilis. The sequence continues at coordinate 26,618,337 of CP129454.1, forward strand.
TCAAGGAATAACTATTATGCACTTTTTGGTAAGGAATGGCTACTTCTCATTTTATATCCCAAAAAAAAAAAAAAAAAAAAAAAAAAAAACCTGAATAATGATTACAAATCCATTATTGAATCTATTCTTGTATACCAAGTCACACTGTCAATAACTTTTAATAAGGTGATTGAAAGCAACTTTTGATTTTAAAGTTCTCAGTTTTTGGAACAAGATCCACTTCATTTCAATTCCTCTATATTTTCTTTTTTTACTTTGTATATGCTTTATTCAATTCCATTTTTGTTGTAAAGAAAAAGTACAAAAAAAAAAAAAAAAAAAAAAAAAAAAAAAACTTGCATAGGATGCACGTAATTTAACTAGCTAATTAACAAACGAGCCTTGATGGATTAGCGAAAGAATTAATGAAAGACCAAGATGAAACAGCAATTCATAATTTTAAATACATGACTTCATCAAACATTGGCAAACTGTGGTGTCTCTTGGAATTTTCTCCTCCCACATGGGTTTTAGTTCACTCAATTAGTAAAGTTTTTTATCATCGAATAAAATATTTGAGTTCAAATCCCATTTACACTAAAATCTAACTAGTGTTTCAACCTGATAATATATAAAAATTATTAAGAAGAGGATATCATAAATTAAAATTCTATCGTATCTAATAAAATAAATTAATAAATTAAATCACCAAAAACACAATTCGCTGGCATATATGTTTGCATCCTGTTTCAACTGTCATCATGAGTCGTGACCACTGAGGCACTGAGCACGGTGACCAGTCATATTCTTTGAGCTAAAACTCTATTAAAGAAAATTTTGTTAGGTGCACGTTTTTTTTTTTTTTTTTTTGAAGGATAATGAAGTAACTTCAAGCCCTCAAGTTTGAAGGTCTTGAATTGTTAGCTGTATCCCTTTACTCAATGGTGTTGTTACCTTTAAAACAATTCAACAACTGTTATCAATTTCTACTATTTGGTGCCATAGACAATTGATTGTTCACTAGTACATGACATTCTCGTCATTTAGCCACACAATTTATTTTTCTTTTTAATCAACTAGTTATTTAAATATAATTAACTTTGAGGATTTAAAAAAAAAAAAAAAAATTAGAGATGCTTCATTTGCTTTCATTCTTCTTTTTGGCAAAAAAGGTCCAATTAACTGATAACATGATCCTCCATTAAAAAAAGAAAAAAAGAAAAAAAAAAAGGAGAATCTTCCCTAATATTACCAAAGAATAAATAATGTTAGGTTCTAAGAAATTAGGAACTAATGTATTAGAATTTCAATTTGTAATGTTGGCAAACATGATCAAAACGTTTTAATTTTGTTTAGACTTGCTCAAAGTGTACTTATATGTAAAGTTGGAATCGAGTGTTCTGCAGGATTTACTATGTAAATTTGCCTGACTCGATCGATTGAAAATTAGACTCGATCGATTGAAAGTCGTGCAAATTGTTTTTCTGCAAAATTTTCCAACTCAGCCCAAGCCCATTTGACGTGTAGAGTTTTATGTTTTGTTTTAAGTATAAGAAGGAAAACCCTAACCATGTTTTGAGGTTGTTCTTTATGTTATGTGTACGAATCTTTTGTGAAATCTAGAAGCGTTTACCTTCACACATACTTAGGGTTATCAAGAATCAAGAATATGTCAAGAACTTGGTGATTGTTTCAGTTGCTAATCTAAGAACTTAAAGATACACAAGCAGGAGTGCTTGTACTTGCTAGGAATCTAAGAAAGAAGTAGTCCGCAGACTCGGAGTTGTCACGTGGTCGTGGTAGTAAATTTCCTACTCGAGGTAGTAATAGGATGTTAGTGGTCTAAGTCGCTATTGTGTAAATTTCAATTCTTTCATAGTGGATTCGGTTTACCTTGAGGATAGTTAAGTTAAATCCTCCCCAAGTTTTTCACTAGTTTGATTTTCTTAGGTTATCATATCTTTATGTTCTTTATTTTCCACAGTTTACATTGATATGATATATTTGTGTTAACCTATATCTAATAATTTGACTAAGTAATCGCTTAGCTAATTAACTAGGTTAATCTAGTTGTGTTTTAAGGGGTATAAAAACGTAGATAAGGTCACTAGCAAACTACCATTCTCATTTGAGATCTTGTCAATAAAATCTATAAATGATTTTACTTTATTGAATTATTATTAAGAAAAAAAAAAAAAAAAAACTTGAATCAAAAGCGATAACTGGATTAGAAAAATTGAATGGACACAATGGCTTATGGCCGACTTTGCTAATTTTTAATTCCTTACATTTGACACTATTGCGTATGCTTTGCTGATAATGGTGCATATTTACAGGAATTATTCTTGACTCAAATTAATTCAGAGTATCCTAGCATAGTTCAAAAAAAAAAAAAAAAACTAAAAAAGAAAGAAAGAAAGAGTATCCTAGCATAATTTTTTTTTTTTTTTTAAATTGCTAAATTCTGGTTTGAGAATTAGTCAATAATTTACACTAATTAGACTTAAGTCCTTAGTTGATCAGTTCTTTAAATAATGGTACATAATAAAAAAGGTTTTATATGTGTTAGAAGTATGATTAAATGAGTGATTGACTCAAGAACTTAAGTTAAACTATTAGAAAGTGATAAATTTAATCATAATTCTAAGTACTACAAATACCCACAGATATAAGTTAGTTAAGGAAATTAAGTTGATTTTGAATTTCAATCACATATTTGATCATAACCACCTCCTAACTTTGAATTTATTTCATGCATAATCCAAAAAAGAAAAGGATTTATTTCATGCTATTACTAGATATATTGGAATTGTTATTAGGCTTCACATTAGGACAGCTGGTTTTAAGTTTTAGCACATAAAAGTCATGGTTCCTGTTCGAAAAACATGACCCTAAGCTAAAACTGACATCATCAGAAGGTCCACAAACAAACACATCTAAGCTGGACTTTTGTCACAGAAGAAATTGCAGCAAATACCACACCTTTTTTTTTTTTGTCGTTTTGGGTTTGTTCTTTGCGAAGTCATAAGCAATTACCTTTGCATTGTCCAAGAGTATCATCCAGCTACTTGATTTTTCAAGTTTTGACAATTCGAAAGGTTCCATGGACTTCCTGCCAAAAACAAAAGGCTCTATGTACTTTATTATTATTATTTCTTTTTATGATTTATTTTGGTTGTAAGAAAATTACTTTTTTCTTAAAATTTTGTTTATTATGGATTGGAAGAAAATTACTTGAATACGGGTCATGTACCTATTATTTTTACCAGCAAATTTTTTTTTTCAAACTATAGAGCAATGTGTGGGTTTCCTTTTTTGGGCGAACCTTGGTTCTAGTATTTAGTTACAATGAGCCCATCATAATGGTGATACGTATTCACTTTGAGTTACATGTTATCCTTTCAACGAATCTAATAATATAACAGATGCATTAAATTCAAGCCAAGCACCAATTTTTCTTTTATCAATAAAGCAAAGCTTTTTGACTTCGCCACCTCTTACACTCTAGTCAATCACAAAATAAATATAAAGATTATATATAAGAAAAAACTTTGCACCCTTTCTCATCTCTTGTTAATGAATGGGCAAATGCTTGTCTAGTAATTTTCTTTTGGGTAAATTTAAATGATTTTCTCTAACGCTTTGTTTGTTTGGTTGCAATTGAGGGAAGAGAAAAGAAAAGAAATAAAATAAGAGAAAAAAAAAAAGGAGAAGAAAATATTTTTCTCATGTGGGTTTGGAAATAAGAAAAGAAAAGGAAAAAAAAAAAAAAAAAAAAAGAGAAGAAAGATATTTGTCTTTTTACTTTTATACCCACCTAAATTTGAGAGAGATGAATGTAAAAAGTTGGACAAAAATGTAAATTTAATTACATAAAATGTCCAAGTGTTAGTTTTTTATTTTTAATTGCTCAAAGTGTCAAGTTTTCTCTTCAATTCCGTCCAAAATGGGAGATTGAAAAAAGTGGGCCTAGTGGGGCTTTTATCTATTCCTTCTTTTCCTTTCTCCTAAAGCAACCAAACAGAGGAAAGGGCCGGTCTTCCTTTCTTTTTTCTCATTTTCTCTTTACTTTCCCCCTTTTCAAGCACACCGTAAATATTTGACGTAAATAAAACCATTGGAGTTTTCCAAAATGGGATCTAGGTTTCATTTTAATCCAAAACATTGGAATGTGAAAATGTATCTATTAAAAAGAGGATTGATTTGTGATATGATAAACCACGAGGGGTAAATAATTTATCAAGATAATTTGTTAATTTGAATGAAATTTGAAGGATTTTATTTTAATTCAAATCTTATGGGATCGGCTGAGCTTAGTAATGTAAGATTGTAACCAAGTTAGGGCATTAAAGTAGTCGAATGTATGTTAGGATTGCATAGGTGAGATGTGGTGTTAATATGTTGATTTGCCCACTATGTGGAGTAAATATTCAGTATGCCCCTTGCCCTTGGGTTAAAGGCAGGGGCGTAGCTATGTGTAAGGGTGGGGGCCCTCCCCCCCCCCCCCCCCCCCCCCCCCCAATTTGAAATTTTATAATATATATAATTATTTTAATTTTTTCAAGATTTAGTCTACAAAAATAAGAGTTGACCCTCCCAAATATTTGATTTAGTCCAATGATGCCTTTAAAAGAAATAATTGGTCTAATAGTTATAAAGACTAACATTATTTTTCACAATTCTATTTTTTATTGTAAAATATGCTTTTATATTTGTTAAATATTTAATAAAGTTTAGCATCAAACATGTTTAAATCTATATCTTTTTCAACTTATTATGTGACAATTAACAAGTCATTGACTCGTTAAAAAAATATTGTTACTAAAACTACACATGAAATGTCTCTTTAATTGTCACATAATGAGTTATAGCAAGATAACTTTAAATATGTTTAGAACTTAACTTCTTCCTCCAAGCTTTGAATCATTCGTGTTTTTGAAAATTTTCGTAGTTCAATTGAAATTTTTTTACTTACTTTAGTATAAAATTTGATAATTTGTATTAAAAATGAAAATTTTTAAGAATTTCACTATAAAAATGGTAAAAATGAATTTTATTTTATGAAAAATTACCATCAAACATAATTTTGATTGAAAATACTAAGTTTTTTTTTTTTTTTTTTGGGTGTGTATATATATAACTTACCAAATAAAAAAGTGTGTGTATATAATTAAAAAAAAAAACATGTGTATAAATGTGTGTGTGTATGGTTGTTTTGATAAATATATTAGTGTTGTAACTTGGCACTCCAAACAAAAATTCTTGACTCCACCCCCTACTTAAAGGGCACCCCCACCCACAATGGATGGGTAGCCCACACATTTCAAAAAAATCTTATGAGATCGAATGTAACAATTGAATTTGATGAAATAAAAAAGCATCCATTTGGAAAGACTACCAAGACAAGTAAACAACCAGCCACATTACAAGTGCAGAAAATTTAAAGCCGCAAGCCAATAAACGATCGCAAGTCATGAACGATCTTAATTATGGCACAAGAATCACGCCTAGCACTGGCCATGATGTTGGGGTTGCCGAAGCACCTGGTTTCACTCCTCAAAGGTCGCTAACAACCCCAAGCATGACCATAATGCGTGCCCATGATGTTGAAAATGGCAAAAAATAAGGAGAGAGAGAGAGAGGGGTGGGTATATTAACCCATAATATCATTGTTACTAAAAAAAAAGATTGTTTGACAAGGTAATCTATATATTGATATGGCTTATACGAACTGAAAACTTAACAAAATTATGTCATTTTGATCTTATGAGACACTTATCCACTTCAATAGTGGATATGAATGGGAGGATATTTTTTCAAACATTATGTAATGTTAGAAGTATTGATCTAAATAATATTTCTTCTCTTTTCTATGGTTTTTCACGCTATGGTTGATGACATTGCAATTGGTTTGGGTAATATGAAGTTGACATCTGATGAAGAGGATGTGATTCCCATATCTGATGAAGGCAGATTGGAGGCTTTGGAGAGTTGCAGTTTGAGTCTTATTGGGAAGTTCTTAACATGTAAACCATTTAATAAAAGAGCGACAAAGAACACGTTGCGAAGGGCATGGGAATTGGAAAATAGTCTACAGATCATTGAGGTAGGTCCGAATCTCTTTCAATTCAAGTTTCACTCGGATTTCGATATGGCTCGTATTCTACAAGATGGCCCGTGGTCTTTCGATAATCAGTTATTATTGCTTCAACAGTGGCAGAAAGGGATGACTGTGGGGAATATAAAACTAGAACATGCTTCTCTCTGGATCCAAATTTGGGGTGCACCATTTGATATGGTTTCCCCTCAGGTCGCAAAGGAGGTTGGTAGTTGTCTTGGTATTGTTGAGGAAGTGGAATGGAAGCGAAGGCATGATGATCTTAAATTTTTTTTATGCGTGTTAAAGTTGCACTATGAATTGGGAAGCCCCTAGGGAGAGGAAGTTTCATTGCTAGGTTAGATGGTATTCGAACTTGGGTGTCGTTTAAGTATGAATGGTTACCTCTGTATTGTGGTATGTTAGGGCACAATGTGAAGCATTGTGCTTCACACTTTGCTATCATTCAGAACAAAGGGGAGATTAATTATCAATATGGGGACTCCTTATATGCCATGAGAGGGCACCCACGATCCTTTTCACCAAGAAATACAGGTGCTAGTGCTGGTGCGGCAAGGGAGCAACGGTTTGAGGAGTCTACAAGCAACAATCCAAGGGAGATGGTATCATTGGCGGCAGGTTTAGAGAACACAAACCCTAGTAGGGCGGTTGAGATTGATTCTGTAATTTTAGGGGTTGCACCTATTTTCCATGAAGTTGATAATGTGGAAAAGGAAAGTCATGCTTACGTGCAGCATAAAGACTCTAGTGGACAGATACCAGATTTGGCCTTGCAGAATAACGTGGTAGAGCAGCCAACTAGATTGGAATCATTTGATGTGGCAATGGGTGGGCTGGTTGATGAGGTTAGTGGGCCGGTTTGCAATAGATTGAAAAAAAAGGAGAGGGTCAGGCCATGGCTACCTTTTTAAAGCCCCAATCCACATGGACAAGGATTAATCACATGGATTTTGGGCTTGGAGGGCTGTCTAAGGCTTTCATGCTAACAACTCGTGGGAAAAGAAGCAAAGATTCAGATTTGGAGGAAGGGCAGTGTGAGATTCTTGGCAGTAGGGAAACTAAACGTGCAAGGGTAGGGAGTGGAGATGATCTAGACAATGTTATATCAACGGGGGCGGAAAGCCACCCTTGTCGGAAGCAATGAGGATCCTCAGCTAGAATTGCAAAGGGCTAGGAACCCTTGGACAGGTCGAAACCTTCCCAAATTAGTGAGGGAACAAACTCCCACTGTGTGTTTTCTTATGGAGACATGTTTAGATACAAATGGCTTTAATACTCTGTATAGTAATTTACCGTTTTAGAATAAAATTATTATCAAGCATCCGAATGGTGGTGGAGAGTTGGTCTTTTTATGGAAGGATGATTTAAAGTTAGAGGTAGTTAACTATACAGCAAATCATGTTTTAGCTAGAGTAACATAAGAAAATGGCTTTGTGTGGTTCATGATAGGTTTTTATGGGTGGCCGGAGACACAACAAAAATTCAAGTCTTGGAAGCTATTAGAACATTTGAAGACTTTTGTGGAGGGGCCTTGGCTATGTTTTGGAGATTTTAATGCTATTCTCCATTCCCTGGAAAAGCAAAGCACAAGGCAGCCCCATACTGCTCATATAGATGCTTTTCGAGAAGCTTTGGAAGTTTTTCAATTGGAGGATCTAGGCTATAAAGGCCACCCGTTTACTTGGACTAACAAGAGACCCAGTGATGCAAATACCAAGTTGAGACTTGATAGAGCTGTGGCAACAAATGGGTAAATAGATAATTTTCCAGCTAGTAATGTGGTGCATCTTCTTCCTCATGCTTTGGACCATATACCTATTACTATCCAAGTTCAAAAGTTTAGGAAGAAAAATAAAAGAGCTGATTAGGGTTTTAAGTTTGAGGAGAGCTGGCTGTTATGGGATGACTATGAAGCACGGATTCAGCAAGCTTGGAGCTTGTCAGGTAGTGGGGAAGAGGGTCTAGCAGCTGTACATGCAAAAATAAGGGCTTGTGGGGATGATTTGAAGACATGGAGAGATACAAAGGCTAAACCCGAGGAGAAATAGATTAAACTCCTTCAAGATCAGCTTGATAAAATCAGCAGAGCTGACATCACTAAGGAAAGTAAGGAGGAGTATTTGGTGGTTAGTAAAAAATTGCATGATTTGTTGCTGAAGCAAGAGATTTACTGGGCACAACGGTCTAGGGTTGCATAGTTGAAACATGGAGATAGAAACACCAAATTTTTCCATTCAAAAGCATCACAAAGGCGAAGAAGGAATCATATTAAGGGTGTTATGAATTCACAAGAGCAGTGGGTGGAAGAGATGACGGATGTAGCCAGGGTAGCAGTTGATTATTTTGATAACCTTTTTTGTGCAGGTTCATGCACCCAAATGGAAGAATGCTTAAGCACTATTTCGGCCAAAGTAAGTCCAGCCATACAGGACATGTTGTCTAGGGATTTCACTACTGATGAAATCAAGGAAGCTGTATTCTAGATGGGACCAACAAAGGCACCTGGGCTTGATGGTATGAATGCCTTGTTTTATCAAAATTTTTGGCATATAGTGAGTAATGATGTTGTGAATGCTTGTTAGACTTTTTGAATAATGGAGTCATGTTACCTGATTTAAATCATAACAATATTGTGCTCATCCCTAAAGTGAAGAATCCAGAGAAAATGTCTGAATACAGACCTATCAGTCTTTGTAATGCTGCCTATAAGATTATTTCTAAAGTTCTAGCAAATAGGCTAAAACAAGTGCTTCTTGATATTATTTCCCCCACCAAGAGTGCTTTTGTGCCAGGTAAACTTATTACAGATAATGTTATTGTGGCATATGAGGCTTTGCATTCTATGCATGTTAGGAAGAAAGGCAAGACAGGTTCATTGGCCTTGAAGCTAGATGTCAGCAAAGCTTATGATTAAGTCGAATGGTTGTTTTTAAAGGGAGTAATACAGAAGTTGGGTTTTCTAGAAAAATGGGTTGAGAGAGTGATGACTTGTGTTACCACCACATCATTCTTTATTCTACTCAATGGGAAACCTTATGGGAATGTGTTTCCATCTAAGTGAATTCGACAAGGATACCCTCTTTCTCCATACTTGTTTCTATTGTGTGTAGAGGGTTTCACATCTTTATTGGCAAAAGAAGAGAATGATGGTAAAATCCATGGAGCTTCTATTTGTAGAAGGACACCAAAAGTTTCTAACTTATTGTTTGCAGATAATTCCCTTTTATTTTGCGGGGCAACACAAAATGAAGTGGAGGTAACTTCCGAGGTGCTTCAGACATATGCTAATGCTTTGGGACAATGCATCAACTTGGAGAAGTCCTCAGTATTTTTTAGCAGTAACACTTCAGCTAGCCATAAGCAAGATATTCTACGGGTTTTGGGAGTTCAGGAGGTACACCGCTTTGACTCATATTTGGGGTTGCCTACCTTAGTAGGGAGATCTAAATATAATATGTGGGGCCTAGTGGCCTGGTAACCTCGGCCCACTTCACATCTGGCTCAAGGCCCATGCCGAGGAAGAAGTATTGTACGAAGACGATGTATGAAGGTCCAAGCTCTTAGAACCCCCGCCGAGGATATCCCTGTCCTCAGCAGACTGAGACTAACCCCAAGTGGTGGGGGGGAGACGAGTTTAGGAGAGGTTGTCACCTCCACAATAAATGCGCTCACCTAACCCCTAGTCACATTAATGGAGATATGACTCTTGGACTGGATAACCTTGGTCACTGTAAATCACTTGAGTACTGATAATATAGCTGATGGGATGGAAGATCAGAAGGAAGATGCATGGATGACCAACAGATGGAAGAAAGAGAAGAAGGAGAGGGGGCTATATAAGAAGAACCCAACAAAACAAAAAGGGGGGAGGAAAAAAGGGAGAAAGGAAGGAAACTCCTCGGATAAGCGCCGAGGAGCAACCTTAAGGAGCTACCTGGATGCCTCGGCCCCCAAAGGGTTGGAATTCCTGTTTTTAGAGTTGCCTGTCTGTTAGGGCCTAATTCTTCATCCCACTCTCTAAAAATGTATTGTTTGGGCTTGTTGGGCTAGATTCCCATCATTTTTCTGGGTCCAATCCAAATTGAGTCCCTACATTATACATTCTCATATTTGAAGGATAGGATCTGGAAGAAGTTGTAGGGTTGGAAAGGGAAGCTGTTGTCTAGGGCTAGTAAGGAGATACTTATTAAGGCAATTGCTTAGTCGATTCCTACATATACCATTAGTGTGTTTCAACTCCCTTTAAAGCTTTGTGATGAACTAGATGCAATGTGCTAAATTTCGGTGGGGGCAAGTGGGGGATGAATGGAAAATCCATTGGCAAAGGTGAAAGAAGTTAACAAGATCAAAGAAGGATGGAGAAATGGGTTTTAGGGATTTAAGGGCATTTAATTTAGCTATGTTAGCTAAACAAGGGTGGAGGTTGCTGCATGATGATAGTTCTTTAGTATATCAATGCCTTAAAGCTAGATATTATCCTAGAACTCAATTATTTGATGCGAAAGAATCCCTAAATTTTTCATTTGTGTGGAAAAGTATTGTAGCCGCTTTGCCTATTTTGAAGTTGGGATGTTGTTGGAGTTGGGAATGGTCTTTCTATTTGGGTTTTAGGGGATAAATGGATACTGAATTATCCAACAAATGCGCCTTTGTTTCCACTCAGGGAGGAGGTTTGAAAGGTGGCTATGGCTAAATTAATTGATCTAAAATTGCATGCTTGGAGGTTTGAATTTATTATGGACATGTTTGAGTAGGCATATGCGGAAGCCATTTGTAGAATCTAGCTAAGTCGAAGAGATGTGGAAGACACTATAATCTGGTTGCACCATAAAAAGGGGCTGTTTATTGTCAAGTTAGCATATATGGTGGCAAGGGAAGTATTGCTAGGTGGAAATATAGGTGAGAGCTCAAGGGGTTGTGTGGATTGCACTATGAAAGCTTCAGATTCCAAACAATATTAAAGTGTTTGGGTGGAGAGCTTGCAATGATATCTTGCCAACAAAACAAAATCTGTCAAAGCGAAAAATAATTAAGAATGAGATGTGTCCTGAGATTTCCGGAGTTAGCAATCCACGTTTTGTGGGAATGTGAGGCGGCTAAGGATGTATGGGTTGATAGTTTGAAAATTCTGTAGAATGGGGTCTTGGGTTTGGCTGATTTTACTCACCTGATAGAGTACTTGCTAGATCAGATTGAGCTACATGACATGGAGGAGGTTTTGGTGCAAGCTTGGCAGATTTGGAATCAAAGAAACCGGGTTGTACATGGAGGGAAGTTTCATAACCTGGGATGGTTGATCAATCGAGCAAGGGAGCTGTTAGAGGAATTTCGAACTGCCCAAGATCAGATGAGAACCGAATCAGTTAGGCAGCCAACTCATGATACCTGGCAGCCTCTTCCATAGCCAATCTTTAAGCTTAACTTTGATGCAGTGGTGTTTTCAGGCCTCAACAGATCGGGTTTTGGTGCTATTATACGTAATGAGAAAGGGGAAGTTATGGCAGTTAAGGGTCCGGAAGTGTTTTGCAGTGAGGAAGCTGAACGACTTGCCTGTAGGAAAGTGATTGAATTTGCGGTGGATGTGGGTTTCTCAGAATTAGTTATTGAGGGAGATAACAACTCGACCATAACAGCTATTTCAACGGTGAAGATTGATCAGTCATTGTTGGAGAATGTGATTGGGGATATTCAACATTTGATTCGAAATTTGCATTGGATAAGGATTGATTGTATTAGAAGAGGGGGAAATCGGGTTGCTCATGTATTAGCTCAATTTGCTAGGAATATTATTGAAGATATGTATTGGATGGAAGATGTTCCTCCACTAGTTAGAGAAGCTTTGTACCAAGATGCTAATTTTGCTGATTAAATGAATGATATGCTTTTGTTTCAAAAAAAAAAAAAATGAAAAGGATTTAGATTTCAGTTTAGAGTATTCATATAAGTTCAGTCTATTTTAATATTATAAGGACTTATTTTTTATATTTTACCTTTTTTAAATTGATTGGAAAAAATTTGGTTCTTATGGTATGTGATTAATTTAATTATGTAAATAAAACAGAATAATTTCAAATTAAAAAGAAAATAACATGAAAAAAGAAGAAGACAGCTATAAAGCCTATAAATGCAAATTTCAAGAAGAAGGAGGGAGTTGTTACATTTTGTCAGACCTCGAGGGATGTGAAGGCAAATTTCCTTCTTCTAAAATGGAATCATTCTGAAATACTAGCCAAAAAAATTGATTCTTTTAAGAGTATAGAACACAAAGGGCCAGCATGGACCCCCCACTGAAAGCTTTATGCTGAAGACATGGTTTGAGTCAAAATTAGAGCTTCTCTCACATGATTACCACTGTTTATTAGCTTATAGCTTAATGGATTGCTTGATACTAGTAGTTTATTAGTTGCAATCCCAATACAGTGATGAATTTTGACCCTGTGATTATCTTGTAGTAGTTGTAGAATGTAGGGCCACCCCTCGAATGCTGTCCACAAATCTGACTTTTCATGGACTCTATAATATGCTGCTGTAGCTATTCCAATGACTTTACCATTTGTATATTGTTGCACAGAAGAGACAGACTGAGAGGAGGGGAAAGGAATTAAAAACCTTTCTTCTGATAAGTGATAAGTAAGCATCCCCCTTACCTTAAAGCAAAAATTAAAAACAAAAAGAGAGTGTATGAAGAAAAAGATAAAGTTAATTAGTCACAGATTCCAGAGCGCCCTATCTTCAGAACCCTGCTATTTGATGGTAGCATATACCCACAATCCCAACAAGAAGACAAACCATAGCCCACCTAACAAACTCCATAAAACACCAAAAAGATATAATCAAAAATTAAAAAATAATACCTAAGAGACATGAATACATTATCTTTTATTATTTTTTCATCACAACAATTTTATTTTAATTCATTATACGTCATTTTTTTTAATTCAGTTATTATAATAAATAGGGAGAAAGATATGAATCATAATTTTCCTCATGAAAAAGTGATTTTTTTTTTTATAACTCATAAAAGAAATTAAGAGCTAAAAAGCTCTAAACATGTGAGTTTTTGTCAAATATCTTGTCATCGAATGTTTTAAATTAATAATAAAAAATAATTATCATAGAATTGACCATATAAATTGAAACTCCATCCATTTAAAAAATTATTCTTTTATTCATTAATTATACAATAAATTACATATATAGTGATAAAACTTAAAAAAGAAAAAGAAAAAGATTTGTATCATTAAAAAAAAAAAAAAAAAACCACTACGCAATCTCATTTCTTCAAAACTTAAAAAACAGGAAAAGAAAAAAAAAAAGGTAAGCAACAGACAACAAAAAATGTATAATTTGTATTCTATTCTCTCCATTAACTCAAAAAGACACGCTCTCTTCCCTCTTCTCTTTCTAAAAGCTTAATGACTTCTTACATTCCATAATCCCATTCATTATTCCTTTCTTCTCTCTCTCATCAATTCCACCATACATACAGAGAAAAAACACACAGACTTTCCCTCTCTCTCTATCTCACTATCCATTCATCTCTCAGAGGCAGAGACATACAGTGAGAGAAACAGAGAGAGAGAGAGAGAGAGTGAGAAACCATGCCGGTTGTTGACGAGACCACAGGCCTAGAGCAAGTCAAATGGAGAAGACCCAGAAACCAATTCCAACACCAACCCATTTCAGAGATGGATCCTCCAACTAGTCCTAACCCACAAATCCCATCTATAATCCAATCCAGTAGATGCAAATCCACCATTTCTTCCCTCCTCCTCTCCACTTTTTCCAACACAAACTCCACAAATGAAGCTACACCCACCAACGCAAACACCAAGAAAAAGAACAACTTTACTTCAGCAACGTTTAGGGGGCTTGGCTGTACGGCCTCAGCTTCACAGCAAGTGTCGGTGCCGGCAGTGATTCGAGGGTCAGCTGACTGGGAAGCTAAGAAGAGCAGGAAGAAGAAGAAGAAGCAAAAGAAGAACTTTAGCAACAACAGCAACAACAATGGTAATAATAGTAATATCAATAATGGAGGAGATGGGCCGAATATAATGAGTTGTGTGGATGTGCAAGATGTTTGGTGTGGACCTGGAATTGGGTTCTCTGCAGAGGATTGTGTAGTGGCCAGAAGGAATGGTAATGGGAGAGGCAAGATTGATGGTGATACTAAAATCAACCACACCCATAGGGAGGTAATACTCTCTTTTTGTCTCTCTTACTAATGTTATTGACTTTTAAGGTTGTGGATGCTGAATTTCTCTAATTTATAGGATGTGGGGGTCAGAGTTTAGTACTTTTGTTAAGATTTTTTTTTAATGTTTGATTTTGTAGTAGTGGCCATTTATTAGGTGTTTAATCTGGGTTTTTTGTGTGAATAGTGATCTTGGTCATTATGCTGTTCAAACTGAACTGGGATTTTTTTTTTCTTATAATATATATGTATGTTTATTTGGGTTGTCTGGAACTAGTTTTACTCTGGATTTGATTCAGAATATACAGAAGAAAAGATGAGAAGAGCAAAGACAAGATCTTTGGGGGCAAAACTCAGTCATCCAAATAAAATGGAGAATTTGAGATTGGGGAGAAAATAGAGCAATATAAGAAGATGCATATGTATATATTTATTGACAGAGGCTAAAAAGCTGGAAAAACCTTCCAAATCTCATCTCTCCTTCTCTCTGTGAATTTAAGAGAATTTTGAGGCTCGAGTGGAAATAATGTGTATATTTTGAGTCTGTCTTTTGGGAAATAGAAAATTGTCTACTAGTTGTTCTGCTTTGTTAGTAGTAATAATTTTTTTTTTATTATTTTACTGGTTAAATAATACTGGTGTTAGAGTCTGGGAGTGGCCAACTATAAATGCTTACTGAATCTTCAAATAATTTAGTCTTTACAATAAATATTGCTTGCAGAGTTTGTTTGCTTGTTTTGTTTTATAATATTTTCCCCTTTTGGGTATGGATTCTGGAGTTGTTTGCATTCCTCAATGCTATCCTTATTCATTTCCATAAGATGTTTCAATTGCTCCAATTATTTATTTATTTTAAAACCTATCATATGGTATCAAATATCGATATATCAAGGTGGAAGCCCAATCATTAATATAATATACAAATAGGATTCCAATTTCAATATAATTTTGTGATAAGTGCCATTCTAATTGCATCGTTACATACAAATTCATGCATTTGAACCTAGAAAAAATCAAAAGATTTTACTTGAATTTATTATGCTTTAATTTAATACTATGAATGTGTAATACTTGTTAAATAGAAATATTTCACATATATATATGTATATAATTGTGTTTATTATTTTTTTAATAAGTAAAACAACTCACGGTTAGATTATTAATTTACCTCTAATTGTGCTTATTTTTCATTGCACCTGTGCATTTGTAAGTCAGGGTTTGTTGAAATTTTTCAAAAAAGCCTCTTTTTTTGGGGTTCCCAAAGTATTGTCATATTCTTCAGCTGGTTTTGCTTCTTTGTAGGAAATACTTCATTGGTTGTTATGTGGCACTTTCTGATTTATTGGGTGTTTGTTAATTGCCTTTGACAGTTTTGACCAATATTTTATTGGCTGTGTGAGTGTGACATTCAGTGACAGTGTTTTATGGAACTAAGTCACTGATTTTCTTGTGTTTAATTTTTTTTGGGTTCAAATATTCAATGCGTGCACGTATAAATTTGTATAGTTGCTAACGCAAAATATTTTCTTTCCTGAATAATTCACTGTGGATTAGACCCCTGCTTATATTAAGTCTCCCACCTAAACCAGGAGACTCCTATGTGTGAGTTTTAGATAAGTGCTTCAGTGGTTGGACTATAGAAGGACTTTCTTTTCTGTTATCTATAAAGAAATTGTATTTATGAGGTATTTGCCCACTTTTTATCATTTTGGTTGATTGTGCTTTCATCAAATCTTGGCAGCGTCCATGTTTAGGAAGGCGAGCAGTGAACCCTGAACCCATTTCATTTCTGGACTCCGACTCGGATTATGTATCTTCTCGTCCTGGATTGGAGGTATTCGGAACTAGGTACTACCGACATGCTCGCCATCCTTCTCCTGAGGGCTTTGCTGAGGTCTGTCCATGCTCTCCATGTGTTCTGTCAATATAATTCTCAAGGATGCTAGTTTATGCTTATTTAATTTTTTATTTTAATATATATCTATTATTCATTCATATACTGCACTTTTGTGCCTCTTGTACTATTTGGCCCATAGGCCATAGCTTAATTTTGGTAGTTTGGGATACTGTTTATACTTTTTGGTAGCCTTTTCCAATTTTCCGTTAAATGGTCTGGGTAGGTATTGGGTTTGGTTTTGGCAGGTAAAACATAGCTTTCTTTTATATATAATTGAGTTCTTAACTATATAGAATTGGGGGGATCTTGACAAATCAAATATATTTAAGTATTTCCAGTGATGTAATTCTCAATCAACTATTTGAGAGTTAAATATGATCAGAAGATGCTCAACATAAATTATAGATGTTGCAGTTTAATCCATGACTGCGTGCACCTTCTCATGGAAAGTTCCTGTGTTTTCTTTTGAAATAATTGTATTTCCTGTAGTTTGCTATTATCATATTTAGGACTGCAATTTTAAACTAATGTCAACGGGCTTTGAACCTGCTTGTGTCAAATGGATTTGA
This sequence comes from Quercus variabilis, assembly GCA_030445155.1. Lineage (NCBI taxonomy): Eukaryota > Viridiplantae > Streptophyta > Magnoliopsida > Fagales > Fagaceae > Quercus > Quercus variabilis. The sequence goes on from CP129454.1 coordinate 26,635,094, forward strand.
TTTTCCTTTTGCACAATAAACTACTGGGAGAAAGCATGGTGAAATTCTGATTGCTATGCCTGACAAATAAAAATTAAAAGAAATTGCTGACAATTAAGTTCGAGAGTCACATTCAATAATTGAATAATTCTTCATAGATTATCTAATAAAATGTATTAATTGGTGAAGGAAAGAGATAAGGCTTGAAGGGTTAGGTCACCTACTCATCCTCTGATTGCCATTATTTTTTCATAAGTCAATGTTAAAAAATTGTGCAAAGGAAACCTGGTTAAGACACATGTTGTACTCCAGCTCTGTGTAGGGAATGATATTAACGACATGAAGTCTTCCTCCCCTCCCCCCCTCCTTTCCCCTCTTCAGAGAGAGGGAGAGAAAGTTGGCGTTTCCTCCTCCCATAATAATGGGATGTGGGTTGGGGGGGGGGGTGGTGAGCTCTGGGGTTCAAGACTCACTAGTTGCATATGTAATCTGTTCTTCAAAAAGTATAACTTGGAAGTTCTCCAAGAAAATTTTGTAGTGCTCCTGAAACTGATAGTAAGAGCATTTTGTAAATTATGTTGGCTAAATGCAATAGATGGTCCAATGAATAGGTTGAATACAATGATGGATGTTAGTTTTCTACTCAAAACTACTTTAAAAAAAATGTTTTCCGCTCAATACTATAAATTGTTTGGTAAGATCATGCTTCCTGTTACCGCATTTGTCTGTCTATCTATCTATCTATCTATCTATCTTATGCGTATATGTAGCTAACAATTATTTGCCATGGAGTTACATGAATACTCTGTGAACTACAAATGTAAAATTAAGGATTTTAATGTATATTATACATAATTCTTGGTGAAATGATGAAGTTCTGAGGGGAAACTTCACCTTATATGTGATTATATTGTGGCAAAGATCATTTGGTATTTAGGAGGCATTTAAAATTGTGCTGGCTGATGCAGATTATGATGCTTCAGAATAGTCTGCTAATGGGGGGAAGAATAGACACACACGATCGATATAGAGACTTGAGACTTGATGTTGATAGTATGTCATATGAGGTTTGTTGTTTTTCCTTGTAAAATGCATCTTTATATCTTTTGTTTTACTTTTTCTTTTATTCTGGGAATCATGTCTACATTGTATGATGTGCATCCTGTTGTAATTCTCTTGTTTTATGGCAAACAGGAATTGCTTGAGCTTGGTGATAGAATTGGTTATGTGAGTACTGGATTGAAAGAAGAGGAAATAGGCCGCTGCCTCCGGAATATTAAGCACTCACTTGTAAATGATCTGTCCCCACATTTTACTAAGCAAGTAGATAGGAAGTGCAGCATTTGTCAGGTGAGCTTGTAATAACTTGTTCACTTTTTTGCTATCAAAACTGTTCTCCTTTGAATCTGCCTAAAATTCTTATTTGTGCATATAGGAGGAATATGAAGGAGATGATGAGATGGGGAAGCTGGATTGTGGACACAGCTATCATTTACAATGTATTAAACAGTGGCTTGCACAGAAAAATTGTTGCCCTGTCTGTAAGACTGAGGTGGTGGCTCGATGCTAAGACTGGTGGCGGACTTGTTTTGGCTTATTCAATGCTGGTGGTTTTGGGATACTGCTTCTCATTTTAGCCCTCCCCTACATGGTGTATAGATTTCATTTCCTCCATTACACGATCAAGAATTGATTCTTTGGTTTGAAGCTTCCATCCTATTTTGCATGTTTTGAAATGATCAGGCTTCTTTGACTATTAAGCAGTTCCATGTTAATTGAAATTATCTAGAATTTAATGGGGATCATTAAATCATATATATACATTACACATTGTTTTTCTCTGAACATATTCAATTTGATAGATGCTGGAGTTGCAACTTGCAACGACTATATGCAAAATTCTGTTTTCAGGTCGAAATTTGAATGCAATGAGTGGGTTTTTAGTGTATAGCTCAATATATGAAATCTTGTAATTCTAGTGAAGATTATCAATCATGCTTAAGAAATTGGAATATTGATAAAAATCTCAGTGCCGAATAGTTTTCAGGAAGGGGGAAAGGTTGGTGTCAATATATTAGGTAGGAGATGGTGTCTGATCATGATTGTGGTTTAGGCATATGCCAATTAGAATTGAGAAATAAAAGTTGTCTTTCATTCGAATTTCAAAAATCTTATTTCAATTTTGTTTGCGACTCTGGTGTGATAGATTGGATAGGTAGTGTTGTGGACCAACCATAGAGCCCGGTTCGATAAGTGGAACACATTAGCTGTCCATTCTAAGGTTGATGTGCGTTTGGCTAAATGTACATTTGCTGAAGGTACCATAGAAAGGAATGATAATTTTTTATTTTTTTCCTGAGTCCAACAGGGAGACTTTTTGGGGTTTTCCAAATGCATGTGTAAAAGTTTGATTGACATTTGTTTGTTCTATTTATCAAACAGAGCTGAGAATATTCCTAGTTCTGGTAGGCTAGAGTATATATCCCACATGGTGTACAATTTTCCTCTACCATGTCACGGGTTAGATTGGAGTCTAGGAGCTCTTTCTAGGTGTGATTACTAACTAACAAGAGAGAGTTGGTACTTGGTAGTGCCCACCATCCTTTGTACTCTTGTATTGGAAGGTTCCTTTACTGGTGTTTAGTAGACTTGTCCTGAAAAATGCTGTTCCTAGAAGAAATAAGGGTGTTTAACATCATACATAAAGCAGAGTTCAGAGGGAGTTGCAAGTACAGACATTAGGAGAAACTTTGTAGTCTTATCTCTCTCTCCGGTATTGGGAAGGTCGAACTCAAAGGGGAAAAAAAAGAAGAGGAAGAAGAAGAAGAAGAAGAAGAAGAAGAAAAAAAAAAAAATTAGACTTGGCTTGGTACTAAAAGAAATCCCAACATTTTAATCCAGTAGGCCCCATACTCTTTTAATGAACATGAAGTAGAAAACGAGAGATTCCAGGATATTATTTCATGATTACAAAAGAGCTTGCTTAAACACCTCATTGCACTAAATTTTGAGTACTATAAAAGACTTCACAAACACGACACATGCGTGCAACTCAGTACACATCTGTTCATATAATTTTCACGCAAAGAAAAACAAATTGGTAACAATACAATAAGAATGAGAAGGGCATTATAGATGAATTTTATACCAGAAGATGCAAATGGTAAGGGAACTTGAGATGAACCAGAAGTTGCAAGCACAACAAGCTCTTTCATTTTGTCTTTGATCTTAATAAGAGAAAGGTACAATCTAATTCTTGTATGACAGACATCTAACTAGATTAATTAAAAAAAGAAAGAAAATTTAAGTAATTTATCTTTTCGATTGTAATATTTGCTATTTCCTTTACGACTATGTGCACAAGTGGAACATTATACGACAATATTCAAGCAGACACCAACTTCCTCTACTTCTTTGGTGGCTTCTTTCTTTAGGAATCTTCATTCAGTTCAACTTCTATGTGGACAAAAAATATTGACTAAAAATTCGAGTGTAGAAATGAGATGAGGAAATCAAATCACGTCGTTGCGACTGAGAAATTCAATTATACATGGATACACTTGATCTGCAGCCTGTACCAAAGGAGAGAGAGGGAGAAAGGAACAGTTAAACAACCTGTTACACAAAAGAATTCAATGACCAAATTCTAACTGGTATAGCGGAACTTTATTCTTTTCATTATGTGAAAGAAAAATTTATCAATCTAGGATAAATAAATTACTCATACCATACGACCCCCAACTAGATCATAGTGACCATAGTGTGGCCCGCGGGGTTCTCCAAAAACTTTGTAAGCAACAAAATCTTCCGAAATCAGCTTTGCCGTTTCTGCTCCATATATATCAATCATCATAGGTATGCAGATAGAAAATATAAAAACAAACAAAACGAAATGGTAAAGGAATATAATTGAAAACTGGAGCCTGTTGAAGGCACAAATATATGAACTAAATTCTACCATATACAGCTTCTGGTGGACAAATTAAGTCTTGGTCTCCAGCAAGTGCTAGCACAGGGACATTGCTTTTGCGTAAATAATCCTTGTAGAAAAAAGTTCCACTTCTGTCACGTAAACCGCCCTCTTGGAAGGCTGTTGTTAGCTGCAAGAGAAGCTTAGCAGGAACCGTACCTGCAGATTTTATCAGGATGAGAATCAGCCTGCAGTCACATATTATGGAGAAAGAGAAAGAATGCTGAAAATGCGTTCCAGTTGAAAATGATGTTAAGAGAAATTAGTCACTAATGCTGAACTTAAGCTAAAAATAAAACTTAAAAGAATTTGTTTACAAACTCATGATGAGAAAAACACTGATGGACCAACTTCAGAAGGAATTGTGCAAACAGATTGGAGAAAAGACCATTCAAATGGATTAGATTTCATGGTTTGTTAGTGATAAACTAATGCTACTTATTCCAAAAACTTAAACTGATGGGAAATGATTAATTTAATCACTTACTGTTATTCTAACGATTGAAATATACACTGATATTAAATAAGGAAATCCAAAATTGATCTAGAGCAGCACAAGAATAACTGGGGGCTAGGCAACTACTAAAGGTTGAAAGGACATTAAACTGACAGCAGAGATAAACAACAGTACAGGCACAACATGCTTTTCATCACGTCCCACAGCTTTTCCCATTTTCATCTTCCTCAATGCATCCTGCATCTCGGTAATCCTATTTCTTCGAACAAACCTATGGTTTCTATCCTTAATTGGGAAATTGAGTTCCCTCTATTCTCTTGTATGGCTTCCATGAAAAAGTTTATCAAAATAACTTTTGCTTCTCTCTTTAATCTCCTTTACTTTACTAAGACTCTTTCATTTTCACCTTTAATGTACTAGAAACGATTCAGGTCTTTTGTTTTCATTTCCCTTCTTTTATAAAGTTTATAAAAGTTCTTTTCTCCATCCTTAGTTCCCAACTTGCTATATAATTCATCATAAGCCTTAAATCTAGCCTCCTGGACAACCTTTTTTTGCTTCTTCTCTCTTTGCCAATTTATAATTTTCTTAAGTTGACATTGTAACTACAACCGAATTTGACATCCTTGCCAAAAATAATTGCAACTTCCTTACCAAAAATGGATCATAAAATTGAAATTGATGTACAAAATATCCTTGACATATAAATGTTGGGCTATATGGAGCCTAGTTGTGTTTGATTCGGATTATGACTTGACTCGTTATAAAAGTGCTACGGTTTTTTAATGGGATTGCCCATGGGAAAGAAACTTTGGCCCGTTTTTAGCACATTGTGAATCTTGTGTGTAGGATAGAAAAACTGTTGCTTGGAGATTAGGGTTTGGTGTGCTGTTTTGAGAGAGAAAACTATATTGCTGCATTTGTATTTTTTTTTTTCCTGTGAATAGTGAAATCATTGTAACTCCGTGGATGTAGGCAAATTGCCAAATCACGTAAATATTGTCTTGTGTGATTGTTTTCTTTGGCGCATATTTTTTCACTATTTTTGCATCTCACAAATCTGGAAATTCTGTGTATATTCTCTACAGTAAATAGCAAAGAATGTAACGAGTCCCCCCAAGGATAGCCTCATACCTGCCTAAACCATCCTAGGGAAGATGCCTCCCCAGTCTATTAAATATTCTTTTGGCAATTATGAAAATGAACTATGTGACAATGTTATCATAATGTAATAGCCGAACATAATATTTCAGCATAACTCCTAAAGGGAACTTCTAACCAGGAAAGGATTAAATATCAAATCACTAGGAATATTCTTAGCCATTTTCAAATGCATTTGGTGCTAATCAGTTATGTAATATTTTGGTAGAAGAAAGATAATTGTACTCACAGAAGTTGTTCAAAACAAGCTTATCAAACAACTTTGGATGCATCATGCCCTGAGCAGAAACTTGAGAACTCAACCAAGACAGAAAATAAGGAGGGCGAGATGCAAGAGGATGAGCAGCAGAAAGCAATGCCCCAATTGGAATAACAGGAACATTTAGAGCCTCTGCAGGGTCAGCCTGTGTAACACAGTGAACTAGCATCAGCTCCTCATGATAATTATAGTATACAGTCATCTAATTCTCATAATGAAGCAGTAAAGAGGTACTTAAAAGTTAAAACAAGTAGTCTTTCATATCACTTGCCAGAGGTAAAAGTAATTTGAGTGACGACTTTGAAGTTGTGTAGTCAAGTGATGATCCCAAAGTAGCAATTGATGTGAACCCAAAATTCCTTCCTTCAGAACCTTATGAAATAACATATTTTAGCACTAAAATCTTGTTGAAGAAATGATATAGCATTGCAGAACCAGATTTGCAAATAAAATGTTAAAGGAACTAAAATTTGGAATTATCAAGAAACATAAAATTTGTGTGAGTAAAAAAAATTTGAAAGTTCATAAACAACTGATATGTTTCCCAACCTAACGTGATTTGATGAATAGAACTATACAGAAATAAACAAAAACAATATTTTGCAAGACTTCAAGACTCTTGAACTTGATAGGCCAAGACTTTTACCATCACACCAGTGTGTCCCCCTTTCAAAATCAAAATGAATACATGCAAAGGTCCTTTTGCATTGTGCGTCTAAGCATATGTGTGTGTGTGTGTGTGTGAGAGAGAGAGAGAGAGAGAGAGAGAGAGAGAGAGAGAGAGAGAGAGAGAGAGAGAGAGAAACCAAGATGGAAAAAAAAAAAAAAACCAAAGCCAGAATTTAGGAAAGGAAATGATAAAAGATAAGCGGGCATCAATGTTAGGTAACAAATGTAGGACAAACAAAATGACCAGTTTAGCCAATTAACTTACAGCATCGAGAGAGCATTGCATATAGCAAGATACCCCCCATTGAGTGACCAATTGCAAGCAACTTTCCATCCTTTGGTTTGCAATGAGTCCTTATGTACTCCATCTAAGATGACAGATTAAAGATTGAGATATCCATTCCATTCAAAAAGTGCGTTATAAGTTTATGTCACAATGGTAAGAGAAAAATGTGATTTATGATGTCATTTGTATTGAAGGAATGTCACCTCACCGCAGCAGGTACATCCTCTTCCAAGTAGTGATCAAAGTCCCAATCATACTTTACAATCAGGTCAAGTTGTTTCTGGAATTCTTCTAATCTAGTAAAAAAACGCCCTTGCAAGTCCAAAAACTGTTCTGGAACTGGCAGTTGACCTTTTTCAACGATATTTATAAGCCTTTGACTCACATCCCTAATTTGGCTAACAATAGCAGAGTTTTGTCTTGCTTCTAGAAAACCTGCAAGTTTTGTCCAAAATCATTATAGCGTTCATATAATGAACATAGACAAAAAAAGTTAAAAATTTGATTCAATCAGTTGACAGTTGGACCAACATTCATTTAAAAAGCCGGAGAGTTTCTCTGATAAATGCAAAAAAGTTTCCATCAATTTGGTAACTAATTTCAAGTCATCAGATTTAGAAACAGTCAGTTTACTTTTTCTATTAACATTAGATTTGCCAAAATCAGAAAAATCACCAATCTAAGGTAGACTCTTGACCTGAAGGAAAAATACCATCCATTCCATGCTCAGCTGAAGAATCTCTCATGGCATCCACAGGCTGCTTATCTTTCCCAAAGTCCATCCTGTATGTACTCAACCCAGCACCTCGAACTTCAAGAATCCATGTATCAAATCCTTGACTAGACATGTAACGTGCAAAAGAGGACTGCAAACAATTTACACACTCATCAATAAGGCCTTATAATAGGAAACTACAGAGGTTGAATATAAAAAGGATGGATAAACTCTGATTTGCATCTCAATGATGAAATTTTTTTTTGAGTGTTCTCTCATAGTTAGATAGTTAGTAGCCATTGTAAGACTGCCCTATCATATTGAAGCTAGGTGGAACAAAATAAATAATGCAAACCATCAAACTCTCTAATTAGTTGTTGTAGACAAGAAGCTTTAATTCAGGGTAAGATATGGAACTAAGAAGCTTGGTGCTCTTCCAAACATATTTGTGATTGGTTTTCGCATGCATGTTAATATTTGAAAAAGAAATAAGGAGCTATGTAATTTTAGGCATATGAGCCATACTATACATATAATTACAAAAACAGGATTGAATTACATAAGGTTTGTAACTATCTTTTCCTGTAACCTGTTGGAGAGGTTCTTGTCAAAACCAGCCAATAGCTCAAACCTGAAAATACAAATGAATGAATAGTTTTTGTCCTACTCTTAATTTTTCTTTATTATTCATTGATAATAGCTCTTCATTCCTGTAAGAAACCGAAACCTGTTTTGGTTGTGAATGTACGTAAACAGTTAGCTGTGTAACACAGAACCCCTCCTATGATATTGTGAAAATGTACTTCTAAACATGGACATGTCATGAGTCATGACGTGAGCAACTCAAGTTTATTTTAACCGATGTTTAACCGTTTTAAAATTAAAACAATACCATATGGGGCTAAGTGTTCTGTGAGTCTTTTGAGTACTTACTTTTCTTCCCTACAATTTTTTGTTTACAATCTAAGTAAAAAAAAAAAAAGAAAAAAAGAAAAAAACCCAACACCAAAAAATATAAAAAAAGGAAAAGAAAGGAGCAAAAAGGTATTAATGCAAGTTAAGAAAAATTGATAGTATTGCATTGCAATTTGCATGGTACTCGTATGAATAAAAAGAAAAAGGAAATTTTGCTTCTCAAAAAAAAAGAAAAAGAAAAAGGAAAACACAGACCTGAGGAGAGAGATCATATCCAATAGCATTGGTGGCAACTCCTGACAACAGCAACAGCGGATGGTTCCTTCTCGGCTTTCCCTGTTTTTGTTGTTTTCACCATACATGTAATTCAAATACATAGTACACACCAAATAATAATAAAAGAACATATATATATATATATATATATATATTTCTCAGAAAAAGAAGAACCTGCGACTGAGGAGAAGGAAGGTAACGCCAGAGAGCGAGTGTCCAATCCGAGTTGGGAACAGAAACGTAGTGCAACTCATCGCCCGTACAGGTCGGCGACTCGTTCTTCTCCGATGCGACGCCGTATAAGGCCCGAGGCCTTAACTTCACCCAATGTGGGCCCCCAGAAATTCCTCCGGGTCTTCTCGGGTCGGATCGCATGCATAATCCGGTGGTGGCCCGGGGCATGGACCATAGATCCGAATGGGAAACAAACATTTTTATTATTTTATTTTTGATTTGGTCGCTTTTATTGCTAAGTTCGGAAAGAGAACATGTTACTCGTTAGTAATTTGGATGAGGAGTTTAATAATAAGGTTAGGAGTTATAGGAGGGGTTGTTTTTTGACTTTTACAAAATGAAGAAGCTTACACGTTAACCATTATCCATTTTTTTGTTGCTTCATCCACAAGTCATCATGATATGATGACTTGTCGATTTTTGTTGTTGTTTGTGAAGAATGAAGGTGACATCATTCACATCCCAATTCACTTTCACTTTCAGTTTCAAAAAACGTGTTAAGTCTTCGTGTACTATTTGTAATCTTCCATGTGCCTGAAAATGATGTTCAGCTAACCGCTCCTCAAATCACAACCAAGTGCTACAAATCTTGCGTTTCAGATTAATCACAAATCACAACCACCCAAATTTTACTTCATATATATTGTAGACAGAATTAAAAAAAAAAAAAAAAAAATCCATTCTAAATATTTGCTCCATAATTATTATATTTTACTAGTTGCCATCCTGTGCAATCCACAAGAAAATTCAGAAAAAGATCATCAAGCATTGTCATTTCCCCCTTCGTCCATTGAATTGATATCAATTGCATTGAAAACTATAAATAAAATATGGGGCAAATTACAATTTACCCGATTGTAATTTGGTTGAAATTTAAGTTGTTTACTTGTGGATTGAAATTAAATACTTTACTTACCTGAGGTTTGATTAAAATTTAAGTTACTTACCTGTGTTTTGAAATTCCGTGATGCAAGTATTTCGCTGGATTATTTTTTTATCTTACTTGATCTTGTCTGTTTAGTAAGATATTTCTAGTAATGTTGTTTAAGTACTGTGGAAATACATGTCATGGTGTTTAACATTGAAAACTGTTGTTTAAATAATAGTACTAAATGTGTTGTATTTTTATGTATTTTTGTGTTTTTGAAGGAGAGAAATAAAAGTGGAGAAAAATTACATATTTAACCCAGTTTTTAATAGATGTGAGGTATGAAACTCTAATTGAAATGATCTCATGCGGGTAAAGTGTCAAATTTCAAACCACATGTAGGTAATTTAAATTTCAGCCAAATCATAAATTAGTAAGTTGTAATTTTCCCTAAAATATAAAATAAAATAATAATTGTACAAGTAAAAACCCATTAAGGGAGACATTTACTCAGGCTTGGTTGACACTGAGGTAATGGGTGAAGATATAACTTCCTGCAAACATGTTTCAAAAGGAAAACAAGTGGAGCCGAGTAGCCTCTTGTGTCTACAGGATGAGGAATTTAGCTTTAAAGTTGGTAAGGGTAGGGGCAAGAATGTAGTAATCTGGTCAAAGGTAGGCCCAAGAGAAGTGGAAATAAAAATAAGAGTAGGTTGCTCTCTTTACAAGGCCCACTTTCTAGTGGTTCAGATGAAGTTATGTTTAAAAAGCCCAATTCAAGGGATAATAATTCAGCTATTGGTGGAGAGGCTGGGCTTAAGAAAGGGACTTGGAAGAGGTTTCAAAACAGCCACGGACCACTTTAGAATTGGCTCTTACTAATGTGCTTGGTCCAAAGAGGAATAGCAAGGACATTTTAAGTGAAGCAGAGAAGGCAGAATTGGCAAAAAGGAAAAATAAGGCGAGTAACAGTGAAGGTTTAGCTCTTACTAAGTGCTTGATCCAAAGAGGAATAGCAAAGAGATTTTAAGTGAAGCAGAGAAGGCAGAATTGGCAAAAAAGAAAAATAAGGTGAGTAATAGTGAAGGTTTACATGCTCTTTCTGGTGTTGATTGGATTATATTGGCGGAGGTTGCTACGCAACCCCACCGGGCATTATGAGTCTATTGAGTTGGAATTGTCGAGAGCTTGGGAACTGACGGATAGTTTGTGCCTTGGAAAAGGTAATCAATAAACAAGATCCCAATATTATCTTTTTAATGGAGACAAAATCCGGTTTGGATTGGATGCTTAAGGTCTATGATTGGTGTAAATATAAAAATGGTCTTATTGTGCCTAGTAGGGGAAGTAGTGGTGGTTTAGCTTTATTTTGGAAAAAATAGATTAGGCTTGATATTCAGACTTATTCTCATTCACATATTGATGCATGGGTAGATGGGGGAGATGGTATTGGTTGGTGGCATCTTACAGGGTTTTATGGTGAACCTAATACTTCTAAAAGATGGGAGTCATGGCAAAAACTAAAACACTTGCATGGGACATCCTCTTTGCCGTGGTTAGCAATTAGAGATTTTAATGAAATTACTAGCATGGCTGAAAAGGAGGGGTGAAGTAATAGAACAAGACAGCAAATGAAATATTTTGTTGACACTATCAATTGTTGTGGTCTTAAGGAAGTTCGGTTCACAGGGCCATTGTTTACTTGGTTGTATCAAAAAGAGGATGGGTCCCAAATTAGAGAAAGGTTGAATAGAGCTTTGGCTATAGTGGAGTGGTTTCATTTATTTTCAATGGCTAAGCTTACTCATCTCTCCTCCTTGGCTTTGGATCATTCTCCTCTCATTCTTCAGTTGTTTGCAAAACCAAGAAAAAAGAGGATGGGTAGGGTTTTCCGATTTGAATCAATGTGGTTAAAGGACCTAAGATGTGAGGCTATTGTGGAGGAAGCTTGGGATGAGAGCTTGTACAGAGGGTCGGGTGATGTCCTTAATAGATGTTTGGAGAGTTGCCATGCTAGACTTAAGGTGTGGAATGGCAGTGGATTTGGTAATGAGGGGAAAACATTGGCTGAACTACAGAAAAAGTTAGAATGGTTAGAGCTTCAACCTTCAACATCGGATATGATTCGATCTTTGAAGAACACTAGAATTGAGTTGAATTGTTGGATGGATAAGGAAGATGATATGTGGAGGCAAAGATCAAGAATTATTTGGCTGCAATTCGGGGATAGGAACCCTAGGTTTTTCCATGAGAGAGCTTCTGCAAGGTATAAAAAGAATTTCATTGAGGGTTTGTTGGATAAGGATGGTAGGTGGTTGGATGGAGATAAGCATGTTGAGGAGTTGATGTTGCAGTATTATGAGAGGCTTTTTACCAATAGTGATCCTATGGATTTTGTAGAAATTTTAGATGCAGTTCAACATAAAGTCACCACTAGGATGAATTAGTTACTTGTAAGGGAGTTTACAGAAGTTGAAGTAAAGAATGCCATTAGCAAATGTACCCTTTAAAGTCCCCTGGACCGGATGGCATGCCTCCATTGTTTTATCAACACTTTTGGTCTAAGATTGGTGGTGTGGTTACTTCAACCGTTTTGGCCTTCCTCAATTCAAGTATCATTCCACTGAATTTTAATCATACACATATTGTCCTTATTCCTAAATGTAAGGAGCCAAAATCTATGACTGATTTTAGACCCATTAGTCTTTGTAATGTGGTTTATAAAATTGTATCAAAAGCCATTACTAATAGATTGAAAAAGGTTCTTCCTTCTATTATTAGTGATACCCAAAGAGCATTTGTGCATGGTAGGTTAATCACTGATAATGTTCTTGTGGCATATGAAATGATGAATCATATTAGTCAAAAGAAGAGTGGAAGAGTGGGTGATTTGGCTCTAAAGTTTGATATGAGTAAGGCATATGATAGGGTAGAGTGGATATGGTTGAAAAAAATTATGCATAAGTTGGGTTTTGATGATAAATGGTGTGCTTTTATTATGAATTGTGTCACTATTGTTTATTATTCCATGAAGATTAATGGTAAACCTAAAGGGCACATTATTCCAAGTAGGGGAATCAGGCAAGGTGATCCACTATCCCCATATTTTTTCTTATTATGTGCGGAAGGAATTTCTGCTCTTATTAAGAAAGAGATGGCGAATGGAAGTTTGGGGGGGAGGGGGGGTTGCAATTTGTTGTAGGAGTCCCAAAATATCCCATCTTTTCTTTGTCGATGATAGTTTGATTTTTTGTAGAGCTTCTTTGGAGGAGTGTGATGCTTTTCAGAGGGTGTTAAGGGTGTATGAGTGTGCTTTGGGGCAGCAATTAAATTGTGCTAAAACATCCTTGTTTTTTAGTAGTAATACTCCTATGGAAATTCAAGAAATCATCAAAGCTAGGTTTGGGGCCCAAGTGATTAAGCACCATGAAAAATATCTTGGTTTGCCATCATTGGTGGGAAGGAATAAGAAAAACACTTTCAATTTTATTAAGGACAAATTAAGTAAGAAGCTTGCTGGTTGGGAAGAGAAGTATTGTCTAAGGTGGGAAAAGAAGTGTTGATAAAAGCTGTGGCACAAGCAATTTCGATGTACACTATGAGTTTTTTCAAATTGCCTGACTCTCTATGTGAGGATTTGACGATTATGATTCGTAATTTTTGGTGGGGGCAAAGAAATGAAGAGACGAAGTTAGCTTGGATGAGTTGAGGAAAATTATGTGCTCCAAAGAATTGTGGAGGGATGGGTTTTGAAAAGCTTAAGGAGTTCAATATGACTTTATTGGCAAAGCAAGGGTGGAGACTTCAACAAGGTCATGACACATTGGTGTACAAGGTTTTGAAGGCTAAGTATTTCCTTACATGTGATTTTTCACAGGCTATTTTGGGTAACAATCCATCATTTACTTAGTGGAGTATTATGTTTGCTCAAACTCTTGTTAAATATGGTTAACGGTGGAGAGTTGGAAATGGTGAGAAAATCAGGATTTGGGGTGATAGATGGCTGCCTAAGCCTTCTACATTCATGGTCTCATCCCCCAAGTTGTTTATGCCAGAAGATATGAAGGTCGAAGAATTGATAAATAAGGAAGAGGCTTCTTGGAAGGTTGATGCCGTTGATGCTCTGTTCTTGCTGTATGGATCAAAAGCTATAAAAGCAATCCCTACAAGTTCTCATCTTCCAGAAGATAAACAGATTTGGGCTTGGAGCACTAATAGAGCATTTTCAGTGAAAAATGCCTACTGGGTTGCATCTCAAATGTCATTAGCCTTATCCACGGTTTCAAGCTTTGATGGCAACCAAGAAAGGAGCTTTTGGAAACGCCTATGGCAGATCAATGTGCCTCATAAAATAAGGCACTTCTCTTGGAGGGCTTGTCGAGACATCCTACCTTTGAAAACTAACCTTGTTAAAAGAAATGTTTTGCAGGTTGATATATGCGATGGAAGCAACGAGGAAGCTAAGAATTCGATCCATTTCTTTTGGAAATGTTCCCGCGCTAAAGAACTATAGTCTTTGTCAAAACTGGTTTTTCCCAATGTGATGGATCAGCTTAGTTCTTTTAAGGAGATGCTATGGTGTTTAGTGATAGACAAAAGACTTTATCAGAAAACATTGTTGTTGACTTGTGCGTGGGCATTGCGGGGTAACAGGAATGATATTCGTCATGGCAGAAAGCGAAAAGATGGAAGAATGCTTCTTCAATGGGCTGTGCAATATTTGGAGGAGTACTAGGCTGCTATTGAGTTATTACCGAGTGCTCAGGAGTTAGGTTAGCTTGTTTAGAGATGGATTCCACCACCTGTATCAATTTTCAAGTTCAACATTGATGGTGCTGTGTTTGCAAAGCAAATTCTGTGGGAGTTGAAGTCATAGTATGGGATTGGAATGGACAATTTGTAGTAGCAATGTGCAGAGAAATACATGCACCACTGGGGCCTCTTGAAGCGGAAGTGAAGGCCATTGAATTTGGTTTACAGTTCGCAAAGTAGCTTGGGACTACAGATTTCATACTTGAGGGTGACTCGTTAATTGTCTCTAGGGTGTTGAATCATTCTTCCTCAATTCTGGTCTTTGATGCGGTGATTATGGGTATTGGCAAAGCTTCCTTGGAGTTCCATAATGTTGATTTTTCTCATGTTAAGCGAAATGCAAATACCCCAGCTCATTTGTTAGTAAAGTAATAGTTAATCAGTGTATGTGGATGGAGAATTGTCCAAGTTTCTTAGAATTAGCAGTTCTTCATGATGTAAATGCTATTATTGTTTGATTAATATCATGTTGTGTTATTTCCTATTATAAAAAAAAAAAAAAAAAAAAATAGTACTAACGCAAAATAAGTGAATCATTGATTCCATAACATCCAAATTATGAGCAGCACAAAAACATTGAATCAAACAAACCTAAGAAAGAAATTGTCCAGTGAATTCAGCATTAAAATCACAATTACTTGTAATTACATGAATAAACAATTACTTTGAATCATTATCTGAAAGAGCAAAGACATAAAAACTTAATAAGTCTTAAAGATGAAGTTCCTCGGATATATTTTAGCATCAATGTCCAAGTTTAGCCCTATGTATAGCAAGCATTAGTAGGGTATCCACAACCTTCCTCCTTTGGAATTCATGAAACTGCTCCAAAGAAACATTGTTAAACAATGGTATACCATCCTACACACTTATTTACTTTCTTTTTCTTTTTCTTTTTTCTTTTTTAAAGGGAAGAAGCATAAGACAATAAAAAGAAATAAAATCTAACTTATATAATTGCACAATTGAAATCAATAAATTTGTTTGAATTATTAAAATTCACCTTCATATTTACCCTAGAAGACCACATATGAAAGATCTAACAATATCTAAGATATTTATTAAGCAAAAAGAACAATAACTCAGGGAACTATAAATTGGAGAGGGGAAAAAGTAGGAGATTATTATGCTGCAATGAATATGAACAAAAATCATGTACCAAAAACATGCAATTATATAGAACGCAACCTCCAATGCATGCTTAAATATTGCAAGAGGCACATAATCCCATTTTCTTATTGAGTCATCTCATGAAAAAAGATTAACAAATGCAACTGTAACCAAGTCCAAATCAACAAACTTTGGCCCAAATATTAATGACATGCTATGAATTGAAAAACGCAAATGAAGATAGGGTGTTTTACATTTTCAAATAGGAGAACATGCATGCATAAAATTAAATGATGCTATTAGTTGAGAATTATGACAATTCAAATTAAAAATGAAAAAAAAAAATAATTAAAGTAAAAGCCTAGATTTCCCAAAAGGTGCTCATCAAAATCGTAGAAACCATTGACAACTCAGGGCCACACATCATTCAAATTAAAAAGACCTAAAATTGTCCTCACAGAAAAAGACTAAACACAGTCAAAAAATACAAACCCATAAACAATTTCATCTAGAATAAGAAAAATTTGTTATTTCAATTTCAATTGACAAATTAAACAACAAAACTATGTCAAAGGAAGGAAAATAATTAGAACAAAAACATGCCAAGAGACTACTTGGATGTTCATGGCCTTACTATTGGACTCAAGTTGGCTTCCTGCATAGAAAAGCTTCTAAAATTTTCACATTATTCCATTACCATAAATTCACCAAATTCAACACACCATTCTAACGGCTAAATTTATGTCTTTAAACCCTAATAACTTGCTTACAATATAAAATTTACAAAATCAAAATTATTTCAGATAAGAAATATTTTAACTGAGAAATTTTATAACTCCTTTTACCCTTCACGTTGGAAAGTACCTGACAGGTCCATTTCCCCTTTGGGATGGAAATGCCTTTTGGGTCTATTTACCCCTTAGGATGGAATGTAACTATCGAGTCCATTTACCCTTCGGGATGGAAGTGCCTATCGGGTTCATTTACTTTTTGGGATGAAAATGCCCATCGAGTTCCATTTACCTTTTAGGATGGAAGTACTTATCAGGTTCATTTATCCTTCAGTTTCCATTTACCCTTCAAGTTGTAATGTATCTGTTAGGTCCATTTACCCTTTGGGTTGGAAAGTACCCGACGGATCCATTTACCCTTCAGGATGGATGTACCCATCGAATCCATTTAGCATTCAGGTTCTGTTTACCCTTCAGGATGGAAATGCCCTTTGAATTCCATTTACCTTTTGAGATGGAAGTGTTCGTCGGGTCCATTTACCCTTCGGGTTTTGTTTACCCATCGAGTTCCATTTATCTTTCAAGATGAAAATGCCCTTCGGGTTCCATTTACCCTTTGGGATGGAAGTACCCATCGGATCCATTTATCCTTCAGTTTCCATTTACCCTTTGGGTTGGAAAGTACCCGTCGAGACCATTTACCCTTCAAGTTGGAAAGTAACCGTCGGGGTCATTTACCCTTCAGGATGGAAATACCCTTCGGGTTCCATTTACCCTTCAGGATGGAAGTACCTGACGGATCCATTTACCCTTCAGGATGGAAGTACCTATAGGGCCTATTTACCCTTTAGGTTTTGTTTACCTTTCAGGATGGAAATGCCCTTCGGGTTTATTTACCTTTCAGGATGGAAGTACTCGATAGGTCCATCTACCCTTTGGGTTCCATTTACCCTTCAGGATGAAAATGCCCTTCAGGTTCCATTTACCCTTCGGGATGGAATTGCCTGTCAGGTCTATTTACCTTTTGGGTTCTATTTATCCTTCTAGTTTCATTTACCTTTCGGGTTGGAAAGTACCTATCAGGTCCATTTACCCTTCGAGTTGGAAAGTAACCGTCAAGTCTATTTACCCTTCAAGTTCTGTTTACCCTTCGAGATGGAAATACCCCTTGGATCCATTTACCCTTTGGGTTGGAAAGTGCCCATCAGGTTACCAAATACCAATAATGGATTACACTAAGTCCCAAACTGTTTTCGCAATCCCTACTTATGCATCCCTATATGGAAAGAACTTGCACACCATGCCCAAAGATCCTTCTACATATTCGTATCCTTCCAATATAGGAAGTAGAGCCCCAAGATCTTGAAACATTAACTTCATATCTTTTATACAAGAAAAGATCCTATGTTTATGGGATCTTGGTCAGCCCTACACCACTATATAAGCACCAAGTCTTCTCTTCTCTAAGGTACGTAAAAACTTCTCTAGCTCTCACTCTTTTGAGTTATAGAGATTCTTCTATCACTAACTTAACCTTTGGAGGGTCTTTGGCTAGTACCTCATCGGTGCTCTCTGTAGGTTCTTCACCCTTTTGTTCTTTAGGTACCCAATTGGCATGCATGTGAACGATTAGCTCACTGATGATTTTTTTGCATCATTAGTTGGCGCCATCTATGGGAATGAGTGATTAACCATATCACCATTTTTGAGACAAAGAGTTGCATGGTCCAGACATGATCAATGGCTACCATTAGCTAGGAGACCGAAAACACCTCTAACACCTTGGAAAGATAGTATACCCTCATTGCGATTGTCGACTAGTTCACTTAGCAAAATTAGGAGTTGGAACAACAAGTGAACCAAATGAATGAATGATTTCCTTGTCTCAATGGTCAGCATAACGAACAAAACAATGATGAGCAGGATGACAGTCATCCTCGACGGGAGATCGGCAAGAAGGGAAGATCCCAAAGAAAGCAACATTGCTAGCAGACACAACTGACAGGAGGATGTTGACCATCCGTCAGATTCAGAGAAAGGCACAATATGCATGGCACAAGACATGCAAATAATGATGGACAAGATGGGCATGATGATGAATGCCATGAGAGGGGGAGTGTCTTCCAACTTGGATGAGCTAATTCACCATATTGACTTCCCCTTCATGGCATAGGTCACCTCTTGTCCCCTACCAGCCAAATTTCGGTTGCCACAGGTGGAGACATATGATGGGACGAAGGATCCAGTTGACCACCTAAATTCATTCAAGACTCTTATACACCTACTAGGTGTTCTCGATGAGATAATATGTAGAGCATTCCTAACCATGCTCAAAAGACCAATTAGAGTATGGTTCAACAAGATTACTCCAAACTCCATCTCCAAATTTTATGGAGTTGAGTGGGCACTTTGTCACGCACTTAATTGGAGGATAGAGATACAAGAGGTCCCCAGCAAGTCTCTTGAATATCAAGCAAAGAGAAGATGAGAGCTTAAGGTCCTATGTGGCTCGATTTAATAAGGAAGCTCTTTTGATTAAGGAAGTCGATGACAAGGTGTTAGTCACAGCTTCACCAATGAGATATGCTCCAGAGAATTCCTTTTCTCCGTTTACAAAAATGACCTGAAGACGATGACAGACATGCTATACAAAGCCACCAAGTACATGAATGCCGAAGATGCCATGACATCCTGAGGGGACAAGACAAAGAAAAGGGAAAGACAGACGACTCTCATCTGGGCAAACAAGCCCTTGTAGAAGACAATAATGGTCCAGATAGACAAGCCCTTGCGAAAGGCAATGAACCATCTAGAAGTAGCCAGACGACTAGTCTTATGGGCGATAGAATTAAGTGAGTTTGACGTACAGTACCATCCAAGATTAGGCATCAAAGCCCAAGTTTTGGCTAACTTCATCGCCAAGTTCATAGTAAAGGAGATGAAGGCTATATCACACTTGGAACTTCAAGCACCTAGGGAAGTATTACTAGTAATTCACAGACTGCAAACTATGTTTTAATTTTCTCTTTCAATTTTTCTACGTAAACTATAGAGTGTCCATCTGACACCTAATCTACCATTCCATGTATTTTTCCTAATTCAATAAAGAAATCATTCTTAAGAAATTTTCACATGACTACATAAAGAGAAAGGAAGAAAACTAAGTCATACATAGGAATGGACGATCCAAAGCAAAGTCATCCCAACGAGGAAAGAATAATGACCAAAGTCACCTACGGGTGGATGGTCCAAAGTAAAGTCATCACCACGAGGTAAGAACAACGACCAAAGTCACCTACGGGTGGACAGTCCAAAGTAAAATCATCTCCAACAGGGAAGGACTAGGAACAAAGTCACCTATGGGTGGACAATAAAATGCAAGTCATCCCTAAGCAGGAAATCTAAGCCTTCCTACCTACAAGGGGGACAAACGGACAAACCAAGCCACCTATGAGTGCCTTGGTAAAAATCTAAGTCTCCCTACCTACAAGGTGGATGAACAAACCAAGCCACCCACGAGTGTCTTAGTAAAAAATCTAAGTTTTCATATGTATAGGGGGGATGAAGGGACAAACTAAATCACCCATGAGTGCCTTGGTAAAAAATCTAAGTCTTCTTACCTACAGGGTGGATGGACAAACCAAGCCACCCACAAGTGCCTTGGTCAAAAATCTAAGTCTCCCTACCTACTAGGTAGATGGACGAACCAAGCCACCCACAAGTACCTTAGTATAAAATTTTAAGTCTTCCTACCTATAAGGGGGACGGACGAACGAACCAAGCCACCCATGAGTGCTTGGGTAAAAAATCTAACTATTCCTACCTATAGAGAGGACGGAGACAAACCAAGCCACCAACAAGTGCCTCGGTAACAAGAAACTGGATGGTACCTGACAAACAAAGGAATGAAGTTTCTAAACCTTCTCATCCATTTAAAAACATATGAAGATTGTTAGATTAGTGATTGTTGAACCAAGTAACCAAGGTGATAGTTGATCCAAGGGATCCCTAAAAAATGATTGAGTCAAGTTAGCAATCCTCTATGCCACCAGGGTGACAAACGAACAAAGTCACTTGGGTGACGAATGAATGAAGTCACTAAACACTCATGGAATGGGGGGCAAGAAATAGAGCCCCCAACAATCTACGATTACAATGTAACCCATCATATTCCATGCTCGTCCAAACTGATAGTGAATATTTTCACCATCATGAAAATGTTTTAACACCCTAGAGTCTTCAGTCACCAAAGGTTGTCAGGTACCCTCCCTGACACCAAGTGACACATTCTGCCCTGATGGTCATCATGTATCAAGGGGCTGTTAGGTATCCTACTCATCGCCCAGAACAACATAGACACTAACTCATCTAAATCGATGAGACACACTAGACATACGTCCCATTATAATTGTCCAATCAATAGACTAACTTGCTTAGTGATATCATAGCAATGCTCAAAGTATCACTTGTCTTGTGCATCGTGTGACTAATAAGTCAACTAGGACAATGACCAAGTACATTGACAAGTGTCTAGTTACTTATTTGAACCATACTACCTACGAGGTGAACTAGTGACCAAGGACACCAATAGGTGCCTAGTCACTTATTCGAATTGTCCTACCTATAGGGAGGAACGATAACTGAGGTCACTGTCGAGTGCCTAATCACTTATTCAAACTACCATACATGCGGAGTGGATCGACGACCAAGGACACCTATGGGTGCCTGGTTACTCATTGAAACTAAGTCCTTCCTACGGGGTGGATAGACGACCAAGAACACTAATGGGTACCTAGTAACTAAGTCCTACCTATAGGGTGGACTGACTACCAAGGACACTAACAGGTGCCTAATCACTCATTAAAACTAGGTCTTACCTGCGGGATGGATTGATGACCAAGGACACTGACAGGTGCCTAGTCATTTGCTTAAAAATAAACCCCACCTACAAGGTAAAATGATGTATTCCATGACCCGTCAAGTATCTCGACGACCACCTAATAGGGGGCAGCTGATAAGGAATATTTTAACTGAGAAATTTTATAACTCCCTTTACCCTTCGGGTTGGAAAGTACCCGACGTGTCCATTTACCCTTTGGGATGGAAATGCCATTCGAGTCTATTTATGCTTAGGGATGGAAAGTAATTGTCGAGTCCATTTACCCTTTGGGATGGAAGTGCCAGTCGGGTCCATTTACCTTTCGGGTTCCATTTACCTTACGGAATGAAAGTGCCCTTCGGTTTCCATTTACCCTTCAGGTTGAAAAGTACCTGACAAGTCCATTTACCCTTCGGGATAGAAGTACCCGTTGGATCCATTTACCCTTTGGGTTCTGTTTACCCTTTAGGATGGAAGTGCCCGTCTGGTCTATTTACCCTTTGGGTTCTGTTTACCCTTCGGGTTCTGTTTACCCTTCGGGTTCCATTTACCCTTCAGTTTCCATTTACTCTTCGGGTTGGAAAGTACCTGTCGGGACCGTTTACCCTTTGAGTTGGACAGTAACAGTCGGGTCCATTTACCCTTCAGGATGGAAGTACCAGTAGGGTTTATTTACCTTTTGAGTTTTGTTTACCCTTTGGGTTCCATTTACCCTTTAGCTTGGAAAGTATTCGTTGGGAACATTTACCCTTCGGGATGGAAGTGCCTGTTGTGAAATTTTAAAATACTCGCAAGTGTACGAACCGTACCGAAGTATAGTTTGACAAGAACGAGGTCGAACCCACAGGGACTTGAATGAACGTAGGAAAATTAATTAAACCTTAACCAAATTAATCCTAATCTAGTTTAATAAAAATTGATTGTTTTGAAATTAAATAAACTAAGCAAATAATAAAATTAAGCAAATAGTTAAACTAAGCAAAAGATATAAAGCAATAAAAAGATGTAAACAATCAAGGGAAAGGAATTAAGGTTTTGGAATCCACCTTGCAAGTCATATCAGCATATATTTATGATCATTAATTTTTCCCACCTCACTACATGATAATCTAGAAATCAATCTTGCTATCATGGAAAATATTCTCGTTAAAATCCTTATTTTAAAAATCAAAGGTATGTTCTTCTTCGCTTCTTAAGTATAAAACCAAATCGTCAATTGTATCCGTAGCCAAACAAATCACAAGATATATCCAATTCTAAAAATCAAATCATAACTTGTATCCATTGACAGACAAATCACAAACGATATCCAATTCTATAATCAAGAATTAATAAACCAAGCATTCAATTAATTAAGACAAATCCTAAATCATGAGAAAAACATGATTGAACTCATATCTAGAATCTCATCTTAGTCAATTGATATGAAGCAAGAACAATTCAATTCATTAAAGAACAACTATTGTGGGAAAAATTAAATCACATAAATATTACTAGTAATCCTTAACAAGGTTTCATCCTCAACCCTAATTATAAATTTAGCTACTCATGGTAATTGAAATAAAACAAAAGAATAAAATACTAAACATTAAACTAGACAAATAAAATAGAGAAAGAAATAGTCACAATACTATCATGGAGAAAAGCTACAGAGAAGCCACATGCGGCACTGCCTCTTACTCCAATTTTCTGTTTTGCATCTCAACCCTAGCACTAGTCTCCCTGAATTTTGCCCTAAAAAGCCTTTAAATAGGTCAATGAATCCTATTACAAGTTGAATTCCCATTTGGAGAAAATCCCAGACTTTTAGGCTTTACTTAACCGACTATTTAGGCCCACGTAACGTCAGAATTAGGGCTCCTAGTAAACTATAAAGTTGTAGCCCTTTAAGTTAACTTTCCAACCCAACTTGAATCATCTCAATTGGACATCTGAGCCGAAAGTTATGCCAAAAATACTAACTGATGTGCAGGTTAGAATCCTAATCCGAATTGGACTTGGATTTGGTGCAAATTTCCTTTGATTCCTTACTCCAATTGGACTTAAATTTAATATTCATGCCTGGCTGGATGTAATTTGGCTTGATTCAATTGGCCTAGCCCCACTTTGCATGTAAAGCCCTTGTTACCTGCAACACAAAGATATTATATAATCAGTCACAAAATAACATAAAAGTAAGGCCAAATATGTAGATATGTGAGTGCTTTATCATATATATTTCATGCACATCAAATACCCCCAAACCTACATTTTGCTAGTCCTCGAGCAAAACAGATAAAGAGTAAAACAAAACAAAGAAATTAAAAACAAAGAAAAAGGAAATCCTAACTAATCCACTTTCGCTGGAAATTTCGATTGCATTTAGCGTATGCAACAAGCCTTTAAACCCCTAGCTTACACTAGTGGACGAGTTGTAGTCTCGTGAGGGTTTGCAGGGAATATACCCACAAAATTCTGAGAAAGAATACTAAAAAAAAAAAAAAAAAAAAAAACAAAACAAAGAGAATAAAACAAACTTTTTTTTTTTTTTTTTCAATTGCCTTTTGCAGAGAGGATTAGTTCAAGTTCAAAAACACTTCAAATGCTAAAGAAATTTCTCATGCCATCAAAACTCAATGTGAGTGAAAAGTGGTAGCCAACCCAAACATACTCTTAGTTTTAGAATAAATTTGACTCGAATCTCTATTTGAAAGTATGCTTCAACTCAAATCTTTCCGGTGTTATCACTCAACAAATGAAATCACTCTGAAATGGGGTGTAACACTCAACAATATATGTGAGCAGAATAATGTAAGCAAAATCAACATCTCACATATAAATCACATGAAAGACGCTTAATTAAGAAAGAACAAGTAGTCTCATGAAAAGATGCCAAAAATATTTATACCACACCTTTTTCTTCTCAGTCATATCAATATCTGAACTACACAATCTTCAAGATCAAATAAGGACTTTATTAGGACGTAATGTAGGGTAAAAGTAAATGGAATGAAATAAATATGGGTGAAGGTAAATAATAACAAGTGTTTTCAAGATTTGTTGGAATGTCAACTCTTTTTGGAATTTCCATTCAACATTTTTTTTTTCACCTCTTCTTCTTCAAAGCAATACTCCTTTACATTTCACTTCTCAAAATTTGATGAGAACCCTTTTTATTTTATTCTTTTTGACACTTTTCTTTTTCTTTTCTTTTTTTTTTTCTTTTTTTTTTTTCAATTCAATTCTTTTTTTCTTTCTTCTTTGAATTCTCGCACAAACCACCACTTTGAAACAAACTGATCAAATTCCATCTTGAAACACTATGGATAAGGGTTTTAAGAAAGAAAGGCTAATTAAAAGGCTCAATGGGGTGACTAGCGGTAATGTATCAAAAAAAAAAAAAAAAAAACACATGTATGGCTCAAAGTAGACAAAAATGGCCTAATCTCATCTCTCAAAGACTAGTATAATTCATTCAACATCAATGACTTCAAAAGATTCAAGTGTGGCTTAAAATCATTTTTTTCTTGGCCAAAAGAAAGAATAATGAGACTACAACAAGGGAAATATGTTATGCACTTCCAAATGAATATTAAGATTAGAAACAATAAATACCCCTAAAAAAAAAATAATGATTGGCTCAAAACTCACAGGGGTTACAGTCTCCACATTGTTATCATCAAGATTTTCTAATCATTTTTATCCTTCAACAACAAGTTGTGTCTGAGTGGCTATGTGCATGTGCAATGAATTGAGCATGAAAGCAATGAAATTCTTTAAGCAAGAGTAGTATAATGAACTCAAAACATAAACCTCAAGTTAGGCAAAAGAATTTTTTTTTTTTTTTTTTTTTTTTACACAACAAAGAAAAAACAAGACAAAAAGACAGAAATCTATATACATCCCCCCCAAACCTAAACCAAACATTGTCCTCAATGTTAAAAATGATACTCTCAAATATATGTCTTGAATGAAAAGAGAGAAAAATAGTAATATGCAACATGAGAACTAAGAAGAAACAAGTAAGGTAAGGAGAAGGAGGAGACGTACCTTGATCAAGCTGATTGTTATAAATTTTAATTTCTGTCAAATATCAACTAGAACAAAAGAAAATAAAACTAAACAAGAAAATAAACACAAATATTAATCTAAAAGCAGAAAATAAACAAGAAAATGTTTTTTTTTTTTTGCAAAAAGATTTAACATAACTGGAGATCAATCCTGATAAACAGGACCATCCAAACCTCAACAACACCATGGAGATAAATAATGCCTATTATGAATGGACTAGTCCAATGATATTGTAACTTACCTGGGTCAAAAACATGTTGAGAAGCTTTTGCAGTGTCTTCCAAGTGAATTCTTTGCACAACCACAGAAGCACTAATACCCTTAATATCAGCAATTTTCCAACCTATTGCTTCCCTATGCTCTTGAAGTATACTTATCAATTGGTGTTCCCAAAAGTCATCCAACTTTAGTGGTTCTACAATAGATAGGAATGGGGATGAAGAAAGTGGAAAAGGAACTACTTTTGGTTGCCAGCTATCAATACTTAAGAGAGGAACAAAATCCAACAATGCATTGACCTCCTCAATTGATTTTTCAGTATCCAAATTGCAATCAACATGGATTAAGCAAGTCTTTAGGGGATCCTCACAACTTGATTGTAGGAAAGTATCATGGACTAGGCTCCCAATCATGTTAACCTCACATATATCCTCATTGTCTAGGTCTTGCTTACTTATGTCAAAGATATTAAGCTCAACAGTCATATTTCCAAAAGAAATCTTCATCACACCACTCCGACAATTAATCAAAGCATTGGATGTGGCTAAGAAAGGGCGACCCAAAATGACATGGATTTGTGTACTGGCATTCAGAGCAGGCTCAGTGTCTAACACAACAAAATCAACAGGAAAGTAGAATGCATCCACCTTAATCAGCACATCCTCAACAATACCTCTAGGGATCTTCACAGACCTATCAGCTAATTGAAGTGTCATGGTTGTGGGTTTCAACTCCCCTAAACCTAGTTGTAAATAAACTGAATATGGCATTAGGTTCACACTTGCCCCCAAATCTAGCAAAGCTCGCTCAATGAGATGATCCCCAATCTTGCATGAAATTGTAGGAGATCCAGGGTCCTTACATTTCACTGGATATTTATTCTGAATGATTGAACTAACTTGCTCAGTCAAAAATGCCTTTTTAGGGACATTTGTCTTTCTCTTCATTGTCACAAGATCTTTTAGAAACTTAGCATAAGCAGGAACTTGTTGAATTGCATCAAGAAATGGAATGTTTATTTGCACTTGCTTAAAAACCTCTAAAATGTCTCCAAATTGTGCACTTTTCTGAGGATTGATTAACCTTTGAGGAAATGGAGCTTTAGGAACAAATCTCTTATCAAGGGGGGAACTAAGATCTTGAATCGGAGTGGCGGGTGGGTTGTTCTCCTTTTCTCCATGATCATCATGTGAACTATGAGTTCCTTTTTCCTTTAACACAAAATTTTCATCATCCTCCACTTCTGGCATTTTCACTTGATTATCAACTTGCTTACCAGACCTAAGGGTAGTAATAGATTGAACATGTTCTTGTCCATGGGTGGAACTAGAAGAACCATTGATGGCATACTGTCCTTTTGGGTTAGGTATGGGTTGACTAGGAAACTTTCCTTTTTCCCTCTCTCCAACTTGGGTTGCTAACTGGCCAACTTGATTTTCCAACTTTGAAATAGCTTGAGTATTCAAATGGGTGGAACTTTTCATCTCTTGAATGGCTTGGCTAGTTGATTGCATGAAACTTTTGAGAGACTCCTCCAAAGATGGTTGTTGTCTTGGTGGTGCCACAAACTGAGGTGTTGATTGAGAAATAGGAGGATATGCTTGAGTAGGTGGACGAAATTGACTTTGTTGATGCACTTGTTGTCCACCTACATTTGTGGAAGGCTGATTTTGCCTCCATGAGAAATTAGGATGGTTCCTCCAATTTGGATTGTATGTCTCTGAAAATGGACTAGCAAATGGTTTTCCATAATTATTCAGTGCATTTGCTTGCTCAGTATAAAAATCAGGATACCCAATTGCGGAAGGACACATTTGTGTTGTATGCATAGGACTTGCACAAATAGAGCATGTTTCACTTTGAACTTGATTGACATAATTCATCCCTCTTCCTAAAGCTAAAGCCTCAACCTTACGAGTAAGATTGTCCAACCTAGCTTTTATGTCTAAATCTTCACTGACTTCATACAATTTTCCTTTCTTAATTGCAGGGGTGGATCTCTCTTTACGATTGGAAAAATCCCATTATTGTGAACTTTCAGAAAAATTCTCAAGAAATTTGTATGCCTCATCATCTACAAGACTCAAAAATCCACCACCATTCATGGACTCAATCATGTTACGATTTGTCTGAGTCAAACCATTATAAAAATATTGTACTAGTCTCCATGTTTCAAAACCATGATGAGGACACTTTAAGATCAAGTCCTTAAATCTCTCCCAACTCTCATAAAATTTCTCTTGTTCATCCTGATAAAAATCTGTAATTTTTCTCCTCAAAGCATTGGTCTTGGCCATTGGGAAAAATTTAGAGAGGAATTTTGTAACCAATAGTTCCCATGAAGTGATAGATCCAGGTGACAAAGAATTAAGCCATGCTTTTGCCTTATCCTTCAAGGAAAAAGGGAATAAACGCAAGCGAACAGAGTCATCAGTGAAATTCTGGAACTTACAAGTAGCACAAATCTCAAGAAAATCTTTTACATGCATATAAGGGTCTTCTCTATCCAATCCATGAAAAGTCGGAAGAAGGTGAATTATTTGTGGTTTCAACTCAAAATGTGCAGCAGTGGTTGTAGGCAATACTATGCAAGATGGAGGGTTGGTGGTTATGGGTGAGAACAACTCCCTAAGAGTTTTTGAATCATCTCCTGTTTCTCCCATTGTGGATGAATAATCAAAACTAACAAGACGATTTTCTTTATCACGTACCCAAGTTCTCATACACCAAGCACAAAGAAATAATTTTTTTTTTGTTTTTTTTTTTTTAATTTAAAAAAAAAAAAAATTAACTACAACTAGTAGAAGGAAAAATTCAATTAAAACCTAATTTATTTTCCTAACCAAGTCCCCGGCAACGGCGCCAAAAACTTGTTGTGAAATTTTAAAATACTCGCAAGTGTACGAACCGTACCGAAGTATAGTTTGAAAAGAACGAGGTCGAACCCACAGGGACTTGAATGAACGTAGGAAAATTAATTAAACCTTAACCAAATTAATCCTAATCTAGTTTAATAAAAATTGGTTGTTTTGAAATTAAATAAACTAAGCAAATAATAAAATTAAGCAAATAGTTAAACTAAGCAAAAGATATAAAGCAATAAAAAGATGTAAACAATCAAGGGAAAGGAATTAAGGTTTTGGAATCCACCTTGCAAGTCATATCAGCATATATTTATGATCATTAATTTTTCCCACCTCACTACATGATAATCTAGAAATCAATCTTGCTATCATGGAAAATATTCTCGTTAAAATCCTTATTTTAAAAATCAAAGGTATGTTCTTCTTCGCTTCTTAAGTATAAAACCAAATCGTCAATTGTATCCGTAGCCAAACAAATCACAAGATATATCCAATTCTAAAAATCAAATCATAACTTGTATCCATTGACAGACAAATCACAAACGATATCCAATTCTATAATCAAGAATTAATAAACCAAGCATTCAATTAATTAAGACAAATCCTAAATCATGAGAAAAACATGATTGAACTCATATCTAGAATCTCATCTTAGTCAATTGATATGAAGCAAGAACAATTTAATTCATTAAAGAACAACTATTGTGGGAAAAATTAAATCACATAAATATTACTAGTAATCCTTAACAAGGTTTCATCCTCAACCCTAATTATAAATTTAGCTACTCATGGTAATTGAAATAAAACAAAAGAATAAAATACTAAACATTAAACTAGACAAATAAAATAGAGAAAGAAATAGTCACAATACTATCATGGAGAAAAGCTACAGAGAAGCCACATGCGGCACTGCCTCTTGCTCCAATTTTCTGTTTTGCATCTCAGCCCTAGCACTAGCCTCCCTGAATTTTGCCCTAAAAAGCCTTTAAATAGGTCAATGAATCCTATTACAAGTTGAATTCCCGTTTGGAGAAAATCCCAGACTTTTAGGCTTTACTTAACCGACTATTTAGGCCCATGTAACGTCAGAATTAGGGCTCCTGGTAAACTATAAAGTTGTAGCCCTTTAAGTTAACTTTCCAACCCAACTTGAATCATCTCAATTGGACATCTGATCCGAAAGTTATGCCAAAAATACTAACTGATGTGCAGGTTAGAATCCTAATCCGAATTGGACTTGGATTTGGTGCAAATTTCCTTTGATTCCTTACTCCAATTGGACTTAAATTTAATATTCATGCCTGGCTGGATGTAATTTGGCTTGATTCAATTGGCCTAGCCCCACTTTGCATGTAAAGCCCTTGTTACCTGCAACACAAAGATATTATATAATCAGTCACAAAATAACATAAAAGTAAGGCCAAATATGTAGATATGTGAGTGCTTTATCATATATATTTCATGCACATCAGTGCCCGTTAAGTCCATTTACCCTTTGGGTTCTGTTTATCCTTCGGGTTCCATTTACCCTTCGAGTTGGAAAGTACTTGTCGGCTCCATTTACCATTCGGGTTGGAAAGTAATCGTCGGGTCTATTTACCTTTCAGGTTTCGTTTACCCTTCAGAATGGAAATACCCCTCATAGTCATTTACCCTTTGGGTTGGAAAGTGCTCATCAAGTTACCCAATACCGACGATGGATTACACTAAGTCCCAAACTGTTTGCGTGTTCCCCACTCATGCATACTTATATGGAAAGAACTTGCACACCACACCCAAAGATGCTTCTACAGATTCATATCCTTCCAGTATGGGAAGTAGAGCTCTAAGATCTCGAAACATTAACTCCATATCTTTCATACAAAAAAAGATTCTATGTTCATGGGATCTTGGTCAACCCTACACCACTATATAAGCACCAAGTCTTCTCTTCTCCAAGGTACGTAAAAACTTTCCTACCTCTCACACTTTTGAGTTATTGGAGATTCTTCTATCACTGACTTAACCTTCAGAGGGTCTCTGACCAGTACTCCATCAGTGCTCTTTGTAGGTTCTTCATCCTTTTGTTCTTTAGGTACCCAATTGGCAAGTGTGTGGATGATCAACTCACTGACGATTCTTTTTGCATCATCAATTTCATTAAAACAATTATACCTTTTGGTAAAGTACATACATAGTAGTACATTATTTTGGTGCTAAAAACAACATAAAAAATAAGAAAAGAAATTCAAATACAAAAATTAAATTAAGCTTATTACAAAAAAAGGAACAAAAAAATTCAATAAAGCAAAAAGCGTATGTCACCCCTGCTTCATTATGCACAACTACAAACACAAAAAAAAAAAAAATAAAAAAATAAATACAGCAAGTACCTGCAATGAATAGATAGATGCCTTTTATATTTTATTTTTTGTCTAATACATTTATCTCTTTTATGGTAGTTCAAATTTTATATAAACTAGACATGAACCCGCACATTGCGTGAGATAATCATTTTTATAGTGGTTTTATTAATTTTTTTATACAATTTAAAATAATTTAATGAAGAATAATATATTTCATAATCATATTTTTATTTATTATAGGAACAATTATAAATGTAATATAAAAACAATCATAAATTATAAATATAAATTTTGTCGTACCAAAATGAAAACTATACAATTTTTCTCAAAAATTCAAAATGCAAGTTAATGAAAATATTCATTTTTTAATAAAAGTTGTTTATAACATTTTGTGAATCATTAAAAAGAACATAAAATTTGGAAATTATTATTTTAGTTTTAAAAAAACTTTCTCAAACCTTATTTTTTTGCCTACAATCTAAAACACCGAAAAACGTAACTAAGAAAATTAATAAACTTATTAATGATTAATTGGACCAATTAGGAAAAACAATTTGTTGTTGATAATCTATTAAGGTTATTTTCTTTGTAGAAATTGTAATTTCATCCACCCAAAGCATATTATCAAATAAAAAATTATTAGAAAAATCTAAGAATTAAATTTCTATATATGCATTGTTATAAAATAATAATAACAATTAAAGTAAAATTACAAAAGCTAAAATTTTTCACCCATTTGATTATTTTTGTTTGGCTAACTTTTGCTTTTCTCTAAATAAATAGCACAATAGAGTACTTCTAATACAACTGCTATGAGTACTTTGTCTACCACAAAAGATTAAAAAAAAAAAAAAAACAAAAATTAGTAAAGTCCCATAGTTTAATATCTAAATTGAGCACTATAAAAAATCATGTTGTGTAATAGAATAAATATTAAATTACAATAAATACCAAATTATCCAAATCATGCTACGTAATTGAATAATATTATATTTTTATATGCTATATTTAATTCTTAATAACGCAATAAGATAAAATTCAACAATCAAAGAGAATAAAAAAAAATTAAAAAAACAATAAATACCAAATTATCCAAATCATGCTATGTAAAAGAATAATATTATATTTTTATATGTTATATTTAATTCTTTATAACACAATAGGATAGAATTTAACAATCATATACAAAAAAATAAAAAATAAAAAATGAAACTAAATCGCATTAATCTAAAGTAGAGTTTTAAAGAATATAAAAAAATTATCAACATACCTAGAGCAAAGATACAAGGAAAAAAAAATCCCCCAAAAAATTGAGAGAGAGAGAGAGAGAGAGAGAGAGAGAGAGAGAGAGAGAGAGAACTTTTTTTTTTTAAAGGGAAATCTATGCATAGAATGGAAGAGATAGTGACAAATTTACAGTAAGAGGGTGTGAATAAGAAAAGACAAAAATAAAGAAAGATGAAAGAAAAGAGGAAGAATGATATTAATGTAGAGGGTAGTGGGAAGAAGAAAAGGTAAGGAGGGAGAAAAGTTGAAGAAGTAGTGGGTAGATGACAAGGTAAGGGAGGGAGAAAGGTTGGAGAAGTGTAAATATTAAAAAAATAAATGTTAAAAACAATTATAGGAAAATTGAAAAGAAAAAAGATAAAAACGTGAATGCTGATATGACTCAACTAGAGCATAGCAACAATAAATGCTACGCTTTAGCTTATATATATATATATATATAATGACATTCAAGATGATCAATGTTAGATTGTTAAAACATAAACACAATTTAACACCTACCTCTCAAAATTGAATAATACCAAAAATCGGAATGCGTAGCACATTTAAACACACATATACACATAACCAAAAAAAAAAAAAATGCCCCATAGATCCTTTACTCAAGAACCTTAAAAATGTAAAATTTTCCAAAAGAAAACGAACAAATTAATGCATAAGTACATGTCAACATAACTTTTGAATCATCCAAATGCAGTAACTCTATGGGTTCTTCCTTACTCTCAATGGCTTCTAAACAATTTTTTCTCCTTCTCAATTCTATTCATCATTCTTCAGAGAAATATCACAATCAACATGAATACATCTCATAAAGAACTAAGAGCATATTTGTTAAGGGTAGTTAGACTTAACCCACTTGTGGTTAGACTGATTTTATCATTGCCTACTTGTTTTTAGAGTTTGTCACTTAACCCACCAACGGAACCCTCCATCAGCCCTCCGTAACCCACTTCACCCATTCCGTATGTAAACATTATTTTCTATATAATCCAACTTTTAGAACACCCTCTCAAGACTCAAGACATTGCTCGAACAAAAATCCACGAAGAAGAACACAAGAAAACAACATATATGGCCACAAAAGCTACTAAAATCACATTTCGTGCTCAATAGATTGTGAGATCCAATGTCTGGTATTGATTTCGAGTAAGGGGATACAATTTTTTACCATCATTGTCCTTTCACACCGGTAAGTTAGTGTTATAGGGTTTAAAAAATTTTTTGAAAAATTTAGTCTGAGTTTTAGCTTCTTTTTTATTTTATTTTATATATGTTTATGTTAGTAGGAATCAAAGATCTCCTTGCATTATGACTTCATCAAGTGATTTTACTTGAGTTCTAGCCAAGATTTTTGTTCTAGAGAGAGAAGTGCACCAATGACCTCTTTGACACTATCTAACTTTGGGACAACGTCTTTTGGATGTTGCTTTTACAATGATTTGAGTTATTTTGGAAAATGATTTTATTTTCAACATATGCAATAGTGTAAAATTTTGGGTAATTATTATTTGTGTTTGTAGGAAGAAGTAAAGGCTTGCAAGTACTTCAAGTAGAAGAAAAGAAAAAAAAAATTGTCATTGAAAGTCTGAAATTGTAGCACTTGTGTATGCAAATTTTAGAAGGTTGAAGAAGGAGGCAAAGACTGCTAGTGATAGGGAGAAGCTAGCTCGTGATATGGAATAAAAAGCAAAGGAGGGGGAAAGAATAGCTAAGAGAAGAGAAGAAAAGGCAAGATTGACAGAAATAGTTTTCAAAGAAAGAGTAAAATAATATGGAGTTGCCTTGGTTGTGTCATAGTTTTATTTATTTATTTATGCTATTCCTTATATTTTCTGGTTGGTTTGAGGATGTTGGAGTAAAGCCATTGAGGTTGTTATAATTTCTAAGTTTATGGGAGTAGTGGGTAAATGTTATGTAAGTTGTTAGTAATGAATTTTGTTAGTTGGAATTTGTAATGAATGTTGCTAGTGGGCAACAATTTGAAATGAAATGGGGTTTTGGAACTTGTTGTATCCATAATTGGTCATTTTAGACACAATTGTTCATTGTATACAGAATTGATCATTGTAGACGCAATTGGTCATTTGTAGACACAACTGATCATTGTACACAATTGGCCATTTGGTACACAATTGACAATTTTAGACACAATTTGTTAGTTAGACAATTTGCAAACTTAGACACAGATGAAGAGTAACACAACAAATGTGATTAACAGGCTGGCCACAAAAATTGATTCATTAATCTTCACAACTGTATTAGTGCACCATGCACAGAAAACTATGGTACCACAAAAGTATGGGCCATGTATACAAAATAAACACTTTTTCTAACTTCAACCTAATTTGTCCATATGATACCACAAAAGTATGGATCATCTAATAACAATGACATATACTGCCAAATATAATAATAAATTTTCTGCCACACATAAATCTACCAAACGCAATAATAACTTGTCAACAACACACATTTCAATACCCTAAACCCAACATAGACATAAAGTTTTTCCACACCTATTGCAGTGCACTATTATGCACATGCAAAAAGTTAACAAAAAGTGAGTAAATCACATTCTTGCAGTCATCATTATCTTTATCTTTGCCCTTGCTCCCAGCAAGTGTATGTACTGATGGCCTTGCTCCAGACCTTTCTGCTCTCATGCTTAATGATGCCTTCTTGTACTAGTCCTCCCTCTTGAACCTCTTGAACAAGGCCTTCCTATAGCACCATTTGGTCCATCATTTCCTCTAACCCTTTTAGAAGACCTCAAAACTTTAGGCTAAAATAATATACAAGACTATTGGTTAGGTAGTTGCAATATACTAGGATTGAAGTCACATCTCAGGGAAGTTAAATTATACTTGAATTAGTGATTCTCTTAAATAACATGTCTCTCTAGGTTGACGGGTACAAGGTTGGCTACTTGAAAACCATGTTGATATTCTTGTTAGTGGTGCTCTAGTATGGGGTGTTGGCTGATTAGATGGGGGTTGATTGCTAGAACTTGTTTGAGAATATGGCTGATATACTAGAGGTGGTATTTTAGTATGTTGGCTTGGTTGAGGTGGTCTTTGATTAGGTTGGCTCGCCTGAGGTGGATATCTTGTAGGTTGAGAAGTGTTTTCACTGCTACTGCCTTGTGCCTATAAAAAAAAAAATTACACAGTATCAGTTCCATATGTTAGTTTTAAGCTCAAATTATATTGAAGGAAATGTCACTTACTGATCTTCCTCTTTGCGGCCTCACTCTCCTTTCCCATGGGGTCTCACTTGTTTTGCTAGTCTTGCATCCCCTTGAGTTATGGCCCACCAATTTACAGTTATCACATCTAATAGATTTATACATCCTAGACATTCTATTTAGATTGCTTGGCTCATTAGCACCCTTTTTTCTCAACACTGGTGGCCTGCTTGGTGGTTTGTATACAATTGGAGCAATAGAAGCAGGTAGACCAGTCTTAATCCACTCACTCTGTCCAGGCAGTGGAGGAATAATATACTTGTAAGTAGTCTTGTATGCATCCTTCAAATAACATGGATGTACATATTCTTCTGGTTGCTTAAGGTTCTTGTAAATTGCTGTTATAGCGTACTTACATGGAATTCCATTTAAATCCCATAGTCTACATGAACATGCCTTCCTTGGCAAATCCACTACATGTCTCTCATACTCATTATCAACTTCATAAATGAATCTACCAGATAGTGTAGCACAGAAACCCTTACTTTCTAACTTCAAGTTCTCAAGCTTATCTCTAATATTTGGACATATGTCATGTTTATATGTTTCAATACCAACTCTTTTAATGTACAATCTACTCATAAATCTAGTCCTAATCCATTCTAGAATTGATACAATTGGCTTATCCCTAGCACGTAAAATTATTGAATTAAAAGACTCATTCAGATTGTTCACATAACAGTCTGATAAAGCTCTGCTGCTGAAATGAGACATGCTCCATTGGGCTAGGTCTATGTTGGCTAAGTACTCCCAAGCTCCATGATCTAACTCTTTCATCTCCTCCATTCTCTATTCAAATTCTCTAATAGTTGTGGCTGTAGCACACTTCCACATAGTAGACTTCAACTCTAGTCCCTTAAAGTCTATCTTGGAGTTGTTCCTTAAAGTCTATCTTGAAGTTGTTGTAAATGTGTTTAACACAAAACCTATGCTCAACTCTTGAAAAGAAAAACTATATTGTAGGAATCAATCCCTGCATTTCATAAAAAACAAAAAAGAGTGGTTGAGAATGGTACCACATTTCCCACCATAAACATTAAAAGAAAAGGAAAAAATGTTGAAGTTCTCATACATTTTGTCTATCAAAAATGAAAATCATATTCATTTCATCTGGATTGCCAATATCATCTGCAAATTGTTGCAAAAACCACAACCATAACTCCTTATTCTACTGTTCACCACAACTAAAGCAATTGAGAAGATGTTACCATTCCCATCTTTCCTAGTGGCTGATAGGAGTTGACCACCAAACCTCCCTTTCAGGTGACACCTGTCTAATCCTATTAGTGGTCTACAGCCACTCAGAAACCCTACATTTTGTGCATTATACCTCACATACATTCTCTTGAAACTTGGCTGTGAGTTCTCATCATCCATTTCAGATTGAAGTATCACCTTACTATCTATATCAGTTATACGAATAATTTCTACATAATCCCTCAACCAAGTGTATTGCATAGCATCATCCCCTCTATGGAAACTTTTGGCCATTTGCTTTACCCTACACACTTGGTTCACAGACATGTCAACTACTAGATGTTTCCTAACATGGTGTTGTATAACTTCAACAGACTATTTATCATTTTTATTGAAATCATCCAGATATTTCTTAGCCATATAAGTTGATGTGCACTAGTTTTTTTTTTTTGAATGTCCTACCACATGTACAGTTTGGAAATAAGGTCTTGATCTGGAAAGTAGATTCACCAGTGATTGTGGATGCGTACACCTTCCACCCATACTCATTCTTGCAATATACAGATAACTTGTTTTTCTCATTTAGCTTAAACTTGATGGTCATAGGTTTCTTCATAGCATACTCCTTCAAAGCTTTCCTAAATACCTTATCGTTAGGAAATTTCATACTTTTAAATAGGACTGGGTTCTTCATGAAGGTCTTCTCATTATATTCAGGGAATATCACTCTCCCTTCATCATTTGAACCTTGTACACTTCCAAGGTCATCACCATCAACAATAGGCTCATACCATTCAGCATCATTAACTTGGGGGCTATGCAGGTTGAGGTCTGCTAGATGGCTCAGCTTGGTTTGTATTATTCCTCATAGTTTGCTTAAGTTGGGGACCATTATCCCTCTTATGAATTGAGGGTTTATGCATGTTTAGCATTTTCACTTCCTACTCCAAACACATCATCCTCAAAATCTAGTCCCTTAAACCTCTCATCTAACCAATTAGGTCCCTCATTCTGGTCAACATTCTCATGTTGACTTTCATTTTTTTCTATCATTATTCCTCTCAGTTTGCTCATGGTGGGGTGCATGTTGCCCATCATCATTGTATACAGCAACTTCATCATAGCCATAAAAGTGATGCCTATCATTCTCCTCCAACTCCACATCATCATCAATCAACACATCTTCTTCCACCACAGCAAGCTCACCATTGTCCACCTCAGGTAACTCAACACTATTAGGTTGAATCCCTGCTTTTGTGTACAAAGTAATTGTATCAGTTGGCCACTCTTTGTGTATTTCACACATATACATAACTTTATCATCACTATCTCCAGGAAGCAACCTCAAACCATGCTCTAAGTCACCTCCTAGTATTAAGTAATGCACCTTACAACCAACTAGTGCTCCAGCCTTCACACATAGATCATGTATTTCAAACCTACTTAAGTAGTCAAGATCTACCTTAAACACTACACCCATTTGGCCACCTACATACTACAACTGTGGTTTGCACTCAAATTTCCCATCATAATGTACTTTTAATGTGAAAGCAAAATCACCCATTTGCATAAAGTCAAACACAATCAAACAAAAAAAATGATTTTTTTTTTTTCCGAAACAGTTTGATAAAGGTAGATAAGGTACACAGGGAAGAATAAAATTGTTTCCTTAGGGACCACAACTAACACACCATACAGAAAACAATCTATTACAATAGAAACCCAAAAAATCCCTAAGGACCATAACAAATAGACACACTGAAATCCTATAGTAGAACATGAGATGAAATTTTTGTGAACATTACAATACAAAAATGTTGTTGCCTTCGATAATCTACAATATTTGACTAAAACCCTAAATTAATTAACACATTTAACATATACTAATCTATCAATTGATCCAAAAATATGAACCCTAGTTCAGAAACATACCTTTGATGTGTCTCAAAATAAGAACCAAGTAGAGTCCATGATGAAATCAACTTCAAATCCCAAAATAAGAACCAGCTAAAATAATTACTACTTCGTTGTGAGTCTTAAGATTTCAATTTTCATCATAAACGATTACTAATCTAGGGTTTTTGTTGAAGCAGTGTCTTGAGTCTTGAGAGAGTTTTCTAAAAGTTGGATTATATGGTAAATGATATTTACAAATGGAATGGGTGAGGTGGGTTACAAACAACTAACGGAGGGTTCCACAAGTAGGTTAAGTAAACACCAAAACACAAGTAACCAATGTTAAAACCAGCATACCCATAGGTGGGTTAAGTCTAATTACCCCATTTGTTAATATTCTAATTGTCAATTCAAACAATCCCAAGTTTACTACCAAAATACGTGTCATAGGAATAGGTGGAGATTAATATTTTAGAACAGCTTCATTGACATTGTAGTCTCTCTCACTTGCAAGAAGTTGGCTGCCTATATCTAATAAATTATGTTGTAAATTTTTTTAGTTTGCCTTTGCCATATTGTAACTTTAATATATATCTATGCCTTCATCTTAAAAAATTTAAATTCCCAAAAAAAGAAGAAAGAAAGCAACCTGTTAATCTTAAATTACCTCCATTTAGTTTTGCAGTGGCTTTGGTGAGAGATGGTGACAAGTTCGCCTTGGCCCTATAAGTAAAGGGCAAATCACAAAATGCATTAAACACAACCCAATAAGTAGTAGTAGTTTAATAATTCTAACAAATACAAAGTTGTATTCTTTAACAGATAAACAAAAAAAGTATCCTCAAATCTCATCAACAATAACAAAATACATAGATCAAACACACATTAATAAGAAACCCCAAAAATGATGGAAAGAGATTGCTATGGAGAGGTAGAGGTGGCATTTGAACTCATCAAAAGAGAAAATGTCTTTTTAGTGTTTGAACTCGTCCAAAAAAAAAAAAAAGGGGGCCTCTAATAGTTCAGAGAAGATTAAATTTGAATAATGAAAAGTTATTTAGAAAATATATTAAAGAAATATGTAAATTTCTAGCATATGAAAATAAAAATTAAAAAGTGAAACGAATATAATTGTAAACATAAAGGGGGAGTAAAGCAAATTGATTTAAAGAGAGGGGCTAACTGTGTGGTTTTTTTTTTTTTGGCATGGGTTGAGGGAGACCAATAACAACCCTTTGCTTATTTTTCATTCTTTGGTGTTTTAGAGCCCTCCAATGGTGCCCTTCTCTTTCTCTTTCTCTTTCTAACTCTCTCAAATCAATTCTATATTTTAAACCTTAATCAAAACCCAATCTAGGCTGGATATGTAAATCAAAACTAAGTAGCCCATAATAATCAAACCTAAATCATAATTATTGTGAAAATTTGTGTATATAAGAAAATACG
This sequence comes from Quercus variabilis, assembly GCA_030445155.1. Lineage (NCBI taxonomy): Eukaryota > Viridiplantae > Streptophyta > Magnoliopsida > Fagales > Fagaceae > Quercus > Quercus variabilis. The sequence goes on from CP129454.1 coordinate 26,674,963, forward strand.
TTTACTGATGTGGTGCTGGTGGTGTTGCGGTGGTGAAATGCCATTGAAGGTGTGTGCTGGCCTAACAATGTTCTTGCTTTTGAGGCTTTGCTTGTAAATAACTTGTATGGAGGAATTGTCTCAAAATTGTCGCAAGAAATAGAGTAAAGAGAGTAGAGGAGAGAGGGAAAATAATGTACAGAGAGAGAGAGAGAGAGAGAGAGAGAAGAAATAAGTGGTTTTTGGTTTTTTGCAAAAAGAAATATGTAACGTGCAAAAAAAATTGTAACCACCAAGAGACAATCTCTTTCTCACCTTTCTAATTCTCTCAAACCAATTCTAAATTTTAAACCTTAATCAAAACCAAATCTAGGCTGGATATGTAAATCAAAACTAAGAAGTTCATAATAATCAAACCTAAATCATAATTATTGCGAAAATTCGTGTACAAGAAAATACCTTTAGCAATGTGGTGCTGGTGGTGTTATGGTGCTGAAATGCCATTGAAGGTGTGTGTTGGCTTGACAATGTTCTTGCTTTTGAGGCTTTGCTTGCAAATAACTTGTAAGGAGGAATTGTCTCAAAGTTGTCACAAGAAATACAGTAAAGAGGGCATAAGAGAGATGAAAAATAACGTATAGAGAGAGAGAGGGAGAAGAAAGAAGTTGTTTTTGGTTTTTTAAGGAAAGAAATATGTAACGTGCAAAAAAATTTGTAACTACCAAGAGACAAAGCATTGTGTCTTTAGTTTACCAAGAATATAGGCTTGTTGTTATGAAAGGAGCTCTATATTGGCTGGAGTTAATTTCAAAACTATTCACCTTCTAGTTAAGAGAGACAGAGGACGTCTAACGATTTATATATCTTCTATTTGGTTTTATCTCTTTGTTTTTATAGGGGCTGTGGCAATTGAACATGTATGAGCTGATTGGATTCAATAAAGAGAGCGAGAGGCAAGAAACGAAGAGATGGAGAGATTGAGAGATTAAAAAACTTATATGGGAAGTTGAAAATAGTGGAGATAGAGAGTCATAGGTGTTATGGAAGCTAAAGTGAAATATATTTTTTATTAATGAAAATAAAATAATAACATGGCTGTTGATGTGGCTCAACAGGAGTATAGCAATAATAAATATTACGTTTCAGTTTTTAGATATAACTAGTTGCAGACCCTTGCGTTGTGTGTGATAATTTATTTTAGAGTTATCTAATATATAATAATAATAATAATAATAATAATCATAATTATTATTATTATCATTGTTGTTGTTTTACTATTGTCTATGTAACTTATGTAAAATTCTTATATGATAAAATTATCCAAATCATGCTATGTAATAAAATAATATTATATTCTTTATAATGCAATAGGATAACATTTAACAATCATAGAGAACAAAAAAGAAAAAAGAAAAAAACTTAAAACACAAAAATAAATTGCTTCAACTCAAAGTAGAGTTATTAAAAATACAAAAAATTAATTACCTAAAGCAGAGATGCAAGAAAAATAAAAAAAAAAATCCACCAAAAAATTGAGAGAGAGAAATAACCTTTTTTGTGAGGGAAGATTATGCATAGAAATATAGAATAGAAAAGATAATGAAAAATTTATAATAAGAGGATAAGAATAAGAAGAAACAAAATAAATGAAGATAAAGGGAAAGATAAAGAGTGATATTAAGGTAGAGGGTAGTGGGGAGATGAAAATGTGAAAGGACTGAGAAATGTTGGAGAAAGTGTAAATGTTAAAAGAAAAAAAAAAGTATGATTTTATAAGGAATTTATTTATTTATTTGTATTTAATTAAAACATTATATGTTTGATTTTTAAAAATTAAATAAATGAAATAAAATATTAATAATTTAATAATATGAAGGATATGACTGAATTTAAATAGTCAATTTTTGTAGTGCTATTGATTTTAGCTCGAATATATATATTTTGCAACATGAAAAATAATAAACCCTATCCATGTAACTAAATTAAAGTTGCTTTATGATGTTGAGTTAACAAAACGAATTGGTGATTACTAGAAAGCTAAGCAATTTTTATTTTTTAAAGAATAAACCTGAAAGCTAAACATGAATTGTCTTGTTTTATTGCTTGTCATTTGGGTGACATTGAAGCCTCGCATAAATTAATGGAGCCTCATTAGACCTATCAACCATTATAGCTCTAAAGAATACCAAAACAAAAACTTAGCATAAATCAGTACTTACCCTTTGCAAGTCAAGAGGCTACACAAACAATCTAACGAACATCATTACCCAACAATGTTTCAACTCACCACACAGCAAAGTAATCATGCAAATGAACTTTGAAATATTCATTTGGTGTTATGATCGATGGTATGTAGCTTTTAGGAAAAAATATGTAATAGTGGTAAATTAAACAACACTATTCAACTACTTAGATTTATCACGATACAAGGAGAACAATAATGCATTATGGACCCCTTTGTTTCTTATGGCTCATACAAAATTTAAACTATTGGAATTAAGAAGAAATATATTTCTAAATATATAAATAGAATCATTTTTGTTAGAAGTCAATCACTGCACATGAGGAGAGAAAAAAAAAATCAAATTAAAAGATAACATATCAAATCTAAAGGGAATTTCATAGAACAAATGTCATGTTGTACAAAAATAACATATATAGAACAACTAAATAGGTGAATTCAAAGCAACCCAAACTAAGAATTTAAAGAAAAACACATGTAATAAAATTAACAATTAAAGAGAGAGAAAAAACTTAAATTACAAAACTAAATTGCATCAGCCTATGAAAAGATAAGGTAAAGGATAGTAGGGAGATGAAAAGTGATATTTAAGTAGAGAGTAGTGGAGAGATGAAAAGGTAAGGGATAGAGAAAATAGGGGTGTACAGCCAACTCGCTAACCCGCCAAAACCGACCTGACCCAACCCAACCCGCCGTGTTGGGTCGGTTTTTAAGGATTAGGAGACTGGGTTGGGTTACAATTTTTTTTTTTTTAATAGCAGGTTGGGTTGGGTTTGGGTTATAAAATTCCAAACCGGACCCGACCCACCCATATATTTAATATATATAGCAACAATAAATACTACACTTCAGTTTATATATATATATATATATATATAGAGAGAGAGAGAGAGAGAGAGAGAGAGAGAGAGAGAGAGATTGGTTTTGCTACTACTACCTTCATGGGTTAAATCAAAGTTTTTTGGGTAGGTGGAATTCATCTTCACTATCACATTTATCTACACCGTAGCAGTGTACAAATAAAAATGAAAGCCGAAATTTTTGTTTAGACTTCAGACTAATCAAGTTATCACATAAACAAGTCTCACTCATTTGAGTTATAAGAAAAGAATTCTATCTAATCAAATTGTTTTGTGTTGAAACATCTTTCTAATCAATCAATAAAACATAGTTTAGTTGAGTCGAACATACAGAAGAGATATATTATATAGCATTGTGAGATCTATGTGAGAGTGATGTTACGTGTACCCTTAAACAAGATACCTCTTTTATTACAGCCTAACAACAATAAAGCTTTAGTCTCAAATTTCGGATCGGCTATGGATCTTAACATATTAGTAAGGGTCGGTTCCATGTATTCCTTTCTTTCATCCTATTCTGTCAGAGAGAGAGAGAGAGAGATTTTATGATTCTAGACCCTTGAACAACCCTCAAAACAATTATTTGATCTCGATTTCCTTCACACATGCATCTGACTTCCACTGCCTTGGTGGACAGCAAATTGAATGCCAAGAGTAAAATTTACAGCCTGGCATATTTGAGAAGCAGAATATTTATATTTCAACCAAGCAACTTTATTGCATCTCCTTCACTGTTGATGAGTTGACTAAAGATAAAATATGTTGTGCAATCTCTGCAGAGGCATTGGGCTTTGCAGCTTTGAGAGCCCTCTCAGACATATCTGCCATTTTGCTCTCATCTCCTGTCAAACGTGAAGACAATTTTATGGAAAAAAAAAAAAAAATGAAAAAAGAACGTTTTAGTTATCTTGGTTTTCATTATTAATAACAATACCCACAAATGACATCCAACATCTTCAAGGACAAATTTATTTAAACAATTTATTAACACGTGGCCAAAAGAATAAAAAAATCAACAACTTATCTCTAACATAAATTTACACATCTAACATAACCATACACGCTCAAACCCAAATATGACATAACACATTTGAAATAATAGAAACACACTCAAAAGTGTAATACACTTGAATATTCTTAATGCTTTTATGTGAAGTTGGAAATAATAATACTGTGAAGGTGGCATGTTCAAAGAAAATAGCAAAAAGGATGCGGACAACCAAAATTACATGCCTCAACCAGATGCATTTTAAAGAGTCCTAAGAAAAATTTCAGGAAATATTAGAGGAAGCCTCAAATTAATAAAGTCCTGAGTTTCAATTTTGTAAAATATCAGAGGAAGCAATACTGGGTATTGGCCTCTGTATCTGTTTAACAAAAAGAACCAATTGGGCTAAATGTTAGGGGAATCATCATCAGGCAAAATATTCAAGCAAGCACTTCAGGCAAAGCAATGCTGGACAATGGCACTGAAGTTTTGAGTACCCAAATGTTAGATGGAGCAACCTCACCTCATTGATGGATCTTCACAAGTAAGAATTGGCAGAGCCCTACAATATAACTGTCAGTTCCCTTCTACAATTCCCACATTGTTTTGCCCTTTGGGAGGGGGTGTTTGAGAGAGGGGGGGGGGGGGGGGTGGTTGGAGGGGGACCCATTCTATTTGCATGTTAAGGATCCTAATGCATTTCACATCTCATCTTTCTAGGATTTCATAAGAACTAAAATTATCTATGTAGCTTAGTAAAGGACAGTGGAACTGCACAAGTATTCTAGAGTTTCATCATGTGAAAATCTGGAAAATCAAGATCTCATTATGATTTGGAAGTCAAATATAGAGTTTTTAAATTCCAGTACAGTAAAGTAATGAATGAACATCCAATAATAACCACAAATCTAGGCAAAAGATTCAACATACCCAATATCTCTTCAATTGCAATGGCAAGGGTGGTTGAATCAAGTTCATCTTCAGTTATAACCTTGCAATCTGCTAAATCAGCCAGTAAAGAAGCATTTCTGAATTGATGTCCTTCAGCAACATTTGGAGATGGTATCTACAAAGTCAGAAAGACATAATTACTCCCTCCTCCCAAAATAGAAGGGGTGCTTTCCTTCTTGCACCGCCCCAAAGTGCATGGAAGCGTAAAAGTTCAAATCTTTTACCCACTGAACTTCCCATATCATCCTTAGATTTCTTGGCACCCCTCAAAGCATTCATGAAAATTGTTCTCTTCATTTTATGTCAATAAAATATGTGCCATTTGCAAAACTCCCATCTACCTTAGGATGGTGGGGAGTGTATCTTTTTTCACTCAGGCAATAAAACCAACCCAATTAAGGACATGAGAAAAATTGAAAACATGGCTGGAAAGTGAGTTTCACATGCAGGGTGATAAAATGCCATATAAGATGAACATATAGGAATGGGTTTATAAGCAGAAATGGAAAAAATATAGAGATGCCAATTTTTTTGGACGTGTGAGAGAGATTGGAAAATTATTAACTTGGGACCTCATACTTCTGTTCTTCAGGATTCATTTTGCCATCATATCATTATGATCATTTTTAACAGTGCCTTCTATGTGCATTTTATGCAGTGTACCGCACACCATCACGAATAATTACATAGTTATGTATTCAGACTTGATCATTATTTTCTAGTTATGAGTTATGACTGATGGATTTCAAGAATCAAGAAAAAGGAATGTCAGTCAGATGCAATTCCTAGATCCCACAGAAAAATTATTAGGAGCATCATTAGAGCGCACACATTCAAAAAGACGCATTGGGCATAACGTCAATAGATTTTTCAGAGATATTATCTTCTGGACCTTCCAATCATCATCAATATATATATATATATATAAAAGCAAAGACCTAATGCGGAAGTGCATGAGGTTTTGCCAACTGGAACTCTACTTTTGCATTTAGCATTTTCTTTACCTCTTTCATTATTTTTTTTTTTACTTTTACCCAAAAGTTCACATTTAATTATTTTACTATTATCTCATTAATATCTTATTAGTTGCCTAAGCTTACACCACGCGTTTCTCTATTCTTCATATCTTATAGCATACCCATTGTTTTAGTATTTAAAAAATAAAATAAAATAAGTAAGGACTAATAGTAATAAGGTTCTACCAAATGACACATTCTATGCAAAGAGGATTGAAATATTCTCAAGATAAGAATAAATTAATTATTAACTTTTTGGTTCAATTGTTCATGACTTTTCTAAATAAAAAATAAATATTCTTTGTATCATTTGGTTCAATGTTTCAAGACTTTTTATCCCTCACACATACACACAAACTTCTTTGCATTTTAATTCACAATTTTCACCTCTTGCACTTCTACCCCTTTATCTATACCTAGCCATACCCCTTTAAGCCATCCTATGTCAAATGTACACAAACCAAAAATGATGTCATTTATCTTCAATCCTTCGATGACACCTACCTAGCTCTAACATTGTTGTTTCATTTAATCCTAATCCGGATGAGTTGCCTGCAACCAAGGGAAGGGGGCTTTCATTTTATATTGAGTGACAACATACAACAATTACTATTTTGAAGTTAAGGTTGGATGCTGTGGATTTGTGGTTTTTGTAAATGATGTAATTGACTGTGGGTGTTTAGTATGTGTATTTGTTTTTAGAATTAAGAAGAAAGAAAAAGACACGTTCTATATCAACTTTTATTCTATAATGTTCTTCCATTTTTTTTTAATATATTTTATTTCTCATCATTGCAATTGAATATTTATATTGGATATATGTGTAAAATTTATAACTGTTATTTTTTATAATGAAATCATTACAAATAAAGTTCTATAACAATTATGTTATAATATTTATACAACATTCTTCAAAACCATCTTATGTAAAATATTACAATATTATCCGTGTATCGCACGGGTAACTTCCTAGTGAGTATAAAGATTGAGCTTTCCACAATAAAACTTAGATTCATATCCAAAACTCAAACATGTCTATTATTTATTAATTTTTTAATCTTATATTCTCATCAGGCATGTATGTCAGTCAAATGCAGTTCCTAGATTCAGTACAGAAAAAACCTGATCAGCATCATTAGAGCACATACATTCGAAAGAGCTGCATTGTGCATAACGACAATAAATTTTTCAAGGATAATATCTTCTGGACCTTCCAACAATTATAAAGTTAGTTAACACCTTTAAAAAAAAAAAAAAAAAAATTAAACATTGTTATTTATAATTTGATTTTACTTCTTCCATCTCCCCGAATCTTCCTAGAAGAAACAGAGCCACTTAAATAATCATAAATCATCTTTTTTGAGAGGTAATAACTAATAAATGAATACATGAATCACTAAGATCAAATTTTCAAAATTTACAAGATGAAAGTATTAGATGATTAGTTCAAACTTCAAAACTTTTCCTTTTCATGTAAATTGTTCGTGCAGATGTAAGATACCTATCATGAAATGCCAAAAAATAAAAACACTATCCTACTTGATTTGTCAAATTAGATCCCAAAATGTTATAATCTCATATATGAAAATTAGTACAATATAAAAGGAATTTTTATTTAAAACTTTTTCTTAAATTTAAAAAGGAAGTGAAAAATGAAGCTTCTTTACCAGAATAGAAGGTTTCCCAGTGGCCAAGATCTCATAGCAAGTCATAGCACCGGCTCTAGAAATGATAAGATCTGCAGCTGCATATGCTAAATCCATAGAGTGCATAAACCTTCATAAAACAGAGGCACATTAGACTAAAAGGAACTAATAACCAAGTAGATTATGAATTACACCTGAAGACAACCATTAACTTATACTGAGTTGAAAAAACTAGGAGAGGATTAGCAAAGGTAGGCCAAGGCAACAGCTATCAAGTGTAGGGCAAAGAGATATTACTACCCAGAAGTCTAAATGGTTAGTTGAATTGACTAAAGATACGAAATAGGATACATACAGGAAAATCTAAAAAAATGTAGGTTACATGACAGTTTATAAAGACCTTTTCAACTGATGATTTTTTTTTTTTTTTGTTGGGGGGAGGGGTGGGGGGGTGTGGCGGGGCAGACATAATCCATCATGCAAAGCAGCTTCTTAGCACTAAGATGGGGATGTAGAAAGATCCTAAAAAGTTAAAAAAAAAATACATATGAAGTTCAAAATACATTCTATTCGAGAGAGTAAAAAAAACCCACTTGCTCTGCTGCTTATATGTAAGAGAATAGAGGTAAACTTTTTCATAACTATTCGAAAGTAGTATCCAAGTACCCAACTAGAATATCTATGGAATAATCTTTTGAAATTTATAGTTATGTAGTTTCTCCCCTATAATATCTATGACATCAATAGACAACAATTAACCTTGGTTGTCACAAGTTTCATGCTTCTTCATGGTCATGCAGAAAAACCAGTTTGATTCTATCGTCTGCTTTTCACTATCACACTGTTAAGCAGGGAAAATCTGGCATGTTACACACCATTTTTTGTCACAAAATTGTTAATTAATATATATTAACAAGTTCACTTCAAACCAACAAGGCAGCAAGCAATTGCATTTACAGAAACACTCAAAAGTAATGGAATCATGAATAGACTAACAAATAGATTGTATCTCATTCATACAGAGAACCACTTACGGTGTCAAATACAAATGCGGGTGAGTTTTTACAAGGCTCTCCATCTCATTATAAGACTCAACTCCGGTCTGCCATATAATAAACAAGTTGTTGTTTTGCAACAGCATCTGATAATACAAATTCAACATAGCAATATTAATAGCATTAGCACCCAATGACCCTCCAAGCACCAACAAAACCTTTCCCTTCAAATCCCCCTCCTTCCCTGACTTAGGAAAGAACCTCAACCTCGCTGCTGCCTTTGGCACGTAATGCCTCAATGCCATCCTCACCGGATTCCCACACACCACACATTTATTCTTCCTTGGAAAACAATCAGTGGTCGAATTAAACGCCACGAAAACAACCTCAGCCAAGAATGAAAGAACCCAGTTGGCAATCCCTGGAACTGAGTTCTGCTCTTGGATCACAACCTTAATGCCTTTCAGCCAAGCAGCTAGGCATATTGGGAACGAGACGTACCCGCCAGTACCAACAACAATATGAGGATCAAATTCCGAGAGTTTTCGATGACTTTGGATCAGGCTTTTTATCAAGCGGATGGGGAGCAAGAGGTTTCGTGGGGAGATAAAAGGTCGGGCTAGGGGAGAGGCGGGGACGGAGGCGAAGGCATAGCCAGTGGAGGGGATTCCAGCGCTTTCCATGCTATCGGGTGTGCCTAGGAAGAGGATTTGGACGTTGGGGTTGGTGATTTTGAGCTCGTCGGCTATGGCGACTGCAGGATATATGTGGCCACCAGTGCCACCAGCGGCGAAGACCACACGGAGAGTGTCAGTGGCATCATTTTGCGTGGTGGGTATTTGCTCATTTGGTTGCTGGTGTTCGAGGGAGAGACAGCAGAGGAGCTTGAGGGACCTGAAATGGAAAAACAAAAAACAGAGAGAGATCAGTAAACTCTGTGTGTGTGTGTGAGTGTGTGTGTGTGTGCGCGCGTGTCAAAGAGAGAGAGAGAGAGAGAGAGAGAGATGCAGAGCTTGCCTGGATTGGGGTTTAAGTGGTAGAGTGAGAGAAAAGGAGGAGGGGAGAGAAGAGTAGAATGGTAAGTATGGGGGTTTTGGAGAAATGGAAATGGCCATTAGAGCTGGGGAAGAAGGAATTTTGATGGGTGCATTGGTGAAGAGTGGACTTGTATTGAAAGTCAGAGTAAAGAGTGTGGGAAAGAAAACTGGGTGGTGAGTTGAAAGTGGGTATCTCAGACACAACTCCACTGGTAGTGGTGGGGGTGGAGAACTAAGGAGGGAGTTCCAAGTAATGGGAGATGAGAAAGACAGTTGATAAACAAACACTGTTTAATAGTGGCGCACTGGCGCCTCCTACTCAAGTCTTAACTACAATTGAGTTTTGAGAGTTGCTGTCCTACTCCTATCAATGCTGATTTTTAGTTCCAGTGCATGAAGTATTGGATTTGTTAAAATAGTGACATTTCTTAAAAAATAAACACGTGTTATAATTTTAATAATCCAATTTAATTAAACGTTGGACCCAAACCTCACCTCAAATTGAAAATGTCTCTAGGGATGATCATGATCAAGGATGGCTATTTTGTACCGCCTAGTCCCACCCTAGGCTATGATGAAATAAAGTGGAAATTAAGAACTAGGCGATATGTTATTATTGTGAGCGTTTGGGCTGAGCATCCGCATCTCTCAGTCTGCGTTTTCAGATTTTTTTTTTTTTTTTTTGTTTTTCCTTTCCTTCAATGAACAGTACAATCACATGGATGTGAAACCATTTTTACTGTAACAATACTGTAGCACTGTTTATGCATTTAAAAAAAATATTAAAAATGAATCATTTACACATTTTAAAATTATTTTGTTACTGTGTTTTTAGTTTTTAGTTTCAGCAACAATAAATTCAATCCAAATGGACCCATTATGTATTAGATTTATGTGCTATTAGACTGTTGGTGTTAAAAAAACTTGGTTTGTATTACTAAGTATTTCAATGCATATTCTTCTATAAAAATAAGTATTTAAATGCATATATATTAAAACTTTTTTTTTTTTGTTATGATATTTTCTTATTAAACACTTTGAATAATATTATTCAATTCTTACTTAAAATTAGTTTTTATTTGATGTGATAAATTTATTTAGAATTTTTAGTATATTTATATTATTGAAATAGATTTTTATATAAAAGAAAAAATAAAATTGTAATAGATGTGGAGCAAGGCAAATTGACGAGTAGTGTTTTAAGCGATAAGGCTGGGGGAAATAAAGTTTGCCCTAACATGCGAGCTGGGACGAGGATGGAGCAAGAAAAAACCTTGTGAGGCATGGGTGAAATTCTCATCCTTCGACCCTACTCTATCCTGTTGCCGTTCATTGCCCATTATAACTAAAAACACAACTTTAAGTCATGATTTAAAACTTGAAAAAAATTATGTTTTCATTTATAATGGGCAGTTTGTTTTTGTACACAGTGTGTGCAACAAAAAATTATTTGAGTAAGACGGAAAAAATTCAGATGATTTTTTTTGGTATAATAACTGGACTGTTTTACGAACTCTGCTTATACTTGAAGTTGAGGGAGGTAGAGAAATTGCTCAATAAAGAAATATCTGGTTTACATATAATTCTGTTCGTTCGGGATTGTCTCAGTTTCAAATAAAAAAAGAAAAACAACTGTTCGTTAGACAGTGTTTAAATTGATTAAAAATCTTTCTTGAATTTATCAAATTCAAATAACACTAAATTGTGACCCCTTGTATTATTGTGAGTGTGATTCAATATATAGTTTTCATCAAATACTTTTGTACTTTTCAAAATGTGATTCAAATTATATTCAATATACAGTTTTCTTAAGTTCTCACACCGGATAGTCTCTCTATTGTCATTATAATGTAGGTTAACTGTTAGAAACATTTTCATTTGAGAAAAATGCACGTGAATGTTTCAGGATTCGAAGATCAACTAACAAAATAACGTGCTTATTGGACTTTTTTTTTTTTTTGGTTGGGATAAAACGTGCTAACCGGACTTAACACACAACACACAGCTTGTTTTAAGGCTATGCATGTTATTAGATTCCCACATGGGCAAATAGAATATCTAGAATTGAGTGTTTTACGAAATCCAAAAGTCACCTTTAGACTCCTATGCACATTTTACTACAAATTTTATCTATTTTGCAATTAACAGTCCAAATAGTTAACTAATCTGATTATTGTGCTATTTAGATAAATTAGTAGTGGGTTCCAGTTAGCTCAACTGGTAAAGTCTCTGATGGTTGTATAAGAGATCTGGGGTTCAATCCTCGCCTACACCAAAAACTGATTGGTGTCTTGGTCTGATAATAAAGAGCAATTATCAGGAGCGGACGCCATAGGTTGAAACTCTCTCAAAAAAAAAAAAAAAAAAAAAAAAAGATAAATTAGTAAATCAAACAATCACATGAACAATCTCACACATACAAGAGATGATGGATTGTTCACGAAGTGAAAACCCAATAAGGAAAAACACTCCAAGGCCATGCCTAGCTCGTCAAATCCACTATGAAACAGTCGCAATACTACCAACTTACAAGACCTTCCGTATACATTGTATATTAGCTTCTTGCTCTTACCGCAACTACTAATCTGGCCATTGTCTTCACAATTCTTCAACGCTATACTTTGATCGCTAACTGCAAATCGATCTCTTGATTACTCCAAGGCTACTTGAAGATTTGATCATTGCCTCTATGGTTTCTAACAACACTCTAATATCAATAAAGTGATCTTTGTGTTGTGGGTGTGAATCTCCTCTCAAAAATTGGTCAATTGGAGTGGGTGAAGAAATAGATGGCACTTGGTTAGGTTTTCGCATGATACACTCTTTGGCCATCAAGCTTTTTGTCTTAATGATATTAGGGTTTTAATTTCATTCTTATATGGGTAACACTTGAGGAGTGATTAGCTCCACAAACAATTGAGAAAATCCCAATTTGTGAATTTCCATAACAAACTCGCTTGACCGAATGTTTTGTAAGTTTTAGAAGAAACTATTTGTCTAATAGAATTTTGAATTGTGTAACTTTGCTTGACTGGTCCCAACTTCACTTAACTGAATTTCCTTGATATGTACCATGGAGAGCTTTCTTATAAGTTAAGAAACAATTACAATGAAATTTTGACATTACAAGTATAATTTTTTACACAACTATTTCTACTATAAATATCCTAACAATCTCCCTCCTTCTCAATTCTCTAAGGAAAGACCCTAAACAAACTCAAGAACTAGAATGCAACAATAAAGTAAACAAAATATCATATCATATCATAAAAGATTATAATTTGGCCAGACAATAAATCTTCATCAAAAGACTACAATGATCAATAAAAAAATAAATCAATTATCCGAACATGTTAACATAGCAACTCCTCCTTGGTCATTGATGCAGCCTTCTTAGCAAGGGAGTCAATACCGTACCGGAGGCCGTTTCGGTTTGGTTATTGGAACGAAATATTTCGGTACCGGTCTATACCGGTGTACCGTTTCGGGTTTACCGCTATTTATAATAATAATAATAATTTTCTTAAAGTCTATACATTTTATGTTATTTAGGACTTTCAGGATTTGTTAATACATTTTAAGAATAGCTAAATTTCCATCTATGACTCATGTAATTTATTAAATAGAGTAAATTAAAACTAAATGCCATTAGGAGTTGGCACTTGCCCATCTAAGCAATTGACCAAAAAAAAAAAGTTATTGAAAATTTGAAAGAGCAAAATAAGCATTCAGCCCAAAAAAAAAAAATATATATATATATATATATATATAGCATAACAAGCATTAAAGAGAAGAGATAAGGACCAAGCAGTCACGTGGGCTTTGGAAAAAGCCAATAAAATAAAAGCCTATTAAGCTTTGGGCGGAGAAACCAAGAGAAAAGGAGCTGAATGTGGGTACAGCACCCACAGCTTGACCAGTACATCGTCAATGTAAAATTTAAAACATTCAAAACCTGTGTAGAGAAAGAAAACAAGCGAAGCAGACGAAGTGAGATCAGCGGCTCAAAAGAAGATCTAAGCGGCTAAAATGAAGAAGAAGATGATTTTGTTGATGATCTGGCACGCTGATGCTTCAATGATGACCATTAGTTGCTGTAAGTATAAAGTTTTTTTTTTAAAAACCCATTTAAATTTGTACCGGCCGGAAATGCAAATACCGCCGAAAAGCTCTGAAATCCGCCGGAATAGCCGAAATGAGCCGGTACACCCCGGTATTTGGGGCGGTACAATTCAGCCTTATTTCGGTACCGGTTAAGGTGCCGGAACGGAATATTCCGGCGGTACCGGCCGGTACGGTACGAAATCGTCTTCCTTGCTTCTTAGGCCTTTATTGTCTTCTGGCATTCATCCATTGTTATTGTTCATTGTCATAATCAAGGGTGGAACTAGAATTTCAAGAATGGGGGGCCAAAGATAAAATTTTAACTAATGTAATAAGGTTATATATGAAATATAAGGTGTTTTAGGAGCGCCATCCATATATATTTTCGAAAAATTTAACTATATGTAAGAGTGAAAGTCAATTTTTTGCAATCTACATGGTCCATTCTCCATCCATTTAGGGAATTTATGGTCATATTCAAGGCATATTCAAGGCATCTTCATCTTCACAAGCTTTCTCTACAAATTCTAGTTGTCTTTAAACTCTCACATTGAATTTGAAGGGGGTGTCGAAGATAGATAGTATAAAGGAAGAGAGAAGCATAATCCTAGTCAAAATCCAAGCCCAATACTTGGTGCACAAGCAAAGTAGTTATTTCTTTTTAGTTGAATATTTACAATGGGAGAGGTAGGATTTGAATTCAGGATGAACTTCTTTGACAAACCAAGATATGTCAATTGAGATTAAAGGCTCTTGGCATACAAGCAAAGTATTCTGCTTGTACTACAAGCTTATTAACTATGACTTAATTTGTGGTTAATGTTTGGTTTAATATCCTATAAATATCTCACATTGAGTTCATTGTAATATTTGTAAGGTTGAATTTAATCAACCATTGTGTTGGCTTTATTCCGTGCCAAATTTGCTTGTAATTTAACAATTAGTAACCCTGTATTTAGGTAGGAATCATGTAAGAATAGTAAGTGAGAGAGTGTGAAGAAATGCTCAAGATTGTGCAAGGATGTAGAGACTCGTGGCTAGGACTTGCAGGTAACTTGCGACTGGCAAGCCGCCAACTGCAGCACACAAGTGAAGCGTGCAGAGAAGATGAACAGTCACGCCAGCTAGAGCACTACATGACAAAAAGTCCAGCCTGTCGTTCTATTATCTCGCGACTTAAACTCGCAACTCAGTCAAGTTGCGAGGCCAAGCCGCTAGCCAGCCTTATTTTGAAAAAAAACCTGACTCTTCGCATTCCTCTCTCACTCTAGTATAAGTACCCCTTATACCCACGAAATGTAGAGAGATTTTAAAGAGAATTTTGAGAGAGAAACCCTAGAGAAAAACAAGATTGATTCATCCACAATCTTTACATAGAGACTCTTCAAATTCCTCTACTCTCATCCTCTTCATTGTTACATCCTTGAGACGTTCTTACCCAAATCCTTTTCTCATCATACTCACATTTGTGAGAAGGCTATTTGGTGCTTTGGGAAGCAGTTAGGAAGGGACTAATGGTCATTGGTTGATGCTATGAGTTATAGCGGAATCTGGTAAGCTAAAGAAGACAAAAGTTCGGTGTAACCTCATTGGAGTAAGAAGCTTAAAGGGCTTATGTACACTGAGTAGATTAGGCTTGGAGGGTCTTTTTCTATTCATGTATCCCAACTTCATTTTTTAGTGGATTATTGACCTCTTGGAGAGCAGCAGAAAGGTTTTACACCGAGGGTTTCGGTTTCCTCTTCGATAACACATCGTTGTGTTGTCCTTGTGTTTGCATCTCTCTTCCCTTAGTCTTTGCCATTTAATTTCTGTGGTGGATGTGATTTTATTTGGTTTAGATTGTTTATCAATTTTGGTATAAGCTTATAATCATTTTCCGCACATACATTGTTTGATATAAAACTTGAATTGGTAATCTGTAAATTGGGGGTCTAAACGTTCATAGTGGTTTATACACTTTTTAAACATTCAATATGGAATTCAGTATGGTAAAAATGTAGCCATCAAGAACTTTCCTTCTTTGACCTAAACCATATGATCAAACCATGTGTGGGTGGCTTTTTTCTTTTTCTTTTTTTTTTATTTGGTGTGTGTGCGCGCGCCATTAACAGACTTAGGCTAAGGCTTTTCAAGCTTGAGGAAATTGGGTCTAGCCCTCTCTACAGGATGGACCTTGCAATTCAGTTTGTGCACAAACAACACACTCCAATACAATAAAGAACAATGCACAGGATATCCCAATAATTGTTAGCCCAAAAAGTGTTAGGAAATCAATAAATATGAAAATAGGTGCCAAATAAGTATAAGAATTTGTAAATTGCTCTCTGTAGAAAAACGGACTAAGAAGATCTCAACACCAACTTACATAGCCTTACTACCAACTTTGGACGAAAACTATGTAGTTTGGAGTAAGAGTCCAAATAGCCTGCAGAAGGTATAAATAGTTCTCAATAGGAGAGGGAAAGATTCATTTAGTGATTCATGCTAACTTTTTGTTATTCTGCCATGAGTACTCTAATTGTTTTTCTCTTATCACTTTCTACCATAAACGCCTCTAAGAATCTCTTAGATGTTACCTTCTACTTTCTTTCTTTTTTTCTCTCATTTCTCCAATTAAGCTACCTTGATTTCCATCTACCTGTTCATAGTCCTATCCCCCTTTTTATACACAAATTTGAACAACCATTCTCCCTATTTTGCCCCCTCTTTCCCTCTTTTCCCTAATCAAACTTGGACAATAAGGTTCCACCACCCACATTTCTTATTGGCTGTTCAACTTAGTCAAGATGCCTCTGTTTGCTTCAGAGTTGGTGGTCTTCCTATTTTTTTGGGTAGATCCTAGTCTGCCATAAGACCGCCTAACTATTTCCTCCTAAAACGGAAAAGGAGCAATTAATGCTCTTTGTTTGGACTCCTAAACGTGCATTGCATGACTCCCATTAGCCCTTCCTTTTATGGCAAAGATCCTTATTCAGAAAAGCATCTTCAGAAATGAGACTTGGCAAGATGCCAAACTAAGGTCTTTCCCCCTCTTTACCAAATTACTTCTCCTAAGCTTCATCAGTAATAGGCATGGTTTTAAAAATTGGACCGATGGCAAAACCAATTGCCTTAAGTTCTTGATTTTTACTAGTTTTGGCCATTTTTACTAGACCAAATTGGTACTCGGTACCTAGTTCCCGGTTGAACCAGTCGAACCAATTGGTCCGATTCGGTATTTAAAACCATGGCAATATGTTCTACCCCTCTTGCATGGTCGAGGATGTAGAAGGGTAAGACCCTTGTCTTTCTTGCTTGCATGTCTTGGATCTTGGTGTTGTTGTGTTTCATATATTTTTTCTTTTTGCATGTACCTCTATTTCTCTTTCTCTTTCTCTTTCTTTTTGTTTTTGTTTTTGTCATGCCTTCTTTGTTGAAAACAGTGGGTAGTTCTTATCTTTTATACAAAGGGAATTGGATCTTTATGGGTCAAATATTCTCTACTAGATCAAAAAGGGTTTTAGGCCAAATTTGCTTAGGTCATCCTACAAAAGATGTATTTCGTTTGTCCTCTCCTCATGATTTTTGGGCTATGCTTGGCCCAAGTTTACCCTTCTTGAAAGATGCCCCTTATAGAGGTCACCCTTCTTGCTTCGTTCCCCCTTCAAGGGATTGTAGGCCATCCTTAGGTCTAACTTATTACCCAATTCTAGGACATTCTGTTGCATATTGCTTTCTCTTACATTTCTCTCTCTTAGGCTTTTATATTCTCTTGTTCATCTTGGGCCTTTGGGCTTGACCCATTGATTTTTCTTGCTCTCGACTTTCTTGCTAGGCCCTTAAGCCTTGCTTTTTATTAGGATTTTGGACTCCTCTTGTTGGGCCCATGATAGGTGAAAAAACTGGTATCAACACTATGTCATTTATGCGTTCTCTTTTCCTCTTTACTCTATTTAATTTTAGATTTATAACTATCACAAACACCAAACTTTACAAAATTTCTTGCCTTGATTACTTACTAGGCATCCTTCCTTTGTTCGATTGAAATGTTGCTCTTATTTTTTTTGTTATCTAAAATTTTCTGTGCGGTTTCAATCAGCGTTTTTGCGTACGGGGAATTTGCCTTTAACTACCATATCCATCTATAGGATAACAGTGTATAGATCCACATTAATATGCTTACAAATAAAAGAGAAAGCTAGAGTTTTAGTTTAGAGTAATCAAATGATCACATCACCAAATCTCACTCATTTGAGTACAGAGAAGAGAACTCCGATGGCTACAATTTTCCGATCAAATTACTTTCTGTTAAAACTTGAAACCTGTTGCTAAATAAACAATAAAATACAGATATTTTGGTCATTGCAATTTGGAACTATATATTCAAGGTTGAATATTTGGCATATAGGATCTACTTAGAACATAATTAATCACATAATCAATTTCACACTTGGCTGTATTAATGAAAGTTTAGATTGAAAAATTGTTATAGGAACATGCCCAGTTCTCCCCCTTTTTTACTTTCAATGTATCTGGGCATTAGTTTATGCCACCTACTGGTCAGATAGCATAAGCCAAAGTAAGAGCTTGACAAAAGCAACACTAATGATTTTTTATTATTAACCCATTCTTTTACCTATATTTAGAGAGAATAGTTTGCCAAAGCCTATTCTATGATTTCCCTTTTCCAGATATTAGTGGCTACTAATTTGCTTTACAACTTTGAAAATTTTTCTGTCATAGCAAATAGGGGTGTCCATGGGTTGGGTTAGTGCCCAACCTGGACTCGACTCGCTCAAGTCGGGTGGAACAAAAATAGACCTGCAACCGACTGCTGACCACCGACCACCATGGTTGAGTAAGCCAAGCTCACAGGAGCGATCGGTCGGGTTGGTCGAGTCCTATGATGAGCGATGGCGAGTGGAGGAGAAGATCATCTTCGTCGATTTGAGTTGAAGGCTGATTGGGTCTAACGGTTATCGCCGGATTTGAGTAGATCGAAGCCCAATCTAACCAAGAATAGTCGGATTTGTGTAGATCTAAGTTAGATCTAACCTAATACCATCGGATTTGAGCAAATCTAAGCGAAGGAGGAAAGTAGATCTTGGTCGGATTTGAGTGAATTTGAGCAAATAACATCGGATCTGAGCGAAGGAAGACCAAGGGTGGCCCAATCAAAGTTGAGGAACATTGGATTTGAGCGAGGGAAGACCAAGAATGGTTGGATCAGAGTGGAGGAACACCAGAACGTCATTGGATCTCGAAGGATCTCGCTAGATTTGGTCCAAAATTCATAATATTTCACTAGAGAGGATGATTGTTTCGATTCGGGTCAGGTGTTACGGATTTTGAAAGGTAAAACCAGCAACCGACCCGTGTGGGGTCGGGTTAGAGAGTTCGAACCCGCATCTGACTGCCAAAGATGTCGGATTGGGTGGCAGCGGGTCGGGCTCGGGCAATTTGGGTTGGTGGCCAGGTGGGTTGGACAGCCCTAATAGTAAATAAGTCAAGAATCTAGCTAACACATCTTTTCTTTTTCGAGGTAGAATTTTAATGTAACATAAGGGTCTAGCATTGTGATGAACATTAATATAATTTCCTATTAATGAAAGCAATTGGTACTTATGATTAATTAAAGGTTTAATTGTTATAAAAGAATACCAAGGAGTGGAGAATTTAGATCATTTGGGAAGAGATCAAGAAGGAACAATGAAATTGAAAAAATGGTCTATATGTAGTAATGATCACAAAAAAGTTAATGAGATCAGATTGTGTTCATTGTTTTGTTTTGAGATATCTGACAAAAAAGTTGAGATTTTGCTTTCTCAATGATCTTAAATCACTAAGATTAAGAGCAGTTAAATCCTTCACAGATTTGTGCACTATTTTTCTACCCTCATTGTCAAAAAAGAATAAAAGTTGTTGAGCTTGTGGCATCTGAAACTGTAAAGGCATCTGAAACTTCAGTTTGCAGTCTATATCTAAACCTCAAACATACACACGCGCACGCGCACATGCACATATATATACACACACATACATATATGGTATAACTTTAAGGAATGTTACACCACCTAATAACTTTTTATTGGATTAATTTTTAAAAAATCCAAGCGTTAAATTATATGTTCATTATGTTCTTAACAAGTACACTAAGTTTCATGTCAATCAAATGTTATTTACCATTTGATCTAGAAGCCCATATTTTACGCACAATTTTAAATGCAAAAACTTAAGATTTAAACACATGATTGATGACATAGTTATTGATTTCTGATCATCTTGAAATTGAAATTTTGCAAGCATGTAGAGTATAGAAATAGAATTTAATCCAACGATGGATTTGTTAAAATTTGAATCCAATAAAGAAATAACAAGTGGTGTAATATAATTTAAAGTTACGACTACCATTGAACTTTCAATTTCGTTCTCAGGATTTGTTCTTTGGTTTTTGACATTTGCTACAGCACCATCATAAATATTTGCTAAAAATATTTATTCTTGTTTTATTAAACTTTTCTCTCTCCTCATGTTAGAATTCATGCACACAAACTTCAACAATGGAGGAACTGACAGAGTAAAAACGAGAGAAAGTTTGTATCTGAATGAATTCGTGTACAGATAAATAGTAACCTCTGGTTCTTATATAGGAAGAACAGACGCACGGGTAAAGTCTAACAAACTAACAACCAAAAATATCAACTAACACCTGTCTAAACTACCAGCTAACTAATTCTATAAAGCTGGCATTACAAGATAAGCATAATTTTCAAATTAAAAAGAAAATTACAAGTAAATAAGATTTATTGAAAGACTAATCTAACTATTTATATCATCCTTATCCGTTTACCCAATTTCTTATTAAAAACAAAATACAATCTTAAAACGATAAAATTAAATAAAATAGAGGCACATAATTAACAAGCACCTTATCAACTTCAATTAAAGCCAGCCCCTTATTGTATTAGTTCAATATAACTTATTGAGATACATAGATTGAACAAACTAGAATAAAGTAGATTTTTACCTTATGATCTGATGCTTCAACCACCATCAATTTTAAATTTTTCCATGGAAATGGCAGCACAGAAAAATGAAGATGACTCAGTCCCTTGTTGTCCATCACATATGAGAAACAGAAAGTATATTTGTACCCTTGAATGAAAGAAGGAAACCAAAGTCCAACCCAAAATCTACCGCACTCAAAATTGTTTATATTTGCCTAATTGAATTAGAGTGGCTGTGACGTTCTGTTCTGCTGCTGTGAGTCTGTTGGCAGCTGTTTGGAAGCATCTGATAATGCTATAGCTGCTGCCGCTGCTGTCATGGTTTTGTATTGAGGAGGTAGTGGCGCAGCTTGATGAGTGTAATACACTTGGTCATTTGGAGGATTGGTGTATTCGAAACCATAATTAGGATTAGCAGATGAAGCAACAGCTATGGACTGAGATGGATGGTGCATCTGAGGATACCCCACATATTGTTGCTGAAATTGGTTACATGGGACTTGAACCAATTGCTGAGTTGGTGTCACTAATGTTCTGTATCCACTAGCAGCCATTTCTGGCTTAGCAGTTGTAGTTGTCTTTGTGGTGTAGATGGGTGGAATTGCATCCTTGTAAGCTGCCGGATTTGGAGGCGTCAGTGGGCGGCTAGTGTCAGCCATGTTAGATTGCATAGACATGTTGTATTGTTGTGCCTGCGAAACGGACATTACATACATTTGATATTGCTGATCGATTGGATGATGAAGTTGCTGCTGTGACGGCGAAGCGTACACTGGATAGTATGATGACATTGGCACTGGACTTGTGGCAGGGTGAGGCATATAATGCGTGCTGCTAGCATGAACAAATTGTTGTTGCTGCTGGTGCTGATCCAATTGGGATATGTAGCTAGGATCCTGAATATGTTGCAGTTGGGCTTGAGAACTTGAATCTGGAATGTCACTTTTTGTATCTGGGCTATTAGGACCTCTGTTGTCTCTAGGGACAACATGAACTTGGTCTTGATAGTACACAGGTATTGAGACGGAGCTTGCAGATGTAATGCTACCATCACTGGATGGTCAAAACAATCAAAATAACCATTTCAACATTTGATAATTATTTTCAACAGTAATAAGGAATTGATTAATTTCCAATCTTCCCCTATGTTGAATGAAAATTATCATTTAGCTCCTAACATCAAATAAATAAACTCCACAGTGAACAAAACATAAAGTTTTCAAGTAACCCCAATACATTTGTTTGTTCCCATATTGACTATCATTGAAATACATGGATCAATACAAGAACTAAACAAAATCCAGGGAAAAAGTTAATTGAAATTGTAATAGACAATACCTGGCTACCGAATCTGGTGAAGGCAAACCATGACCTCCAATACCAGCCTTCAAATGCGCTGTCTGCAGCGGCAATGGAGGCTTTCGAAACCCAACTGGCACCCCATGATCTGATTTTTCATCATCGGAGAAAACCCGATTGACAGTCTCATTACGAACAACCATAGGATGAACAGCTGCAGTTGATGCCGCAGTAGTACTTGCAGCAGCCACAGCTGTAGGAAGTGGAGGAACAGGAGCATTTAAAAGGCCAAACCCATCATCTTGCTTCAACCCAGTTGGCGCAAAAGTAACCTGTGCAATCTGTTCTTCCATCCCAACCTTCTGATCCTCAACACGAACACGAATAGGAGGCAAGTTAGACATTGAAGGAGACGAAGAAGTCGATCCATATGATGAAGTATTCTCCACCGTAGATGAGTCAGGCATGGAGTGCAAATCATGAACATTACTCTTCACCTGCTTATTATTGTTCGTATTAGTATAAATCTCAGCCTCGGCCTCGGCCTCCACATCATTGCAAGAGTCACTACCTCGAACCCCATCAAGATGTAAAACACCCATGGTAGCCGAATCAGATAGACCTCTAGGGAGTATCCCAGCATTGTTAAGTGCATCAACAAACCATGTCTCGGACTTAGCATCGTTGAGGAGTGACCCCATGGAAGCAACAGTCTCAGGCTTTGAGAGGAAGAGAAACAAACGCAGACGTGAAGGTTTGAAAGGAGAGACAGAGGTTGTACGGTCATACTCTTCGATCATGTTGTCAAGATCTTCATCAGTGGTGACAGAAATGAGTGAGTCAAGTTCTTCGTTTGGGAGCTGGTACTTGAGAGTGAAGGGACGACCATCGAGGAGGGTGCGGGAGAGGCGGGAGCAGAGGTCGGAGAGGGAGGAATGGCGGTCGACCACCACGATACGAGTCTCGCCGCCGATATAGCAGAGGGACTTGTCATGGGGACGGGGGATGATGTGGCCACCATAGCTGCACATGAAGCGGAGCTTGGCATTTGGGAGATGGGGTAGATGCTCATCAACCCATGTTTCGGCGTTGTCACGGGAGCGGGGAGAGGAGTCTACTGAGTCAGGATAGTTGAGCTGGATTGCGGTGGCATTGGCATTGGCATTGGAAGTGGTATTGGTGGTGGGGGCTGTGGTGATGGTGGTGGGGAGAGGCGGAAGAGGTGGGGGATCCATTGTTGAGGTTTGTGCAATTGGTGGACAAAGAAGAGTTGGTGTTAATGAAAGCTGATGCTCTTATCTTAGGTTTTACTTCAACTTTTATTAATATTTTGACTTTTGAAGTGAGAAAAAGAAAAAGAAAAAAGAGGGGTGAATTAGGCTTTGGATCTTTGCTAACTTGAAACACACCATTTTGTTTCTATCCATTACATCACCTTTGAGTATTGAACTAGGAAAAGGATCTTATTATCCATTTCATGATTTTGGATTAAATTTATAAATTTAAAGATATATAGTCTCACGTTATTTAGAGTGTGAAATGATGCGAAACTTTGTCTTCATATTCTCAAGGGGAAAAAGAAAATCACCATGAACTTGGAAAAAAAAATAGAGGGATTATGAATCTAAAGGAGATTATTCATGTACATTGGCCCCATCCTCGCATGCACCCCTTTTGACATAGAGGCTTGTGAGGAAACAGGCTATAGGGTAGTTGATGGTTTGCTTTCTCAATAATGAAGGTGGTTGGTACAATATTTTCATAAAAGAACACACAAAAAAAAAAAAAAAAAAAAAAAAAAAAAACTAGTCTCATCACACGTGCTTTGCCCGTGTGATGAAATTCTTTTTTCATTTTTTTTTAATTTTTATTTTGGGTTTAGTATTATAATGTTTAAAAGTAAGACAGAGATAGTGTCCTAATTTGTAGAATTTTTCTCTACATGAGTTTTTTTTTTTTTTTTCTTCTTCTAATTAGTTATTTTTATGTAAGTTAGACTATTTGAAATAGTTATAAAAACTGTACTGGAGGTTGACCCGGCTAAAGAATTGGTTCAACCAGTGATTTTTTGGTTGAATGGTAGGTTTATTAATTAATTAAATAATATATTTTATAATTATAAAAAGCAATTAAAAAAAAACTCCATCTAGGTAAATTAATAAATTATAACAATAAAAAATTACATCATATGACATAAAGTTAGAGAAAAAAAAAAAAAAAAAAAAACACACCATTCACATAAATCATCCAATAACCAAGTTATATAGTTCAAAAGTCTTCAAAAAACATATCTCATAGAAATTCAAATAAATTTTTAGCTTAATCATTAAACCCTAAAAATTACACATTTGTGAGATGTTGGAGTAGGCCGTAGGATTTCTTTCTAACTTTTTAGTCTAACAAAGTTTGACTCTTTTAGTGTCGAAGTTCATTCATTTTTTTTTTTTTTTTAAAGTTCGTCACTTTATCACCTACATTATCTATAATTTTATCACTATCTCTTTACCTATTTTTGGTCTTATCACTATCTCTTAATGTCATTAATCTCAACTCTCATATCATGGCACAGCTCTTACTTTATCTCTTTAGTATTTTAGTATTTAATCTTTATCACTTTATGTCTTTATCAGATTATCTTTTCAATTTTCATTAGTTTAGTAAATACACGGTATTTTTTGGTTTTAGTCGCTGGTTGAAAAAATTAATCCATGCAATCTGTCAGTTTACCTGGTTTGATAATGAGTCATTGCATATTTGGTATTTTATATCAAACCATTCTGGATAATGCTTTGGTTCACGGTTTAACCGATGTTTTGGTACAATTTTTATAACTATATAATAAAACTGAAACTCTTGATTTATTTTTTTCCAACTCTCATGTAGAGGCATTGAAAATGAAACTCTTGATCTTTCTCTAATTTTTTTTTTTTTATTTAATAAAGAGGTAAGGTAATGTGGAATAATGTTAAAAGTGAAAATAGAGATAGTGTCCTAATTTTTAGGATCTTTCTCTACATGAGTGTTGATAAAAGTTTGAGAATTTAATTTAAAATAAAAAGTGGTTGTGGGGGGACAAGGATCTAGATGGCAAGCCCAATTCATATAGTGGTGACCTCAGGAGACAGGCAAATTATTCTAGGAAGGTATGCACTTAATTCGCACCTGGGCTACCTAACCATATCTGATGAGGATGTCAAGGACACTCGCCTAACCTCGGATGGTCAAGCGAGAGAGTCAGAGGGTGCATGGGGTAGCCTAAGGGGAAATAAGGGAAATTTGGTGTTGAACCAGGAAGAGAAGGGAAAGGAAGTACAAGATGGCCATCCCCTCTGCATTAAATACACTGCAGCCACTTAGCTGATCGCATTAATAGGGAAATGAGTGTGAATAGTGTTGCCACAGCTGATACTCAAGTGTAAAAACCTTTTAGCAAAGTCCTGATTGGACAAGTATCAAAATAGTTTGATCATTTCCTTCTAAATGTAAGGTCCGAATGCATCTTGCCTAAGTTATATAAAGCTAAGAAGCACCTAGATTGAAGAAAAAGGAGGAAAAAAAGGAAGGGGAGAAAAGAAAGAGAAAGAGAGAGAAAAACCATTCAATTGTAACTTCATCTTCAAACTGAACCCGAGAACTAACACTTAGCTTTTTTTTTATACAAACTCTAGTTGAACATGTCCACTTCGTAGACAATTTATCTCTGATATTTGTTTCATCTTATACAACGGGTATTACAGGATTGACCTTGCATCCCACCTCTATAAATTAATTGTACAAGTGAACTGTAGCTTAATTAAAAAAAGGGGTCTTGATTAATTGTTCTACCTTTCATCCCCACCCCCCCTCCCCACAGTGGTAATTCAAATTGGAGAAGAGAAAGGAAAAGCCCTAAAACTTAGGAACTTTTAAAAAAAAATAGTAAATTACTCCTCTAACTGATTTGTGTTTAATTTAAAATTATTTAACTAAAAGATAGGGATATTTGAGAGAGTTTAAGAATTTGGTTGAGAATATTTTATTACCCAAATAATGAAACTCAAACATGGAATCCTGTTCTTAGTAGTATAGATTAGTGGCAAGTTATGAGAAGAACAATTTAGATGATGATGGATAAGGATGAGTAGTTTTTTAACAGCATGATAATATGGGATAAGGATTGAGTATTTAAAAAATAAAAAATAAACACTCGGTTAAAAGATGATTGGATTATTATTTTCTTTTTCAAAAAAAGATAAAGATAAAGAAAATATGAAGCCTTAATGTGAGATTCGAAAGTGGTGAACGTGGGTACGTGGGAGAAAAGAAGTTTATCTAAAATTAAGGATTTTGAAAATTAGTAAATATGACTTATTTTTCCCATTAATTACAGTTTGTTAAGTTTTTAATTGTTATGTGTGTGATAAACTCAAAAAATGTTGAAATTTTGAATTTAAAATAAAAGTGATAATTCAGAATAGAGAAGAGAAAAGAAAAAACCTAAAACTTTTGAACTTTTTTAAAAATAGTAAATTACTCTTTTAATCTACTTGTATTTTTAAATTTAAAAATATTTAACTAAAATATTAGGGTATTTTAGAGAGTTTAAGAATTTGTGTGAAGATAGTTTAGTATGCAAAATGATGAAATCCAAACAGGAGAATTTTGTTATTAGTAGTATAGATAATACTAATATATATGTAAATTGATAATTTAAAAAGAAAAAAAGAAAAATTACATTTTGAACCTCATATTTTAAATTTTAAAAGTTGATTTAAAAACTTTCTAGTTTTAAAATTTTCAATTTAAACCAGTATTTTCTTCAATTTTAATGGATTTTTCACTTTTTCAAACAAAATTTTATAGTAATATTGGAGGGATTAAGGCCAAATTCAGAAATTTCTAATTAATATAGCAACTACCAATAAAACAAATGGTCTTTTTACATTACATTAATCATGATAATATATATTCGTATATTTGTGGTGCATCATATCTCTGATTGGAATCTCTCCTCCCATCCCACACTATCCACACATCACAAAAAAATTACGACTATACACTTATAGTTTTTCATTACCACTAAAGGAAAATTTAACCCAAAAAAAAAAAAAAAAACTAAAATCACAAATTAATATTCAAATTGATCAATGTATTGTATGTACTTTGACAGGATTGAACGTGTTTATAAAATAGTACTGTATGTATGACTTTCATGTTTTCTAGTTGAATTGTTAATGTTTTCTGTGAAGTTATAAAATAAAGAATAGGATTCTTAATTAAAGCGTATATGCATGCATGTGAACTTTACGGGAATTCGACTATCACATGAAGAAGATCCATAGGCACTCGTGCTATTTCAAAGTCGCTATTTACGAAAGCAACTCTCACTTTGAAAGCTTTGTCCTTTGCTTTCATTTCCTTGCAGATACGAGGAGTTTGTAATTAAAAAACAGAACCCAAGAGAGCCAATATAGGAGAGGAATATGGTAAAAAAATATAATAATTACAATAAACATCATATTAAAAACATTACATTGCTAAGACCTAAGAGTTTTAGTGGTTGATATATTCTGTTCTTGGAATTTTTTTTTTTTTTTTTTAGATCGAATCGGCCATTCTATACCTCTGAGTCTGTGTCCATTAATTCGTAAAATTGGTGCTAATTCCTTATTTATTTATTAGATAAAGGTTGTACCATTGTTCCAATACATGTTAGGGTTTTTTTATTTTTTTATTTTATATTTTATATTATATATATATATATTTAAATTAATAATTCACTCTCTCCACAATTAAAAAAGGAAAAAAAAAAAAAAAAAAAACCAAATTCATTATCTAATGATAATATTTCAAGTAAATCTAGTGGAGGAATATTGTAAGGTAAATCTTGTTATTATTATATTTTTCTTTTGAAAGTTGGCAACTGTAAGTTGTTTATCTTTTGCTTGGTAATCAACAATGATGATTGAAACTTGAAAAAGTGTTGTTCATTTACGTACTTACGTTACATGCTAACGTTTATACAAAAATGGCTGCAATTAAGTTTGCCCTAGCCTTTCCTAGCAATTCACGTGGATTCGAAAGTGGTTGAATTACCTAATTAGATTATCTAGAAAACCTCAAATTATCTCAAAAACCTCTCCACTCGTTCCAATTGTCTAGAGCACTAAAAGCCCTTAGTTTGGAAAAATGTTGTTGCACACAATTTGATTCACTTTGCAATCGCACTTCAAGTCATGAGTTCTATTATTTTAGGATAGTGTGCAAAATTGTATGGATTAGAGTACGTCTAATAAACACTACTTTTCTAAAAAAGTATATTGTGTAGTAGCTATATGCAACAAGTCTCCTGCATCATTTAGGCCCCCCATACACTAGTGGGACTCATATGCTGTGAGTATCTCTTTGTATACACTTGTTAGACTCGTTCTTCCCTCTCTCTTTTTCACACTATAACAAAAGGCTCTCTCTCTCAAGCTCAAGCTTGCACCATCTTAGACTTTGGCAATGAATTGGTTTTAGATCTAGTTTCCATTTTCAACCAAGGAACAAAAAACTCGAGCTCGCACCATACATCGCCGTTTCAAAGCTGGATGGAGGACGATGGCTAGGTCATGATGGGTGGTGAATAATAGTGGTTGGGTTGAGGATTGGTAGTCCATCGTTGTGTGGGTTTGGTTGGGTTTATTTATTATTTCCTAAATTGGGCATGTTTGGGTTTGATGTGTGATGTTGGATTTGGTTAGTTTGATCTGATTAGGTTTGATATGGTTGTGTTTGGTTAATTTGAAAAGTTTCAAAAAATGTTGAAATAGGGAAGGATGGGTGAACAACAAAAAGTAATTGGAAAGCAGAAAAAATAATATTTAATTAGATTAGTGATAGATTATTGAGGTTGATGCAGTAGATTGTAAATAGTATATTAGCTAAAGTATGAAATGTGAGATTTTTAATCCAAATTTGACTAAAACTGTATTGAACTTGATGTGAATGTTCTTTGCTACTTACTCAATACCAAATATTGGTGTAGTTAAGTGAAACCTATTCTCTTTGATGAGAATGTTCTATGCTACTTACACAATACCAAATATTGGTGTAGGTTAAGTGAAACCTATTCTCTTTGAGAAAAAAAAAAGAAAAAAGAAGAGTGAAACTTAATTACCAAAAATATATGAAACTTTATTACAATAAGTTGAGGAAAGATGTGGTTTGAAGTTCTAAATTCCTCTGTCAATTTGTTAATTTAAAGTTGATGTCTCTTTGGGGAAACCAGAGTGGGAGTGGTAGGCTTAATAGACTTAAAGGACTTGCCCTAAACTAGAGAGTCCAAACTTCCCTCTATCACATAGTCTCGATCGATAGGATTTTTTTGGTATCACATAAACATGAAGTGAAATATTCTCAACAAAGACTTCCTTGTATCAATGTAAAAAAAAAATGTTGACAGATGCTTGGAAGCACCAAACAAAAAATTTTTGACCTTTTTTATCTATTTATATTTTATATATTTATAAGAAAAGCAAGTTTGAGTATTTATCTATACTATTAATAGTAAAATTCGCTGTTTAGATTTCATTATTTTGTGTACTAAAATATCTTCACACAAATTCTTAAACTCTAAAAAATAACCATATTATTTAGTTAAATAATTTTAAATTTAAAAATACAGAAACGTTAAAAAAGTAATTTACTATTTTTTTTTTTAAATGTTCCTAAGTTTTAAGTTTTTAAACTTTTATCAACTTTTAAAAATATCTTAAAAATTAGAACATTATCTCTATTTCACTTTTAAATATTATTTCACTAAACTTAAAATAAAAAATAAAAAAGAGAATCATCTTATTATTAAACATTACTTTACTTAACCTAAAATAAAAAAATAAAAATGAATCATATTTTTGTGCGTGGAAGAGTTTAGTTTTACATGTAGAGCTAATTGAACTGTTAAACTCACGTAGGCTTCTACTTAAGGAAAAAAAAAAAAAAAAAAGGTTTGAGTTTTGGTTTTGTGTGATGGAAGTGAAGCTAAGCCAAAGACGAGACCTTGTTCTTCCCAAACTCCTTCCAAACCCAAACTTCCCTTCTCACACTCACAGGTTTTCCCTCCTTTTTCTTTCTCCTCACTTTTTTTCTTTCCCTTTATTTTGGAAGAAGTAAAATTATTCATCCTCCTGTTTTTATTGCAGAGTTTTAAGCTTCTATTTGAATTCGTGGGCAAACCGTAAGAGTTCCTTTCACAAGCATTTTAGATACATTGCTCAGGTACCGTACAATCTCTTGCTCTCTTTTCTTTTCTCTCCCGCAGTTTTTTTCTCGTCAACCAAACATAACCGTGTCTTTTGTGCTGTCAGAAATGGAGGTTTCGGATTCAGGAGATGTCAAAGGTTCAACACCCCACCAAACACTACTTGGTTCATGTTGTCAAAGAGTATGGCAAAGATTTTGAATTACTTTTTGTCTATTTGCTGCTTAACTATTTTTATATCCATTTGAGCACAATGCCCATTTCACAGTTCCTTTTGGGTTTTTGGCTGCGTTTGAGACATGCCCATTTTGGATTTTGGCCAGAATTATTGCTTTCTGTTTGTAGGTTTTATGGTATGGATCTTTCTGACTAATTGTGAAAATAATTAGATGCTTTCAGAGCTGTCGCCACACTTGGATTGTGCTCAAAAGTGAAAACTTGCGCTGCAAATTTGAGTGCTTTGTCAAATAATTTGAAATTTTGAAGAATAATTTGAATTATTGGTAATGAATAGGAAGTATGGAAAATTGATCTGTTTCAATTTTTGGTTAAACATTGGCCATCAATTTTGTGAAAGAATGTCTGAAACTTTAGTGAAAATACTGTAATTAATGTTTTGGAAGATATGACTATTTAACTTGGAAGTTTAAACAAAGTTTCGAACTGAAAAGTGATTTCAAATTTAAGAATTAATATAGTCCAGTATGTAATCCTAATTTTCACCTAAACAATGTGATTGGCAGGGGTGAGACTTTAACTTCGATTTCAAAGCAGTATAGCGTCTCAATATCTGCAATCGCTGCTGCTAATAGGAGTATCGTTGACATAGACCTTGTTTTCAAAGGGCAGCACCTTAACATTCCTTCTGCCTCAGGAGACGCTCAAATGGTGAGCAAGGCTGCAGAATCATTAGTAATCTGGTCTGACTGGTTATTGCTCTGACTAAAGTTTTGAACGTTTTGTGTCATCTATTTGTTTGACACAAAATACTATCCAATCATATCTTTCCCCTTTGCATGTCCCTCTGATAAAAGGAGGATGCTTACAATTTTCTGAGTGTCATGTAGCTACACCAAATTACATTATGTTCCTATTACATTTTATTGCTTTATCTGAATTTACTAAGACTGTGATTATGTGTGGGCATTAGGTATGATTATTATGTGACCATGAATTTTAGAGATATTGTGATGAAAAATTTGAGTTGTCTGCTACAGTATAGCTTGCAAAGATGTAACTTTGAGGTATTTAGATTTGGGCGTGTTTAACTTCATGCTTCAAGAACTGATGCATGGTCGTCGTGAGCTATCATCTTTTATTATAAATTTAGCATGGAAGTGCAAATAATATAGTGTAACAAATATGTATACATATAAAGAGGAAAAATACTTATAAGATGATTTAATTAAAAAAATATAATTTTGAAATGTGATTGATATTCAGCAATGAATCTCAACTGATAAGTTTGGTATTGACAGATGCTTACAAAGTCAGCCTTCAATTTGAGGCATGCACCTGTGCACCATGTAGATTTAACTCTAAGAAACTGAGCTGTGAAACACTTTTGTTTACCCACTCCTGAAAGGGGCTCATAACACCTAATTCTCAATGTGCCTATTCAGTTCTGGTAATGTGGCTTTGAGATGAAGGTTTAGATAGACAGACACACACACACACGCTTAACGCATCTTGTGATGCACTAAACCTTATCTCTGATAATTGATATGCTAGAGTAGCTATGGATTGAATGCTCTGGAGAAGTCTAAATTATTCATTTCAGTTGTTGATTTATAAACCTTATTTAACTTGGTAGTATAGATTTCAAAGAGTTCTGATTTTTGACTTTTTTTGGCTTCTGAAGCTGCAAATTAAATTGCCAAAAAACCATCTAGGCTCTCTCAATATCTTGCATGGACTTCTGGAGCAGAGGAATTTCAATGTGCTATCTTATTGTTTACCACAGGTATGTATGTCTTGTAAAATTTGCAGCCTACATACTATAATTTTAAGTCACCTTTGGTTGGTTTATACCAGCACTAGTTATGTTCTAATGACTTTTCTATAACAAGTTGATGCATCTCAGTGACCTCAACATGCTTGCACATTCTATTATCAGGCTAAAACCACTGGTTATTTTCTAGTTCTGGTTCCTCTCATAGCATTTTGCGTCAGATGCATAATTTCTGCCTTGCACACTAGAGTTGCTGGCAAGTTCAGACATCAAGTTGTGAATGAATCAGAGGGACAAAGTCATGGGTGCAGAAGCATGCGGTGGAAATCTGCTCTCAGTGAAATACTGGAACCAGATACTTTGGATGCTGTGTCAAGTTCGCATTCCAATGTAAGCACTTGGTATATTGTTGTTGTAATTTTCAACATCTCTCTTACCTTAACTCTTGATAAAAGTGATGAAGTTCAGGAGGGGGAAGATTCAGAATTTTACAACTCTTTGCATTTTTAGTGGTTGTGACATTGAATTTTTTTTATTTTATTTTTACCCCTTTTTCCACAACCAAATGAAAGTTAATTGTGTCTATAGATCATGTATTTCAAGTGAACTCTCATGTTTTAGCACCAAATTTTGAATCGCTAAACAGAAATCATTTTAGTTTGTTATATTAACATGCTTACTCATTTGGAACCATTGTGTAGAGCCTTTCAGAAGATCAATCTCAAGTTTCTTTTGAAGAGGAGCCACGTGCTTATGGCAAGCTTGAGCAAGATTACCAGAAATTTTTATCAGAATGTGGAATGAGTGAATGGGGTCACTGGCGTGGAGGTTCTCCTGAATAACATCTAGTGCAGTAATTTTGAGCCAAGCTATGGAATCCCTGTAGTGGCATAAAATTTTTCTTCTTTTTTTTTTTTTTTTTTTTTTTTTTTTTTTTTTTTCAATTGTACAGATTTTAGACAGACAGCAGATACGTACAGATTTTGCTAGAATATAGAATTAGATTTCAAATTCATTATATTTCTTCCCTATTTTGGTTTACATTCAACTTGTAGCTTGTATATGTGCCAAGAGGTGGTGGGAAAAAGTTTGGTTACTAAAAACTTAAATGTAAAATCTACAATTATTGCAAAGAAGCTTTTGTTAATTCTGGCACTAGTTAAATAGCACGAGCATTGCACAAAGCAAAATTAATTGCTGTAAATGAACTAATAATCTGATTTGAATAAGTATACTAATAATATCCTGCTCTATGCTTGTGTATAGCAATTGGATCATAATTAAGTATGTTTCGAACTGACCTGTGACTTTGGTGGAAGACATTTGCTCATCAAAAACCTACGGCTGGAAAATTTTTATCCATGTAATGTAAACAGTTTTAAGGAATTGGAAGAGCGATCATTATTATTATTATTTTTGAGAATCAAACTTCATCATTATTTGATTGAGAGGAGAGAAACGAAGTATTTTTATTTTCATTTTTTTAATGATAATTCAAAATACAAGGAGTGTTGGAAACACCAAGAGGCATCTATTAGTTGAACTACAAAACTCTTGAAGAGAAACAAAGCAATTAATCATGCCTAGTTTAGGCGTTTCAACTGTGTTTTATTTTTTGGTCATTTTCATTGAGGTATTAATTAGCTGTAGTCACTCGGTCTATAGACTCTATACCAAATACTATTAATATTTTTTTTTTTTTTAAGTTCTGGTTGAAAAAAAAAAGCAATTTTTTCATAAAAAAGAAAAGAAGAGAAAGGAAATACGAAAACAAAAATGTTTTTGATGTTACCAAGATCCACCCTTTTGTTACATATTTTGTTATGAAGCGTCCAAAATTGCTCCATTCTGTCAACTTGTACAAAGAAGAAACCCATTGGTAATGTCTTAAGTTGTTTATTCTTGGTGAGAAAAACTGCAAACTTGCCCAAATAATATTGTCCACGAGGTGTCAAGGCATAACTGGTACTTATTATAGTGATCAGAATCATCAGATCTTTTACTGTTACATAACTTGTAAATTTTAACCTAAATCTAGTGCAACATATTAGCACTTTTCTATCATTAGCCAAGGTTGTTCACTTTCTTGCCAATTAAGTAAAAAAAAAAAGTTGTTCACTTGTTATGTAAACATCACGCTAGCCAAATCTGTTGCATGCAGTTTTGGTGTTAGCGTGTGAGTATATTCCCTTATCTTATCTCCCTTCTCCTATATATGTGAATGTTTCTCAAATAAAAAAAATCATGCTAGCCAAATCATAAAATTTTGTCCTTCATAAATTGAAACTACTAATTTTTCCAAATACTTTTATTGTGCGGCTTTGTACCTCTCTCTATTTAAGCATATGTTTGATTTAACCTCATGTAATTTAAATTCCCGTCATCTATTGTCATAACTATCGAATTATTATTATTAATATTATTATTATTATTACGTTTCAAAAAAAAAAAAAAAAAACTATCGAATTATTAAATAAATAAAAAAATTCAAATCATCCTAAGAGCGCATTTCACTGCCTCTCTGTCCTGTGTGGCTTCTTGGATTGCCCTTGCTAAGACTCCTTGAGCTTTCCTTCTTCAGGATTATTCTCTCATAATTAAGGTAGGTTTAATTTTCTATAAACTTTAATTTCTTTATTTTCTCTTCTGGGTTTTCCTATAATTTTTTTATAGGGTGTTTAATTCTTGTTATTAGGCTTGAATTTGGGTGATTCTTGTAATCTGCTATTCATTTTTGCCTCAGCTACTTCAAACGTTATATGCCTATTGCAACATTGTTCTGAATTTTCAATATTAGAGGTTAAATTCTAGAATGTTGGTTTTTCTTACTTGTATAATTTCCGATGAACCTTTTTTCTTTTGTTGAGAAAAATCAGCATTAAATTATGATTTCAGTTATAAAGATTTTGGGTCTTAAAAATAAAATTTCTGCCTAGCTTGAGAGGATCTTGATGCAGGATAACGAGACAAATATTTGTTACACTCAAAAAGTCAAAACTGCCAAAACCCAATGTGCATGCTTTGTTATTCTGGCTAAATGTCAGGCCCACCATAGCATCACCAAAGCAAAAACCTTTTTGTTAGAGTGCGTACGTTGAACCAATTTAGTTCTCGATAACTTCAAGGAGTTGGTCTAATGGTTTTCACGACCCCATGTGATTCATGAGGTTTTAGATTATATTTCCTAGCCAATACCTTGGAGCCACCTTCAAGAGGTTGCTCCCTATAATTATCGAGTGTGTGTAGGACGAGGAATTATACTCACCAGGGGATTAGTTGTTGCTCTATATGTTTTGCACACTGACGTTTCAAAAAAAAGCCCAGGTGAGATATGGCCCTAAACAATTGGTATGAAAGATGCAACAATTGAAGAACTTAGATTAGTCTTGGCCTTGGGATCTGTGTTTCCAAAATTCTTTAGTATAGTTAGAGTAGGACTTTTAAGGCATTATAAAAATCGGTATATCTTACACCCATGGAGTTTCGTTATGAGTAATGTTAGAGAGAGAGAGTATTTTTCACTGTTTTTCTTTTTAAAAACAATTATTGATATAGCTTATTGTGATTAGTATACCATTATTTTTACCTAAGTTCGCTACTAAGGCGACTTTTATTATGCATAAATTCCAATAGATAATGTCAGTAGAATTTTTAAAAAAATTGTGAAAAATGTTGTGCTGGTTCTTTAATGGGATGGCTTTGTGGAGTTTGAAGGTCCTCAACAAGAAAGTGAGAGGATGATAGAGTCCTTTTCTTTTATATTTTGTTCATCATGAATGGTGAAGCTATGAAATTATAGAATAATATTAGCATATATATATATATATATATATTCATATACTTAAGGATTTCATTCTCGTTGAAAACATATCTAAGCTCCTATTAAGAGGACGAAGAAACAAGAACAAACTAGAAAAAAAAATGCCGCATTATTTGTTAATTCCAATTTCAATGCTGGATTATATTACATTTCTTAATCCCTAATTAATCAGATTTTCCAAGTTGACAGTACCCTAGCTAGTTATTTTTTGTATTTGGGATTGCACAGATGACATGTAATTTTTTTTCCTTACAACTGGTGGGTGAGGGAGGAACTTTGAACCCATGTTCCCCCCAGACAAGAGACTAGTGCCATTGAACCACAAGGCTTGGTGTTTCATGTGGCTAATATAATTACAATGCATATGTTATGTTGTTTTCCTGCTTTATTTATAAGGTGTTAAGTTTGTGACATTTTCAATTGGTGTTTCACTTGCTCCTATAATTTTTTCTGAATGGTTAGTAGTACTTGCCACTAATTATGATAGATACATCATCTGAATGATCCAACTTTTTTTCTTTTGCAGCTTACTTTGGGAGAATGCCTGAGATTATGTTAGGAAGCCACACTGTAAAATCCCATGGATTCCAAGTGGCAAGCGGACATATGCATGACTGGATAATTCTTATGGTTCTTGGGGTAATAGATATCGGTCTGAATGTTGTAGAGCCTTTTCACAGATTTGTTGGGAAAGGAATGATGGCAGACCTGAGATACCCATTTAAAGAGGATACTATCCCTTTTTGGGCTGTTCCAGTTCAGTATCCAAATTCTTAGATTTTGCATTTGTAATTTTGTATACCTATGTTACTTGTGCTTTCAAATTATATTACCTTCCATAAGGAAATGCCCTTACACTTTCTGTTTGCTGCGACAGATCTATGCTGTACTGTTGCCATTGGCTATATTTACTATATATTACTTTCGAAGAAGAGATGTCTATGATTTGCACCATGCCATATTGGGTAAATCTCCTTTCCTTTTCTAGGCTCTTGATAAACCTGCTTTCACAGCTTGTAACTCATTGTATATTGCTTACAATGCAAGATCAGGCACTCTATTTTCTCTTCTAATAACTGGAGTTATTACGGATTCAATCAAAGATGGTGTTGGTCGACCACGGCCAAACTTCTTTTGGCGGTGTTTCCCTGATGGAAACCAGGTGTGTCCTTAATTTCATACCACCTCAACCTTCTTTTCTCTTTTTCCCTTCAATTCTTTGATGGGATAGATAGTCCTCTTAATTGTGTATTAAGCCAATATGTTATTATCCTCATGCTCTGGCATGTCAGGTCTTCCATCCTGTAACATTGGATGTCGTTTGTAATGGAGATAAGAGAATTATAAAGGAAGGATACAAAAGCTTTCCTAGTGGACACACTTCATGTACGTAGAAGAGCTATTTACAGGTTACTTGTTTTTGCAGTATAACAACCACCATTGGATGATGTATTAACCATGACATGATACATACATATCTAATTCATTTATTCCTCATCTTCATCTCTGACATTGTTTTAATTTGTGTTCATGCATAGTCTTAGCATTATTTTCAACATATTTATACCTTGCAAAGACTAGTGGGAATTTTTATTAAATTGAACTTTGTCATTTGAAACGAGTCCATATCACAGTTAAGATTTTTATTTTCTAGATCTAAAAATGTACATAGTATTAGTATTAAATGATGAGTCGGCTTAGACTTAATTCTATGGGGTTTGCCTTTCATTGGATTGAATTTCAGTGAAGGTCACAAGTGAGAATTGTGGGGGTAAGGGAGGACACTGAATTCACCTCTAAATTTGTATATTTAATCTGAACCATTAAATAGATCAATTTCAAATGAAAAAAAAAAAAAAAAAAAAAAAAACTTTTCCTGCTCATCATTATTGCCTTAGCAGCTCAAACAATTGGGTTAAGTGTTCAGAATGCCTATTAGTAACTCTACTCTTCTAGTTATTCTGAAGAAGACTAAAAATTGTTACTTAAAAATGTGGCAAGAAATTAATTTAAAATTACCATCAAAAGGGTTGGTAAAGGTGATTTAATTTTGTAGGTTTCTTGAGTTTGAATCTGCCAAGCACGAAGAAGCTATAATGTTTTCATATAAGGAAGACAAACATACAAACTTGGTGAGTGGTGTAGTGGGTTGACTAGAGCAGCTGGTTTGGTCCAGTAATGATAAGAATTGATAAGAATGCTTAATTCATTGAACCACAAAGATGCCTTGGAATATTCAATAGCTGCGGAATGTTTTCAAAATGCTTCTGTAAAATACTTAAGGAAAATTCCTGACTTCCATTCTTGTTTGGGATCAGGAGGGTCTCATATTCATTTCTCCTTTTCTTTGCTCAGTAATTAGAGGTGTTATATGGTAGCATAAGATTTGGTCATTCACACTTGGATCAAAAGATGGTGGTGCAAATACACTTGAGCTCACTTTGATTATGGTCATCAATGTGCAGGGTCTTTTGCAGGTCTTGGTTTCCTTTCATGGTATTTATCAGGGAAAATTAGAGTGTTTGATCGCAGGGGCCATGTTGGAAAACTTTGTGTTCCATTTCTTCCATTGCTTGTTGCTGCTTTTGTGGGAGTTTCTCGTGTTGATGACTACTGGCATCATTGGACAGATGTCTTCGCTGGAGGTCTTATAGGTTTGTACTAAAATAAATTAGTGTGATTAATTTCTTTTTTGATCCTACTTTATCCTGGTAAATTGGATCCTATATCAATTAACATAAATGATTATCTCATTGATCCAATTCCCTTTTAATTTTTTCAATGCAGGATTAACAGTAGCCTCATGTTGTTACCTGCAGTTCTTTCCTTTTCCTCATTCTGTGAACGGTATGTCCCATTTACTTGTAATTTCTTAAT
Organism: Quercus variabilis; assembly: GCA_030445155.1. NCBI lineage: Eukaryota > Viridiplantae > Streptophyta > Magnoliopsida > Fagales > Fagaceae > Quercus > Quercus variabilis. Next base: position 26,713,941 of record CP129454.1, read on the forward strand.
GCTAATAATTTTTGACTACGTGAGGTTGGCGTTAATTTTTTAAATAAGTTGAAATTTGGTCAATTTTACACTAATACCTATTGTTGCATGATCTATCTCAATAGTATTTTTTTTGCAAACCAAATGCCTTACAAAATTGTAATGTTGAAATCACTCGATATCAACCATTGTTCAGTGAATCTCTTGTACTTGGGACAAGTTATTAAGATTAGAAGAGGGACTTTTGGGCAATCATAAGTAATTGATCTAGTAATGGTCATGAATTGCTCCTTGGTAAGGTTCATAGAACACAATAGATTCATATAATCCTCTAAATTTGATCTGCATGTGTGCCTTTTTTTTTTTTTTTTTTTAAAGGTTACTACAGCTGTGGTTTGGAGTAGGAAATACAGAAAGTGATGTTCCATTGGTGCCATTGGGGATAAGATTTAGATTCATATTTTGTGGCTTTAAATGATACTGTTGTTTCATTCATGTATGGTGGTCTAAACAGAAAATAAGAACATATGCTCGGGATATGAAATCAGCAAATATTGCAGCTGATTGTGAAAATTTTTATCTTATTTGTACACTTAAAATTTATGGTTGTACTTGTATTAACTGTTCAAACACTTTGCTTGAAGGGGCTTTTATAAGTGAAATGCTTGGAATTTTGTTTATCATCAATCTTCTTATTCTTTATTGTCATGTTTAATCTTTAGTCTCTTCTCTTCTGGACATCCAGGTTGGGCACCTCATGCATATTTTCAAAAGTTGGCAGAGAGCAATAATGGTCCTCGAACCTCTTTAAGAAGGGCTCGCTCTCTTGGTACGGAGCTACATGAAGTACACACTTCATTTATAAGACACGACAAAAATAAAGAAAATGGAGAACCCAGTCCAGAAAGTCCGAGTCCATCACTAGATTCAATGGAAGCTGGGACAAGCAGATACTGATTTTAGATTTTTTTTTTTTTTTTTAATATGAAACAATTAGACATGTCTATTTACATAGAAAATCCAACTTGTCGCGTATATATTCTAACTTTAAACTATATATAGGACTTAGTATGTGATCACTTCCTACAGATGTTCTTGAATTTTTATTGGGCCATATTTCTAAAATCAGTCTACATTCATAATACATATACTTTTTTTCCTCCCAAAATTTAGGAGGGTGATGGTCACCCTGGCCCAGTTAATAGTTATGGTCACCCTGGACCGTCCCTACTTCCCATAGATTTCATTGTTCTTAAGAAAAAAGTAATAATTCAATATTTTGGGAGAAATGTTCTTTCCAAATATAACAGTAGATTTTGTTTTCCACATATAATAGTATATTTTTTTAATTAAATTTATGGTGTGATTCGCCAGGAGAAAACATTATTTTCGAAGTATTTAAATAATTTTTTCTAACAAAATACATAACTAAACACAAACCAAAAAATATATCAAATAACATTAAATCAATTCCACTTTTAAATTACAATTCCCTTGTCAAACGTGTAACTTTTTAGGCTGCTAAAAGGTCTTACCCAACCATTTTTAGGCGACAAGGCAAAGATTTCCTCCAAAATGTAGGCTGGTCCATTGCTTTTGGGGCGATATTAACAAGTAGCCAGCCCAGCTTTTGGATCCCACAATGTTGAAACCGTTGTGGATGCCACCTACCTCTAGAACTCACTTTCTACTTTGCATTTTTTTTAGTCGATTTATCTGCTGCATTTGATGACCTATACTTCTTATTTTTCTGTTGCTGAAAATGACCTATATTTAATTCTAGCTTAAAAGCTGTCTTGTCATTTGATTAATAAGCATTTAAGTGATAGAAGTAGGTTCTCCAAAAATTAAAAAGTGATAGAATTAGATCCGACCACCCCATCTGCAAAACTTGCTTGAAAATGTAACAACATCCACCATGGTAGATCTAAATATTTAGTTTTTTAGCTACAAAAAAAATCACTTTATCTATTTTACCTTCTCACACCCTACAGCAGTGGAGCTATTTTACCTTTTAACACAACAAAATAATATAAACATTACAATAAAATAATATTTTATTCAACCACCAACACACCACCACAACCACCATCAAACCTATAAAAATCACTGCACAACCATAACCCTACCTTGCCCATCAAAACTAGTGAAGAAGAACAAAACAAAAACCCAGAAAAATCAACACAGCCAAACTGAAACCCATGCTTAATACTCTGTTCGATTTCGTACCGGCCGACGAGACCTGTGCCGATCATCGATCAGTGATCATAAATAGTGATGATGAGTGCAAAGCGAAACAGAATGCTCCAATTTGAGGTGAGTCGAGTAATGTGGGACCCGATTGGAGCTAAAAACAGAGAGAGAGAGAGAGAGAGAGAGAGAGAAGTGGGTTTGAGGTGATCGGCGGCGTGGGTTTGAGGCGAATGGCGGCATGGATCTGAGGTTGATCGGTGGCTTAGGACGGCTAGTGGGTCGGTGACATCGAGCTTCGATGGCAGCGACGTTGAGGATGAGTCGGGCCGACGGCGGTGAATGAGAGAGCTTGAGAGAGTTTGCCTAAGAGAGTTTTGAGAGATGATGAGAGCTTTAGCATTGAGAGAGAGAGAGAGAGAGAGAGAGAGAGAGAGAGAGAGAGAGAGAGCCATTTTTATTATTTTAATCGGGCCGGGAGTAAAATTTTTTTTTTTTTTTTGGTTTAGCTCGAGGTTACAGTGCACATCTATTTATAGATGTGCACTGTAGCAATGGAGCTAAAAAAAATAAGTATAGCTCCACTATTGCATGCTTCTTTTTGGTATTTTGTTGGAGCTAAAATAGCTATATAGCTATTTAGCTCCACTGCTGCAAGTGCTCTAAAAAGTTAACAACATAAAGGTTGCTAGCGTGTTCTACTCTACATTACTGCTAAAATAGTTCCAATTAGAATTATGAGACTTTTCACCATAAAAGAAGTAAATGGGACTATGCTCAAAAAAAGAAAAGAAAAAGAAAAAAAGAAAAGAAAAGAGAGACTAAAGTGTAGACACTAACCCATTTGATTGGACTAAATGGCATTTGAGGCTTCTAATTAATCAGTTTGTGATAGGTTGTTTCGTTATAAAATAAATTGAATTAAAGGTATCTTCTAGGTTTTCAGAAAAGGAAAAGAGTGGTTTTTACTTATTTATTTATTTTATAATTTATAAAGTTATACATGTGTTGGTAAAAAAATAGGTTATTGTGAAATTATTGAGAGATGAAATAGCAGAAAAATTATACAATAATCTGGGAGTATGATTATATTGTGTACTCCCTCTTTCCTTATAAATAATGAGTCTTATCATAAATTTAATAAATGAAATTCACTATCATGTAAGATAAGAATAAAGAGTAAGATATTATTTCACTCTTAAAGTATTGTATAATTAGTTAATTAGCCATAATCTGGTTTAATGGGTTTCCTTCTATGGTGAGTTAAAGGGTGATTGAAAACAAAGAATAGAAAATGAGGTTGGTGAACAAATAATTGTCCACTTAAAACTTTTTTGATTTCTACTAATTATGGTGTTGTAATAATTAGGGATAATATGAAGGAAATTGTGGAATGAATAGTGATACATAGAGGACCTATATAGAGAGAGGTTAGATAACCTACTACTAGTAGTAGAACAATATAAGTACAAGGGTATAATACAATGCAACACAAATAAGTATAAGTACGTCTATACAATGGGATCAAAGAGTGGGCTGGGGTCTCTAATACACTAACAACCCCCTTAAACTCAAGGTGGGGGATGAGAGATCATTTTAAGTAGTTTAGATACTATATATGGGCTTGTTTGGTAAGAGATTTCTAATAACGTTATTTGTATTTTTTTGAAAATATGTATGGATGAAAAAGTTTGTAAAAATACATGTAATATTGTTTAAACACTGAAAAATGTTGTTTAGGCAATAGTAACAAACGGCCCCTAAATCACGGAAACGCCTTAGGGTGTGACTTGGTGAATATATCTGCAAGCTACTCATGAGAGCGAATTGAGTGAAGTTGGAGGGAGCTATGGAGAAGATGATGTCAAGCAAGGTTACAATCAATTGTTTGGTGCGTTTTTGGAAGATATGATTACAAGCAATATGGGTGGCACTCTTGTTGTCGGAGTGTATAGGAGTACTAGTAGAAGTAAGCTAGAGACTTAAATCTTGTTAGAGCTAACATAACCAAGGAGTTTCGCAGTAGTGTCAACAAGAGTGGGGTATTTAGGGGTGTTTGGATTTCATGTTTCCATAACTCATAACTCTGTTTTCATCACCCATAACTCAAAAATGGTAGGACCTATGACTGAGAGGCTTGTTTGGATTTTGTTTCAGGTTATTGTTTCCATCACTCAATTCTCTGATTTTTAAGTGATGAGTTATGGAAACTAAAAACACATTTTAGGTGTTTTTTGTTTCCATAACTCTGTTTTCAATGACATTTTCATAATTAAAACTACATACTGGTTTCATGGTCAGAGTCAACCGCAACTTTTGACCATTTTTTTTTTCACACCAGGTGATCTTCTTCTTCTTCTTCTTCTTTTTTTTTTCCTTTTCACGCTGGGTCTGGTCTGGTCTGGTCTTCTTCATTAAGGGTTTTATTTTTTTTTTTTTTTTTTTTTTTTTTTCACACTAGGTGATCTTCTTCTTCTTCTTTTTTTCTTTTCCCTTTCATGCTGGTCTGGTCTGGTCTTCATCACCATCATCATCATCATCTTCTTCTTCTTCTTCATTTTTTTTTTCATTGGGTTCGGTGAGTTTGGGTATTGGGGGTTGAAGGAAAAAAAAAAAAAAAAAAGGTAAAAGCTGCACCAAGTTACAGGTATAGGGCCCAAAAACAGTTAAAAATTTTGAGTGATGACAAGTTGAGTGATGGTGCCAAATGGGTGGGGTGTAGGGAGTTGGGGTATTTTAAATGATGAGTGACGAAAATTGAGTAAGGAGTGATGAGCGATGAAAAAAAAATCCAAACAGGGCCTTAGTCTCAATGCTAGAGCAAGCAACGATGATCTACATTGAGTTATAAGGGAGGAATCAAGAAGAAAGAAGTACCCAATGGTGAAACAACAAAAAGGAGGTGCATCAATATTAGAGCAAGCAACCATGGTCTATAGTGAGTGAACTGTGTAGGTGTGTGTATGGTTGAATTTTATCAACCATTTTGTTAGCTTAATTCCGTGCTAATTTGCTTATAATTTATCATTTAGAAATCCTGTATTTAGGTAGGAATCATATAAGGGTAGTGTATGAGAGAGTGTAAAGAAAAGCTCAAAAGTCTGCAATTAAGCAGGGCCTCGCGACTAGATCTCGCGACTAGCTCGTAACTTACAAGTCGCCAAAAAAGGCCCACGTGTGAAGCATGCAGAGGAGCTGAAGAGTCACACCAGCTATTGTACTACAGGATAAAACTTTCAACTAGCCAGGCCATAAGCTCGCGACTTAAGCTCGTGACTCAGTCAAGTTGCAAGGCCAAGTCACCAGACTAGGAAAAAATTGACCTTTCGCATTCCAAACACATACCAGCATAAATATCCCTTATACCCACGAAATGTAGAGAATTTCTAGGGAGAATTTTGAGAAAGAAACCCTAGAGGAAAACAAGATTGACTCATCCACAATCTTCATCCTTTGATTCTCCAAATTTCTCTACTCTCATCATCTCTATTGTTACATCCTTGAGAGGTACGTTAGCCAAATCATTTTCTCACCATACCCATATTTATGAGAAGGTTATTTGGTGCTTGGGAAGCAATTAGAAAGGGACCGATTGATATTGGTTGATGTTATGGGCTATAGCGGGATCCAGAAAGATAAAGAAGACAAATGTTTGGCGTAACCTCGTTGGAGTAAGAAACTTGAAGGACTTAGGTACACTGAGTAGATTAGGATTGGAGGGTCTTCTGCTGTTCATGTATCTCAACTTCATTCTTTAGTGGATTATTGATAGCTTGGAGGATGGCGGAGAGGTTTTTCGTCGAGGATTTCAGTTTTCTCTTCGATAACACATCACTATGTTGTCTTTGTGTTTGCATCTCTCTTCCCTTAATCTTTGCCATTTAATTTCTGCTGTAGTTGTGATATTATTTGGTTTAGATTGTTTTATCAATTCTGATTTAGCTTATTTTCATATTCTGCACATATATTGTTTGAAAATAAACTTGAATTGGTAATTTGTAATTTGTAATTTAGGGGTTCTAAACGTTCAAAGGTGTTTTACACACATTTTGAACATTCAGTGTGCAACAGGGGCAAAAGTTTCCTCGTATTTAGTGAGTGTTTGGGAAGTGAGTTTTGTGCTTCCCACGTCTTGCATTTGCATTTTTTTTTTTTGAAACCGTGATTGTTGACTTTTTTGTGTGAACAATGCACACCAGTAGATCCCATGCACTATTCATGGGACTCACAAACCTCACTTTTTAACAATTTTTTCATTAAAAATGAGTCTTACGATACTATTTACAAATTTAAAAAATATTTTACTACATTATTTTTAATTTTCAATTTTCAGTTTTTAATTTTTAATTTTCAATTGTATCTAAACGAACGCTTAATGTCATACTCTTGAGATGAAACCTTTAGCCAAAGAGGTGAGCTGTTTATCTCTTCAAGATAGAGTAGTGGAGGAAAGGGGCATGGGAAATTTTGTCATTTTTTTGAAGAGCTCGTATTCCTAGAAGATGACATGATGAGAGACCCTAAGGAATTGGAACATACAGGATCCTAGCTAACACCTATATTCTTAAAAGCGTTTTCACCTGCAATAATGACAATAATTGTTATCACCAATATTCTTAAATGGGGACGACGAGAGTTTGATTTTTTGACGAGCTCTAATTGAGAGGAGGAAGATCTAAAGGTTGTTGTACCAATCAATGAGGCTAATGCAAAAGGCTTCATTAGTCTAAGAGGTTTTCTAATAGGGTTTCTTAAGTTCTTGAGTGACATAGCTACAGTTTGCAGCGTTTGAGAAAGCTATACGTAGATTGAGACTAAATAAGGTCATTTTTGCAATCCAAAATGGTATGAGCAATGTGAGAAATCTCATTTCGAGTCATTTAGACACATCAAATGTAGAAACAAACCTATGAAATACATGGTCAAGTGAAAGTTAGTCAACGATCAAAGTCAACAGGTTAATCAATGGCAACCGAGATGTATGTCAGACACCTATTGGAGCCAATAGAATTGATACCGTACCGTACCAGTCGGTACGGCCGGTATGTACCGTTTCGATGCTGAGACTGGTACAAAAATGCAGCTGTTTCGTACCGGTTTATATACCGGTTGTATCGGGGCCGTTTCGGTTGTACCGGGGTATATACCGGTTTTTGGCCGGAAAATGAAAACTGGGCGGAAAAAAAATTCTTAAAAAAAAAAAATAGCAGTTAAAAGGAAAATCACATTACCGCTATTTCTGCTAATTCCGATAATAAATTTTACTATGCCGATAATCCATCACCTCAGATCTCTTCCTTTTCTTCATCATCTTCTTCTTCTTCTTCGCTCAAAGACTTTTTCTCTGCTCAAAGCATGGACCAGTCTACCAGATGCTCTCTGCCTCTGGCTCTCCCTAGTCTTCAATTATTTTACTTTTTCATTTGGTAGCCAAAAGCTCCTTTCAATTTTGTTAAGTGTGCCCTTGAATGACAACACATTACTTTCACTAACAGCACACACTAACACTACAGCTACATGTTAGACTCAAATTTTGTATTGCCATCCAACTTTTTTTTTTTTTTTTTTTTTTTTGATGGGATGTATTGCCGTCCAACTGTAAACAAAAAAAAAAAAAAAATGATATTTGTAATTCACAATAACTTTTGATAAGTACATATGGTAATTTAAAATTTTTTACAGGCACTCTTTTTTTTTTTTTTTTTTTTTTTTCCTTTTCTCTTATTAGATAAATTCTACTACCATTTTTGTTAGAATTTAGATAACTACATTCATATCTTCTTAAAAAATAAAAAAAGAATAAGTATAAACTTACAAATTATATAGATTTTGACCAAACCAACGTATAAAAAAAAAAATAAATTTAAAAGTAAACATTTTTATATATTTATCTTTGTGTATACTTAGAGGAATTTCAATTTATGTAAGAATATATAAAATTAGTGATGAACCCGAAACGGTACACCGATATTGACTGGTATCAGAAATATATCGTACTGTTGCCTAAACCGGTATAACCTCTAGTATGGTATTGACTCCCTTGATTTGGAGCATGTCTCGCATATGCTAGGAGGGACGGAGCGCATGACTCAATGTGGGCGATGTGTGAGGCACATGGATTGAAGGACAAAACTTCAAGTGGCGTGTGAGGGTCCAGAAAGCTCCATATTAGTTGGAGTACTTTCGAGTGACATGCTCAGGCTAGGAACTCAAAGAGGAAACTCAAGAGGTTGAGATTTGAGAGGATTAATGCACAAGCTACTACGTGAGGATGTTGTGAGCGAGACATTGCCAAAGGGGGAACGTTGCAAAGGGATCGAAAGAGAGAGTCTCATAACCTTGGTCTGATACCATATAGAAATTGAAAATGATGATGAAAGTTCAAAATGGGTATGAAATACCCTTGAACGTTTAGACCCCAAATTACAAAAATACCAATTCAAACTTTATATCAAACAATTAATGTGCGGAACATGATAACAAGCTTATAACAGAATTGATAAACAATCTAGGCCAAATATAAACACATCCACAGCAGTAAATATAAGGCAAAGATAAAGGAAAGGAAGATGCAAACACACGGACAACACACGATGTGTTATCAAAGAGGAAACCGAAGTCCTCGGCGTAAAATCTCTCCGCCGCCCTCCAAGCGGTCAATAATCCACTAGAAATTGTAGTTGAGATCCATGAACAGCAATAGACCCTCCAAGCCTAATCTACCCAGGTACCTAAGCCCTCCAAACTTCTTGCTCCAACGAGGTTGCGCCGAACCTTTTTCTTCTCTAGCTTACCGGATTCCACTATAGCCCATAGCATCAACCAATATGAATTGGTCCCTTCCTAACTGCTTCCCAAAGTACCAAATAAACCTTCTCACAGATATGGGTATGGTGAGAAAAAGATTTGGTCAATAGCCTCTCAAGGATTTATCAATGGAGAGGAAGAGAGTAGAGGAATTTGTAGAGACTCTAAGGTAAAGATTGGAGATGAGGCAATCTTGTTTTTCTCTAGGGTTTCTCTCACAAAAATTCTCTCTGGAAGCTCTCTCAATATGATGGGTATAAGGGTGTATATATAGTAGGGTGAGAAAGGAATGCAAAACGTCAGTTTTTGCCAAACAGGGCAAGTTGGCGACTTGATCTCGCGGCTTGGCCAAGTCGCGACGTAACGGCCTGGCCAGACTGGAACTTTTGTCCTGTAGCGTGACAGCTAGCGCGACCTTTCAGCTTCCCAGTGTGCCTCTCACGTGCCTGCCTTTCGCGGCTTGCCAATCGCAAACCACTCACGAGTCCTAGCCGCGAGACTCTGTTTTTCTTGTACACTCTTGAGCTTTTCTTCACATCTTCTCATACACTACCCTTACAATTTTTCCACCTAAATACAAGGTTGCTAAGTGCTAAATTACAAGCAAATTAGTCACGGAATAAAGCCAATTAAATGGTTGATTAAATTCAACCTTACAGATGATATATAGAGTGTACATCAGAATGAATAGTAATATACACACATATATATAGAGGCAAAATAACTTAGCAGTACTAGTACGTAGTTTAATACAAGTATAAAAGCATAGAATAGTATAGTATATCAGTATAAGGAAGTATACAGACATATCTAAAGAGCGGGTTTGTGCCCAAATACTGCGTTTTTGATACACCAATAGGGCTTAACCCGTAGTCTCATAGTTTAAAAATAATCTAGAATTTATGATCATAATGATGTTGGTGTATCTTTTCCAAGCCTATGTGCCAAACATCACCAATATTGTATAGCTTTTTAGAAGTGTCTTCCTTGTCAAGGGATATATAAATGCACTTTTTACACAACAGACAAAATAGACTGATAAAAAATATATATTTGTCAAGAGGCGGAGTTAATCGTTTCATTTCTTGCACATGCAAGGCACTGAACCTCATTTGCTCAATATATATGGCTTTCTTTTCAGATGAGTAATGGCTACTTTTCCTGACAAAGTCAAAACAGCACGACATTTATATTACACTTTCCATTGAATGAAAAACAAGAAACTATGATAATTGGGCTACCCTTTGTTGTATCGGTTACGTGTACGACATATACACGTGTTAAGCTGAAAAACTTGTTTGGAGAGAGAGAGACTTAATATAATTAATTAATCCAGCAAGATGACAACAACTCCAATCCACGAGGAACTGTGGCAAAGGTAAGATTTTTGTTGTATTTTGGAAGAAAGATGAGAGTAATTACCTACTGCAACCTAATTCCAACCCCCCCTGCAGAAACATCACAGGCTGTACTCAATTGATGGCAAAAAGTCCATAATGCAATGACTTCATGCAGGTGACTTAATTAAGTTCCTCCCATTTAACGCGATTCAACCACCTTTAATTTAATTTTCCTGTAACCTATCTTACCTAGTGATCCACTAGCGTCAAGTAGTCCCTTTTATTTTTGGTTTTGGTTAGTTGCATGTCCACTCACTTCTCTTTATTCAATTTTACAAAAAAGTAAAAAAGAAAAAAAAAAAATGTTAACGACTATATAAGGTATCGATTCTCTAAAAAAAAAAAAAAAAAAGACTATATAAGGTATCAGTTTAACAATTATTTTTAGAAATTCTTTATAAAAAGAAAAGGTAAATAGTTTTTTAATATATATATATATATATTTTTACAAAAGTGGCATTAAATTTTTTTTTAAAATAATTTATTAACAAATACTTCAAAAGCATTAGTTAACTGAACTCTAAGATAAAAAAATATTACAAATTTTAATTATTAATAATAAATGAGATTGACGAATTTAAAAAATATAATAAACGAATGTTAGAATTACGTTTTTGAGATTAGTAACTTATAAGTTTGTAAATATTAATTAATAAAATCTATAATATCCTTATCATTACTCTTTAATTTTAATTTTTACAATTATAACATTTACCGCAACCTGTTAAAAGGGTCTATTAGGAGTAACAGCAACCTTCACGCATGACTGCTTTTATTCTCTATCCCTTGTCATAGTCCATCACGTGAATTGAAATTGTGACCAAAGGTGTGCCGTTGTGGCACAAAGACTCTCTTTAAACCTCGCATCTATCTTTGCTTTCCGCCTTATGACTCCACTCGTAGCTCTCTCCCCCCATATAACTCCGCTCACCTTCTTGCCTTTAATGAGGTAGCCCTCTCTCTAAGTTTTAAAAGTTAAAATACTCACCCATATTGTCTTTAATAACTCAGTTCCATGCCTTTGGCCATGTAGCACCCCATCTCTCTCTCTCTCTCTCAGAAAACGTGGTCATGGAGTCGGACATTATTCCATTTTGTGGAATCATGGGAAGGCGCAGGAGCAGAAGAAGATATAATAGACTAAAAAGTGAGGAAAATATACAGCTTTCTATATCAGAAGTTCCAAAGTATGCAAAGACTAGAGTGACACCAAAGGCAACCTTCTCAATCAAGTTCTTAAAGAGATTTAGAGATGATTATGTGGAAATGATGCTTTGCCTTGCGGGACATATTGCGCAGTTGAATAATGGTAATGTTTACTTATATAAGAAGATCCCAAATGCTCCACTTTTCTCACCTTCGCAGGAGGTTGGTTTCGGATCCAAGTTCTTTTAAGCTTAAGTAACTTTGCCTTTTCTTTTATCTTCTATAACTTGAATCTTTCATGCCTTTTTTTTTTTTTTTTTTTTTTACAAGTTTCTTATGTAGATGGAATGATCTTGTTCCTGTAAAAATTCTATCTCTGTCCTTTGTGGTGAACTGAGAAATTAGTGAATGTTCAATCACCCTTTTCTTTTTGGTTTTTTTTTTTTTTTTTTTTGAAGAGCTTTTTGGTTTTCTTTGTTATCTAGTTGGTAGCTGCATAAAATCAGATCAATGGTTGATTAATATAAGACGGATAAACCGTAGTATCATATTATTTGAGTATTATTCAAAACTTTGAAAGTAATATTCTCTCGTCTTGTATATAATAATGAGATTCATTAACTAAATTCAAAGTCAGACTTACAAATTATGTAGAAGGAAAAAGCATTAGTTTAAGAGAATTAATTTGAATAAATTTCTCTAATTTTTATAATTCAAGATATTTATTTTAGAGTTTTTCTTAAAAATTTAAAACGACAGCCACCTTCAATTTCAACTACCAAAATAAAAAAAAAATAAAAAAAAAATCTTAGGAATATTTGCCATGCATATTTATTTGGAGAACAAAAAGAACAGTTTCTTAGTAGGATTTTATTGTTCTTGTAACAAAAATTAACAAATAAAATGAATTTTTCTAATTTACTAAATTATGCTCTAAATAATAATATTTTACAAATTTGTATTATAAACATTAGAAGATATTACTTCATTAGAGCTTTAACATATCTTATATTCCTAAGAGTTTACATCCCTATTCCACCTAGGGATATATATTGATTTCATTAAGAGTTTACGATAATGCAATCTCATTGTCCATCTCCAATCGCTGCCTTCAAATTTTGATACTAGATATCACTGTAAAATCTGTCTCTCACATCGCAAAAATTAAAATTGCTGGCGGTATCCTAAAAATTCTCCCTAGAGGACACTCACAATGAGCGAGTCCTTATGAACAGATGGATGCTTCATATCTTGTGTAATTGAATCAAGGAAGTAGCCAAAAAAAAGTAGCTCAGATTTTCAGACCTAACAGCGAGATCAATACAATCCCACCTTGTGGAAAAGTTTGATAATGATCCTTGATTCTTACATGTTTTTATGATACCCCAAACTATGTGGATTTGATTGGATTGAATTATTTAAGTGTGAGTTGTGTGGGGGTGTGTAGATCAAGTGTTTACTAGGCAGATTTTGGATTTATAAATGATTATAAGGAGCCTTAGTTATAACTTAACTAGTCTTTCTAGAGTATAAGTGTAGATGTGACTATTGTTTTCCTTGAGTCATTACAAATAACATTAGAGCAAACGTGACAATGCCATGTCGCTTGGGGCATTGCTACAAAATGAGGATCATAACTAGGACGTCAAAAATTTAAGTGCAAGAAGATTGTAATATGACAAATTGTGTAGATTTTATTAGATAGACTATTTTAACGTGTGTTGCGTAGGAGTGTGTACATTTGTGTTGACTAAGTAGATCCTAATTAGGCTTATAACTAATTACAAAAAGTTCCAATTATAACTTAATTAGTTATTTTGAGGTATAAGCACAAATATAGCTAGAGCTTTTCTCAGGCAATTACAATTCCCGCGTGCTACAATCATTAAAAAGGAAGGTAAGCAAACATTGTGCTACACCAAAGCATAAAAAATTGATCTCAAATATCATATGCATTCTAAAATTATAATTGAATCATTTCAATGCATAAAAAAAAGGATTGCCAGACATGATATTTCACATATGTCACATTGTAATAAGTTCGAGCATCGAAGGGTCACACATGATTAATCTTGAGGACACATAATCAAAAGTTCCTAGAGATGTGTTAAGTTTCCGAAGATTAAGTCATGAAACCAAAGATGATTGGCAATAGATAATTTTTTTGGCATCCAAAGATCCGAAAGTTTAGCATGATCAAGGGCGAATCTTGACTTTAAACCCAAGTTTTTCTCATGTAAAGATACAAGCTTCATAATATATTTATGTCCAAAGTCAAAAAGAATTAGGTCTGTAAACTAACTAAGCTTCGCTGAGTAGTGAATATTTGAGCTTGGCTTGTTAGTAAAAGTCAAAATCTCAAACTTGGCTCAAACTCGTGACAAGCTTAAAATAATATTTGAGCTTGAGCTTGTGAGAAAGCTAAAAAACTTGAGCTTGGCTTCATTGACTTGATTAATTAGTCAATCCAAGCTTGAGCTTAATAGAAAACTCAAACTCGAGCTTAAGTCAAGCTTTTAATCTTGAGATCTAACAAAATTATATTATGAAATGCCTAAATCTCCAAAAATCAAGTTAAATAAATAAATAATATACTCATTTTATCATGCCTCTAAGTCCCACCTGCGATTAGCTATTGCTCAAATTACAACTTTACATAACTAGCATACTCATTTCCATCCATCCATCCTTCATTATATTGTCTATAACTTATTCAACAATTGTTCAAAATACAATTTTTTCATTCATTTTATATGGTGAAGAAGTAGAATAAGACTTGTTTCGTAACTATTATGATTGGGAAATGACTAACATGTTTCATAACTTTTCATTAGATGGTTGATGAGGAAAGACCATACATGACCCACTCAAATTTTGAGGAAAAAAATGTAACTAAAGTCTAAAGTCGTGTTTGGTTAGTTTAGAGTGAAGGGAAAAATTAAGGTAATGGGTAGTATTCCCATATTGGTCATGTTATTATTAAGATATGTGTAATGAGTTTATTTTAAAAAAAATACATATCAAGCTTATAAATGAGTTTATGCTCAACTTGTTTTGTATCGAGCCTTATAGCCACGAGCTTGTTCATGAACAAATATTTTTACTTGAGCTCGGCTTGTTTATCAAATAAACCTTAAACTAAGGTTCAACCTTGACTTATTTATAAACAAACAAACATAAATGAGCTTTTTATTGAACTGACTCCAAATTGTTTATGAATGGCTCATTTACCATTGAATCATAAAATTGTTTACTTTGTTGAGACATTTTGTCAAACAAGTTAAGTGCAAGTGGAAAGGGATAGGGCAAGGACAGCCATTCAACCACGGAGACCAATCCATTCGATACAAAATTCGTCCAAGGCAAGTTATTCCCACCAACAAACCACAAAAAGAATACCATGGCCAGATATTCCAATGTCCGAAATCCGGATTTAAAAAAAAATAAATAAATAAAATAAAAAGAAAGAACAAGAATGAGAATTGTCTTACCCTACATGGCTTGGAAATATTTATGATTGCTTCGGTTTTGAAAAAATCCTTGATCTTCCACCTTTGGACTTTTGGAGGAATCGTGTATCCTTGATTTTCCTTTTGCTTGGATCAATGGGCACCAAACAAGAAAAAAAACAAGTAGCAACCTGCACTATACAGCTCTAACACAGAAACCAACACCTACACACATTCAAGCACCTATTACAACTTCATCACATAGACTAAGGCTATCTATAGAATCATATGATTCATATGAATACCAAGCCACATCACAGAGAGCTCCATCATTGGTAGAAAACTTTTTAGGAATGTAGGGAAAAATGGCTGTTTAGCCATAATCTTTTTAACTATGTAGCAAAATATTGTTGTTTTGAAACTCCATATTGTTTATGTCGAGTTTTGACTGGAACTTGACATTAGGAATGTCAAATTCTATGCATATTTTTTTAAGTAGAATTCGACATTCCTAATGTCAAGTTCTGCACAAAATTTTCAAAAAAACAATTAAGTGGCAAAATATGTATAAAACTATAATGTCAAGTTTCAAAAAATGGGTATTTTGTTACATAGTTTGAAAATGAGGCTGTTTGACTACATAGTTCAAAAATTAAGACTAAACAACTATTTTTTCCTTAGAATGTATGCATCTGTTCTCCAAACAATTTCAACAAGAATTGTCTTCACCAATTGTTCCTCAGTTTGCTTTTGTAAAGTTGTGATTTTCAACTATGCTTTGTTGGCTTTGATTCTGTGTCAAATTTGATTGTATTTTAGTCAATTATTTCCCTGTATGTTTCTGGGATTTATGGTGCATTTGGGAAGTGCATTTAAGCTTCCCACGTCTGTGTTTTGCGTGTTTTCAGCCTTCTTTTCTTTTTTTTTTTTCTTTTTTTTTTTTTTTGGGACCAGCGCCTAGTGCACTGTTCATGGGGCATGAACAGTGCAATTAGGCCAATGAACAGTAACCAAAATATATTTTTTTATTATTTTCAGTTTTCAACAAAATAAGCGGTAACTAAACGTACACTTAATGTAAGAGTTGAGTGTGAGAGTTTGGTGAAGATTTATGAACAACAGTGAAGTTCGTGACTTGCTCGCGATTGGCTCTCGAGTGGACAACCTGTGAAAGGTCACATGAGGAACATATGCTGGAAGCTGAATGGTCAAGTGCTAGGAGGAATTTCACGAGTCAATTCACGATTGGACCAACTTGTGAATGACCCGCAAAACTCTCTACTTGGATGTTTTAAAATATGTTTTCCTCACTTCTTTACCCACACTATATAAGCCCACATTACTCACAAAATTGTAAGGAGGCTTTCAAAGAAAAAACCCTAGAAGTACACTTGAGAGTTAGAGATTGTAAACCCACAATCATCTACACAATTTCTCTTAGTTTTCCACTATTCCTACCTCTCCAATTACAAATCATTGAGAGGTTCTTAACCCAAACACATTCTTCACCCAATTTGAGTGTTATGAGTAGTTTTGGTGCATATGGGAATCATTAGAAGAAGCCATTGATTGGTAGATGCAATTTGGAGCTAATTGCAGGATCTGGATAACTAGTGAAGACATGACTCGGTGAAGTCCGATGGGAGCTGGAACTCAAAGAGTTCAAGTACATTAGGTAGATTAGGCTTGGAGGGTCTTTGAGATATCCTTGTACTCCAACTTTAGGCAGAGAGGGTTTTTGCTGAGTACGTCGGTTTTCTCTTCGAGAACACATCTCGGTGTCATCTTGTGTTTGCATCTCTCTTCCTTTACTCTTTGTGCTTTTCATTTATTGTTTGTTGTATTTAATTATGCATTAGAGTGTAGTTTCGGTTTATTGCGTTTCATTTACTCTTATTCTGCACTTAGATGAATAGAGTAAAAGCAATTTAGTCATAAGTTTAAAATTGGAGATCTAAACAAGCTATAGTGTTTTATAATATCGTGCTTTCAATTGGCATCAGAACGGGTACACATATTTGGATTTAATTATCTTTGTGTGATCCTAGACCCTCGTTTAGCTATGGAAAAGGCTAACATGAATTGCGGTTCATGTGTTTGTGATAATGACTCTATGAGCATTTTTAGAGAATGTCCTTGAAATGAGCTCATAGAATTGCTAAAATCAAAGAAACATGCTAGAATCTTCTTACACATGCTAAAATGTTTAGAGCATAAGAATCACATGTTACATAATAGCTTGTGTGAGTCTAATTCCTTGATTGAGAAATATAAGAGAAGTAATAGACATTTGTGTGATAAGCTTGATAAATTCAAAAGAAAATTTCACTCATCGGATGAGAGTAAAAGTTTAAGCAAAACTTTTTTCGAGAATCAAGAATGTTTATCTCATGCTTGTCCTTTTGTTCATATCACATTGTAAGTATTTAATTCTTGTTTGTGGTATCTTAATAGTGGATGCTCAAGGCATATGATAGGTGATACATCTCTCTTCAAGAGTCTCAAAGAAAAGGAAGACAGATATGTCATGTTTGGAGATGGTAGTAATTCTCAAGTTCTCAGAAAGGGAAATGTTGAAATTCTGGGACTACCATTGTTGATCGATGTATTATATATCAAAGATATAAATGCAAACTTGTTGAGCATTACTCAAATTTTGTAATGAAGATTTTTTGGTTCAATTCTCAAAGAAAGGATGTGTCATCCTTAATGAAGATGGTGTCCAAGTATTGAAGGGACTTAGAACTGCTGAAAATTGTTATGGTGTGGTTCCCAAGCCAAATGTATCATGTCGAAGTGCTCGTGTCAACTTGTTGGAGCTATGACATCAACACTTTGGTCATGCAAATTATAAGCAAGTGGTGAAAGTTTCAAAACTTAAAGCAGTGGTTGGTCTACCAAAGTTCGGAAAAGTTGAGAAGACCGTTTGTGGACCACGCCAAATGGGAAAACTAACTAAATCAAGTCATCCCAAGGTGAATGTTATTGCCACATCTTGACCTTTAGAGTTACTCTATGTTGATTCAATGGGTCCTACAAGGACTCAAAGTTTGGGTGGCAAGAGGTACATCATGGTTGTTGTTGATGATTTTTCAAGATTCTCTTAGGTGGAATTTCTTAGAGAAAAGTTGGAAGCATGTGAGAAGATGGAGAAACTTTGCAAGAGGCTTCAAAATAAAAAAAGGGGTTCCCATTGTCAATATAAGAAGCGATCATGGGAAGGAATTTGAGAATGCAAAATTTGAATCCTTCTGCAATGAAAATGGAATGAAGAATGAATTTTCTGCTCCAAAGACACCTCAACAAAATAGGGTTGTTGAAAGAAAGAATTGTGTTATTCAAGAAATGGCTAGGGTGACGGTCCTCAACAAGGATATCCCTCAATAGTTTTGTGGAGAAGCCGTGAACACATCGTGTCATATTGGAAATCGAATTTTCTTTTGAATGGGTACCACAAAAATCTCATATGAAATATGGAATGAAAAGAAGCCTAAAGTAAAATATTTTCGGGTATTTGGTAGCAAGTGCTTTATTCTCAATGATATAGAAAATCTTGGAAAGTTTGATGCCAAGAGTGATGAAAGAATTTTCCTTTGGTACTCCGTGAATAGCCGAGCATATAGAGTGTTCAATAAAGAACCAAGACAGTTATGGAATCAATCAATGTTGTCATAGATGATGCTATCCTGGAAATGATTGTTGATGAAAGTGGTGATGTTACAAATCTTAAGAATAATGATGATGGCAATTTATCTTAAGATAGCGATGTTGAAAAACAATCACCAGAAAAGGAATCTACTCCTATTCCATCGAGAAGAGAAACAAGGTCATCTCAAGTGCCATCAAGTCCTCATTCCACCAGAGGTGCAACCTCCTATATCTCGTGATGATGAGGCATCTACTTCAAAGAGACCATAGTTAAGAGTGAGTTTGAATCATCTCAAAAGAAACATAATTGGAGATTTGGACAATGGTATTTGTCTATGAAAGCTCGAATTTATGTGAAAATACAAGTGTGAAAACACAAGAGCTGTTTAGGCCCCCAAATTAAAATTACAGCTTGATTGATTTTACTCTAACTTAAACTAAATGCGGAATAGAGTAAATATGAGCGACCAAATAATGTAAATACACTTAGCCATATTCATCAAATCACAGCAGTAAAATGAGAGCTAAAAGAGTGGGAAAGAAGAATGCAAACACAAGATAACACACCGATGTATTATTGAAGAGGAAACCGAAGAACTCGGCGAAAAATCTCTCCATCACCCTCTAAGTGGTAAATTGATCCATTAGAGAATGAGTTGGAGTACACAAATAACAAAAGACCCTCCAACCCTAGTCTACCCCATGTACTTGAGCCCTCCAAGCTCCTGCTACCAACTGACTTGATGAAACATTGTCTTCTCTAGCTCTCCAAATCACGCAATTCAGCCCGATTGCATCCACCAAACAAATATCTTCTTCCAATGCATCTCAACAACACCAAAACCTCACTTTACACTCAGGACGAGTGTGGTAAGTATTTGGGCTATCAACCTCTTAAGGATTTGGATATGGAGAGGTAGGAGTTAAGGAAAATTACAATGGATTGTGTAGAGGATTATGGGTATGAAAATCTCTTAATCTCGAGGGTAATGGCTAGGGTTTTCTCTCTGAAAAACACTCCCCTCAATATGTGGGTAATGTGAGTATATATAATGTGAGTAGAGACCTGGTGTATCAGATATGACAAATTGGAAAAATAGAATGTTTCGTGGGCTGTGAGACATTTGCAAAAACTAGATGTCACCATCTGTCATAACTCTTCGCATTCTAGTTATATGCTGAGCACATGCTTCATTTTGCGAAAGGCTTTTAGCAAGCTACCCGCAAAAACATCTTTGTTCTTCAATGAGTCTTGAGTCTTCACACTCTCTCTCTCACACACAATCCTTATAATGAAATCCTACATAAAATACAGGGTACAAAATATTAAACAAAATTACAATCAAATTTGGCACAGAATTAAAGCCAACACAAATTAATTGTAAATCTCAACTTTACAGTTTAAGAAGAGGAACAAGTTATAGTGTAAATCATGTGACTTATCATTGTTATCTTGCTCAATTTGAACCTAAGAAGGCGGAAGAAGCTCTGCAAGATGAAAATTGGGTAGACTCCATATATCAAGAATTATATCAATTTGTGAGAAATGATGTATGGGAACTAGTTCCAAGACCCAATGATACTCATGTAATTGGCACCAAATGGATTTTTAAAAACAAGACCGATAAGGATGGTGAAGTTGTAAGAAACAAATCTCAATATGTGGCTCAAGGATACACTCAAGTTGAAGGTGTAGATTTCGATAAGTCTTTTGCTCCTATAGCAAGACTTGAGTCCATTCGCATCCTATTATCGATTGCTTGTATTATGAACTTCAACCTTTATCAAATAGATGTCAAAAGTGCAATTCTTAATGGGGTTCCTCCAAGAAGAAGTTTTTATTGAACAACCAAAAGGATTTCAAAATCCTCATTTCTCAGATCATGTTCTTCAGTTGAAAAAGACGTTATATGGGTTGAAGCAAGCTCCAAGGGATTGGTATGATTGTCTCACAACATATCTATTAGATCGTGATTTTAAAAGAGGTCATGCAGATCGTACTCTCTTTGTGAAATGAGATGAAAAATCTCTTCTAGTAGCCTAAGTATATGTTGATGATATTGTGTTTGGCTTATCAATTGATTCTCTTGCTCAAGAGTTTTTGGAAGAAATGAAGAAGGAATTTGAAATTTGCCTACCTTCAAGAGCAAATCACCTCTCTCTCTAGCCAATTCCAAGACATGGAAGGTTTAGAAGACTAGTATCTTTGGCCATTCCGGTAAAAAATGGGAAGTAGAAATCATATAATAGTCTTATCTTTTGTAGTTGTTTACTTTGCTTTATTTAACCTTTCAATACTTAAGTTTAAAAGCTCAGTTTACTTTAGTACATTTGTACCTTAGTTTTTATAACCTTTATGATGCATTTAGTAATCTATTGTCTCTTCCTTTACTTTTCTTTATTGCATCATATGCCTTGTTGGACATACAATTAGTTTTTGCATTGCACTTAATTGCTTGCGTGTCCAGATGTCTATTTACTTGATAAATGTTCATTGTAGTCATTTCTTATTGACTATTCATGTTTGATCCAGTTTTGCTATATGTTTATATTTCAATTGGTTTTTCTACTTGATCGCATTTTATTGTTCTATATACATGCCTTGATTTCTACTCGTCTCAAACTTAATGAAGTTATTTGTCTTGTGCAAGTGTTTTAGGTTACAGGTATATCTGGTACAAGTTCTTCATAGGTTTTAGATTTAGGTGTGAGTGGGTTTTGACTCTGTTCTTAAACTCACGTTTTAAGTCTAGAGTCTATTTAAGGGTTTTGTCATGGAATAGCCAAAGAGGGAGATTGTAAAGTTGTGATTTTCAACTATGTTTTATTGGCTTTAATTCTGTGTCAAATTTGATTGTATTTTAGTTAATCATTTCCCTGTATGTTTGTGGGATTTAATGTAAGGTTTAAGTGTGAGAGTTTGGTGAAGATTTGTAAAGAATAGTGAAGTTTGTGACTTGCTATGAGTGGATAACCTACAAAAGATCACATGAGAAGCACATACTGGAAGTTGGATAGTCAAGTTTCAGGAGGAACTTCACTAGTCATTTCGTGATTGGACCAACTCGTGAATGACCCGTGAAACTCTCTGCCTGGTTGTTTTTAAAGTGTGCTTTCCTCACTTCTTTACCCACATTATATAAGCCTACATTACCCATGCAATTGTAAGGAGACTTTTAGAGAGAAAATCTTAGAAATACACTTAAGAGTTAGATATTGTAAACCCTCAACTATCTACATAATTACTCTTAGTTTTCCTCTACTCCTACCTCTCCAATTACAAATCCTTGAGATGTTCTTAGCCCAAACACATACCTCACCCAATCTGAGTGTTTTGAGTTGTTTTAATGCATTTGGGAATCATTGGAAGAAACCATTGATTGACGGATGCAATGTGGAGCTAATTGCGGGATCCAGATAACTAGTGAAGACATGGTTCGATGAAGTCCACTGGGAGCTAAAACTCGAAGGGTTCAAATATATTGGGTAGATTAGACTTGGAGGGTCTTTTTGATATTCTTGTACTCTAACTTTATTAACTAGTGGATCATTTCGGCTTGGAGGGCCACGAAGAGGTTTTTTACCGAGTTCTTTGGTTTCCTCTTCAATGACACATTTTAGTGTTATTTTGGGTTTGCATATTTCTTCTTTTACTCTTTGTGCTTTGCATTTATTGTTTATTGTATTTGATTATGCAGTAAATTGTAGTTTTGGTTTATTGCGTTTCATTTACTCTTACTCTGCACTTAGATAAGTAGAGTAAAAGCATTTTAGTCGTAAGTTTAAAATTGGGGGTCTAAATTAGCTATAGTGTTTTACATTTTACACTATCGAGCTTTCAGCTTCAAATCACATAATCTGAAGTTATTCCTTTACCAATGAAACACTAATTCAAGTTATACAACTATGTCTTGGATTTAAATTGGAATTTAATGTACTCCATCTAAAAAATTGCATTGTAACTTTATCCAGTAAGTTTAATACATAATTTCATACTTACTCCCCTTAAGTGAACAAAAATTGTAGAAAATACTGGGAGCCCAAACCCAAAAATAGCCCAAAAAAAAAAAAGGAAGCCCAATAGGCCTAAGCCCAAAAGTCTTTTAATTTAAGACCCAAAAAATGTTTTTTAAAGCCCAAACTTTGCAAGTAGAGGAAAAAGAAAATGTCAAGATCCAAAGATATTTCATTGTGTAATGTCTAAAATACCCCTAGTAAATATCAAAATCCCAAAAACACCCCTAAAAAAACAAACAAAAACTTATATCATTATCTTTTAATGATTCACTAGCTTTGCAAACCCCTAGTAATTATTAATTAATACATCAAATGATTTTTTTTCCTTCTTTAATCATAATTTTATTAATTTATAATATTTTAAAAAAAAAATTACTAATGCATATGAACTAACAAAAGGGACAGGATCAAGGCTCAACTAATTTACATTGATGAAATTAGTGACGTTGTATTACTACATTATATTTATATATATATATATATATATATATATATATAGCTTTGTGGTTGTTATTAAATAGTGATGTTGCTATAAAGTTGCAAGTGCTAAGAATATCAAGGGTAATATAATAGTGGACATCTTGGTAGAACAAACACAAAAAGGAAAGAGCGACATAAGGGTTATACTATGGTGTGCTAGAGCTTTATCAGCATTATCTCTTCCTAAGGTCAAGGGCTATGCACATTACCTATGTTTGATAGTAGTGACCATTGATGACCAATTTTTACATGTCTTTCGTCCAACAAGGCCTAAACCAAATTATTGGTCAAAAGACACAAAACATGAAAAAAATGGTGAAACGAAACAAGTCTGGATTGAGTATATTCTTGGGATGACACCCAAAACCACCTAGCTTTACATTTGGCCATCAATTGTATTGTTGGACTATAAAATGGAATGGAAAATGGATGCCTGAGGGAGAAACGGCCTAGCTTTTGGAAATTGATTTTTTGAAAATCCAATTGCTTGAAGAGTACTACAGACAGAGGCACCTTACGCTCATTCATGATCATTTTTTTCAGGCATTGAAGTTCTATTAATGTGACAAAACTTTCAAAAACTTCAAGAAATCTAACTTTGTATCTCTATAGATTTCAAGTTCTAAAGTCCCAAAGAATTTTTATATTAAATCATCGAATATAAAGAACATTAGAAGAGTATTCATTCAAATTGATTCTAAGTTTCAAATTTTTATTAGAATCAAGCTCCAAAAGCCTTCATAAACATCGAGAACTTTAATCATTGGACCTATATTGGATTTAAGCCCTAAATTCCTAAATAACTTCCACCCAAAAATCTTCTAATACTAAGGAAACTCAAAGAACACACAACAAACGTGAAGAACAAATTAATAGCCTCTAACTAGTGTATAGCCAGATATTCATCTAAATTCTATTATAGAGAACGTGGAATTGTTTTCCAATCAAAGCAGATAAGATTCTATGATTAAGAAGAAAAGTCATCACCATATTAAAGATCTGTGAATCTTTAGAAAAATCATAGGTATCAAAACTAAGCTTGTGTCCCTAAGACATAGGATGCTCACAAAAATGAGAGGCTAGACATCTCTAGAGAAAGCTCTAAGCATTGGAGAATTTTGGTGAGAAAAGGTGCGTGGGATCAAGAGAGATCGAAGAGCTATCGAGGTATATGAGTGAGAAATGAAACCGGGTTGACCCTCGTCCTTATATAGAATTAGTGTGCTTGATAGATCAAGAAGGTATTGAGAAGTATCTTGAATTAAAACTCAATCTTTTGAGAGGTATCAAGGAGGTGTCAATGGGAAAAATCTTCAATGTATCAAGGAGGTATCAAGCAAATAGAATATTTAGAAAATTGGCTCTATCGGGGTAGTATCGAGAGGTATCGAGAAAAACCTAGAAAATGTTTCATAGAAGTGATTAGTATTGAGAGGTATCGAAAGGTGTCGAGAGGTATTGAGCCTTCAATCAAGCAGGTATCAAAAACCACAAGAGCATGAATTTTCAAGATAGAAAAGACATGGAGATAATGCAAACAAGATAAAAACAATACCAACCATACATCAAAGCTTGAAAAACATGATAATCACTCAAAAACATCAACCACAAGATGCAAATCAATCTAAGTTCCAAAACACTAAACATGTCTAATCAGTGTCTTATCATGCAACAATAATCATAAATGTCTTATCATGCAAAAATAATGATATAAGAGAATCATAAACTCTCACATACAATTATAACCGTTTGATGAGGACTACCACCTTTGAGGTATATCATATAACTCTCACATCTCTTAGAAACACGCTTGCAATCATATTAAAAGCATTTTTATTCTTTTTGCTTTTTCTTTTTCTTTTGATCACATTTTTGCAAAATTTTCTTTTACAACACAATGAAGCATATCATGCATGGGTATATAAGAGAGAGAAAAGAAAATACCTTTTATTTTTTATTTAAACACCCTTTTTCTTGTTGTGTCAGTGCTAGACCTTAACGAGCACGACTTTTATAAATTGTACACGTGTATTTATGATTGACAAATTTTAGTAGTGAGATTGTTATTTATGAATTTCTCTTAAGATTTTTTAGTCATTTTCGTCAAAATGAGTGATATAGATATGAGTATGAATGATTGACCCATACATACAAATCACAAAATGAGCCACAAAGTTCACTATGCTTAGTTGTGTATGAAGATGCTCATCTAAGTGACAAGAAATACAAAATTATGAAATTTTGTTTCATTGGCCATTCAAGGTACACATGAACCAGTATACACAAACACAACTGTTTTTGTATTTTTCAATTTTTGTATTATTTATTTTTGTTTTTTAAAAGCGATAAAAAAAAAAAATAGAAATCAAACAAATAACCTAATGCAGCAAAAACTAAACTGACTCACTATGTAAAGAAAAAGAAACACACAAGCATATGCAAGAATAGTGACAAACTCACTGAGAGGAATCTTTTTCCTTCCACACAAGTGGTTTGGAAGGAGGAGGAGTTTTCTTCTTCTAAGGACAACATTTGGAAGAAGGAGGGAAATGAGTAAATGGAAATTGGTCAAAAGAAACACAACTTTAAGAAGTTCTACAAGAGGAGCTAAAGAGTTTTGAAGCTGGTTCTTGTTTCCATATGATGATACTGACACACCATTGTTTCATTGGCTAGCAAACCATTTATAACAATTAGACTAAGTGTGTCCAATTACTTCACAATGATGACGAAAGTGAATTTTCTTCAATTGATTCTTCTTTTTAGGAGAGTGATGAGAGTTTTGCTTTCCTTCTTTCTTAATAGGCTTAGGGGGTGCACCAAGGATAGATTTCTCCTTTTTTTTTTTTTTTAATAATTCCATTTTAGATCATTTTTTTGAAGTTTGGTATTATTATAGGGAGGTACACAAATAACATCATGAGAAGTAGAAGTAGAAGTAGAAGTAGAAGTACCACAAGTAGAGAAAGAAGTGACATATCCGAGTCCAGTCTTGTCAAATGAAGATTTTTGGATGCTCAACATCTCATCTGGTTTTGCACTTAATGCTCATTTCAGTTGTGCTCTTACTTGGAAGAGTTTAACATCTAGCTTCTTGGTCTTCTCAGTCAGGAAGTTGTTTTCAAACCTAAGGGCACCGATGTTTGATTTCCTTCATCGACTTTGGTAGAAAGATCCTCTCTTTCTATCTCCACCTTGCACAACTTCTTCATAGCCAATCTATAGAGTTTTTCATATTTCTTAGAATTCTTGTAATACTTAGAGTAGGCTATTTTGATGTCATCATTCCCATCCAACTACTCAAACTTAGAATCATCCAATTCCTCATCCTCACTAATAGCTAACCAAACTTTTTCATCAAGTGACTGCAAAAAAGCTCTCATGTGTATTTTCCAATATGCATAGTTAGTTTCATCGAATAATTGAGGAATGATCAACGATTGTCCATGATCTATGACAACGGGGGCCAATGGAAGAGATTAAAACCTAATCAAAGTGTGCCTACTCTGATACCACTTATTGGGTTATAGATTGACCCTAGTTAACCAATTTAATTACCTAAGTTGATTAATTAGGTCAAATTTCATGCAAATTGTGGAGGCACACATACAAATCACTAAATAAACTAAAGTTTCGTGGAAATTAAATTTGACATGGTGATTTGTTGACTAATGGGGAAAACCTCTCACAGGGCAAAAATCTCACCGGGTGATTTTTAGTTCACCACTCTTAAGAATTTATTAATAAAAAATTAAGTGGTTACAAATATAAGGAATCTTACCACTACCCTAGACTATCCTAAAATACTGGTCTACAGTTGAATCTTTGCACCAATCCTCAATTGAACTTGATTTTGTAGAGACTTCTTCCTTTGCACAGATCCTTGTACATGACTAACTTCCTAAAAACTAATGTTTGTTGTTAGATGCAAAGTTCTTCACTTTAATACACATTGAAGATCTAGAAGTACTTATTTACAAAACCCTAAAGCGCATAAGAATGCAGTTGCTTCTCTAAAAGTGTATGAGTTCTCTAATTTGCGTCTCTATCTCTTTTTGATGACTTTAAAATAAAGCTTTTATACCCTCTAGGAGTTTAGTGAATGAAACCCTAGCAATCCAAGTCATCATGGGCCGAAAATCTTATCTAAGAATTTTGGAGTTGCGTAGTTGGATAGATCAAGAGGTATCGAGACTAGTGTCGAGTTCCTTTATTTATTCTCAATAGATGCTAGTATCGAGCAAATGTCGAAACTAGTGTCAAGATTCACTTTTTCAGTTTTTCTTCACTTTTTTCTTGGTATAGTCTTCATTTCTTTAATAATACCACTTGTCTTATTCCTAAGACATACTTTATGATATTCTAGAAACTACTTAGAACTACTCAATTATAAGTAAAATCCATTTTGTCAAAGAATATACTGACACATGAAAAATATGACCCTGATGCAAATAATATTGTACATTTTAATTTATACAGAATGATACCATAACCTTTCTCTTCTCCTTATTGACAGATTGGAAAAAAAAAAAAAAAAAAATCTATTACAAACCGTACCCTTCTTATCTCTATTTAAGTTAAATATAATTCAAAAGATTTGAAGGATAAGAGCACGGGAGAAGAGCACGGGAGATGTTTACCCTTTAAACCATTAGAAGAAAAACATATCCTCCCAAATAATACTCCATTGTCTACTACTAAAGTGATGTGGTGTGCAATCATGTCGTCTATACCTTTTGACTTCCAAATACGAATGACAGAAGAACAAACCCTTTGGAATAAACATTCAAAACTGATATATACGAACAATTACGCATGTGAATCATATCTCGAATTAATTAAGAAAAGAATCATTATGCTTGCAACAACGGTGCTTTTGAGTTGTATTGAATTGTATCTAAATCTTTTTTTTTTCGCTTTGAACGTACGCTATCTATAAAAATTCGCGTGAAGATACAACATTCCAAAGTTAGTCAAACAAAGGCCCAGATTATATGCTCTCTTCCACAAATTCTGTTCTAGAGAGAATCCAATTTGGTCAGAGCTCATCAAAACATGCATTGTATATATCTCCACTCCAAAAAGGGAAAGCATTAACACCAAAGAATTCCCACTCCCCAAAATGGCATGATTGGTTTTTGAGCCCTGTCGAGATATTCTAGGGTTACTCGTCGTGTCACTCACTGTTCTTGGGAGGGAGATGTGGGGTGTCAGCACGTGTTATATTGAAAGGAATTTTTTTATGGAAATGAGTATGTAACTATAGCAATCCACTACTCCATGTCTATGTGGTTTCTCACTTTTAAATATTGAAGTGTGACAGGCAAGAATAAACAAGGATAAGGATTGTGTGTTGAAGGATGCTTTGCATCTAGCCTAAATTCTCCATGATTCTTCACAAGTTGCAATGTATGATCATAATTCCTGACATAAGTGAAAGGCAATACCTCTCTCTCTCTCTCTCTCTCTCTCTCTCTCTCTCGGATTTAGAAACTTATGGCTAATATCTCTAGTGGAACATGCTAGTGTCATACAGATGGGTTTCAGAATCTTATGACCTACACTATACCCCAATGAAGGTGTACATATGGACATGGACCACTGCATGACACTTTTTAGAGCAGATTCGACTAAGCTGTGTTTGGATACTTGAACTAAGATTTGAATTTGAATTTTAAATTAATGAATATTTGAGATGTATGAATTCTGAATATGTAATATTAAATTTATTGTTTGAATCTTTTTATATAATGAAGAACTTGAAATTCTAAATTCCTAACTTTATTATTTATATATACTTTAAAATCACTTATAAATTTGAATTTGAAATTCTCTCTTTTCCAAATTAAATTATTAGAATACTATCAAAATTTTCAAAATTCTTCCCTAAAACCTTAAAAATAACAAAATATACTTAAGTTGTATTAAATGGCAAAAACAGCCCTAAAATGCCTAAAATAGCAAAGTACCTCTAAAATATTTGATATTACCAAAATACCATCAAAATCTTTGTGATCATCCTAAAAATGAGCATGCTGAATGCCAACTAAATTCTAGCCATGTGATTGGCTAAGCTTGAATGATGCTTGGTGTGAGCTCATACTAGATGTGGAACTAAGAGTATACCATTAACTCAAGGGTGAGGGCAGAGAATGGAAGTCGCTACCAGTTTTAGGTCTAAAAACCACTCTTGATCCTACACAAAGCTTTAATATTACTAGATTATATGTGTAGAGTAAGGGTGCACACATGGGAATGTGTTAGGCACCTAAGTCTACCTGATCAAATGGATCAACCTCCACTTTGTACCTCCTATCCATAATTTAGTAAGGGTTTCCCTAAGTGGGATCCCTTCTAAGCATGCAAATTATCTTAAGAAAATGTTGATCAAAATAAGCATACATGAGCACAATTCTTTCCAAGCATGAGGAGGTGCCCTATCTCTAAGGTTTACCCTAGTCACATGTTTCTAACAAGAGTACGTCAAGCAAAAAAGAATTTTCAAATTTTTTGGAAAACACTACGTACACAAGTTAGGTGTTGTGTACACACCCACGTTAGGAAAATTTAAACTTGACTAGTCCCTTTGGTCTCTGGGCTAGATTATTCCACCAAAAAGAAGCACACCCACATTAGGAAACTTTAGACTAAAAAATCAACAACCTTAGTGAGAGTTTTCGACCAAAATATCAACTTTTAAAACTAATGAGGGCTTAAAGAAGCTTCTTCTCTTTTTTAGACAAAAGCTCTCTCGAGTGCTCGATTATTATCTTTTTTCGCTCAACCAACCTTGCATAGGTATGGTCAAGCATGTATACACAAAACTGAACTTTTCATAAGCAAATTTGAGGTTTTTGAAATTGCATTTGACATTTTCTTGTTATTTTTGGCCAAATTTGCACATTTTGTCATCATTGTGTATTAAGGACTCAAGTTATACAAAATGGGGGGTTTCTACAACCCCAAATAAACCAATGTTAGGTTATAGATTGACCTAGTTAATTAATTCAATTACCTAAGTTGATAAATTAGTCAAACTACATGCAAATCAGTGGAGGCACAATCAAATCACCAAAGTAAATTAAATACAACTAGAAAATAAATTTGACATGACAATTTGATCACGATAGGAAAAATCTTCACAGACAAAAATCCTATCGGGTAAATTTCAGGTCACCACTCTTGGATAATCTACTAATTAAAATCAAATTGTTACAAGTATAAGGAGTCTTACTCCATTGTCCTAGCCCAAAATACCAACCTATGGTTGAATATACTGACATATACCAGTATCAATTCTAATACCCAATTGAACTTGTTCTTGTAAAGACTTCTCATTTGCACAAATCCCAATATATGACTAACAACACAACAACTTGATGTTGTATAATGTAAAGTTCTTCAATCCATGCTTGTAGATTTGAAAGTAGCTTGGTACATAATCCTAAAGTGCACAAGAAGTCGTAGAAGCTCCGATAAAGCATGTATATATCTCAATTTTTGTGTTTATGTGTCTATGATGATAACCGTAAAAGATAGCCTTTATATGCTCTGGAAACTTAGTGCATGAAACCCTAGAAAAACCTTATTATCATGGGCCAAAAACTAATCTTGAAATTCAAAATACCCGAGGTTTGATAGATCAAGAGGTATTGAGCTATCTATCAAGGTTCATTAAATCTAGATAGATTGACTGTTATGAGGAGGTATTGAGATGTGCAGTTCCAACTTTTCTTGAGTAGTTTTTTAAGTGTTCTTGTATCTTCAATAATACCACTTGTATATTTACTTCATGATTTTTTGTTGAACACACTAGAAACTAAGACCCAATTACAAGTAAAAATGTGTTTCTTAGGATATACCGATTACATTAAAATATGACCCGATTACATTAAAATATGACCTTAACAACCAAAATACCCCTCTTACCTATAAAATGATCAAAATAACTTAAAAACCTCTAAAATAATAAACATATATTAGAAACTTCCAAAATGTTAGAAATACCTCTAAAATATTTAAATTACAAAAATACCCTTAAAAGCTCCAAAATGATTGAAAAAACCTTGAACTATAAAATGACCAAAATAATATTGAAACCTCTATAATGATCAAACTATCCAAAAAAAAAAAAAAAAAAAAAATCTTCAACATGAGCAAAATACACATAAAACTACCAAAATAATAAAAATATCTCAAAAACCATCAAAATGAGAAAAATACTAAATCTCTAAAATCATCACAATATACCACAAAATTGGAAATTCACCCTATAAATTTTAAAGGTTGTAAAAAAGTGACTTCCAAGGCCCTTAAAGCAATTCACGAACTCTGGAACTCACAAACCCGAACAAGGGTCAACTTTCTAACCAACCCAATCCATGTCTAACACACTACAATAACTCTTTGATGTAGTAGTCTTGGTACAATGTCTTTGCAAGAACATGTGATCTTTAATAGAGACTAGAGACGTGACTTGGTACAAAACCTTTGGTGCACAGTTGTCGCAGCAGCTTCTCCAACTTTCACAGTGTTCTCTCTTATGTTATGATGCTTTAAAGAAGGCATTAAATTTGTGTTGAAACCCTTTTAAGCTTGACCGATTGACTGGAGTCGGGATTTACTTAACCTTGATTGATTGTACTGCAGTTGAGGCTGTTGAGTTTCACTTTCTTGAGGTCGCTTGGTCATTATGGGCCGCAAACCAAAAAGTTTATATTTTTCGAAGCTTGACCGGTTGACTGAATAAGTTGAGGTTTACTAAACCTTGATTGATTGAGCTGCGATCGAGGCTGCTAAACTTCACCTTTTTTGGCAGATTCTTAAGTTGTTTCATTTATCTTTAATGTAGAACTGTAAGCATATTCTAAGGCACTAACACTTACAATTCAATTACATGAAAAAAAGATACAATTGACCCAAACAAACTCAACACATGTTTGTACAGTACACATTTTTTCAATCCAATCCACATAATTCGGTTTATCACGTTGAACTTCAGTGGTAGAAGATAGTTCACTATTCCTAGGGTGAAAGATCTATCCATCTTTTGAACAACCTCCTTCCCCTTCGCTACTAGTGCTTTTCCCTTTTATGGCATTCATTCATAATTCCATCAAGCTTTGATTTCACTTCCTTAAGCTATTCATCCTAGTGTGTGGGTACTTCTGTCTCCTCAGCCTGATGAATATATCCTCATACTCCACTAGGGTGATTATCACCGCCCTTTTGCCAGGTGATGTCTCATCTAGCTCTCAGTGTCATCATGCCGATTGGCTCTTATTTGTTCTTCTTTTGCTCCCTGTTTCACTCCTTTTTATGGTAGAATGCCATGGGGACGAAAGCGTTATACAAAAATATTTTAGTTTGACTAAACTTCTTTTTTTGAGAATAATCGGCAGATAGTTTGACTAAACTTTAAAACATCTGTTCATTGTAGTTTTTTTATTTATTATTATTTATTATTCCACGTTTTATCATTACAAATTTATTATTATTTGTAATACAAATATTAAAACCAATATTTTCAATTCCGTGCTTTAATATTTGTTCTAAATCACTCATCCCCACAACGGCTGGGCTTAACAAATATTATACATCCCATTATGAGGCCCATTTTCAAGGGTATATGAAATTAAGGTTTTTCTTTTTCTTTATTATATATGAGAAAAAATTATGTTTTGATAGTCTATTGGAGTCATATTTAACCTGTTCAAACCATATTAAAACTTCATATTGATTTCTCTCGTGTACATGGGTACCGAACCTGATTAGAAAAACGATAGAACTTATTTTATCTTTATGCGAATGTTTTACATTGATGCTAAACTAAATAAGATTTTTTTTTTTATTCTATATATAATTGAGAGAGAGAGAATTTGAACCCTCGACATTTATATTAGAAACATTAGAAATGCTAGTTAAACTAAAAAGTTATTTAGTGTAACTATGAAAGTTTACGTCTTTGATTTAATTTCTATAATTAATAACTTAAAATTTGTATGAATTACAACTTTATTGCATGTATCATAACAATATAAATAAGCTGATAAATTCAACGCTGTAATCATATATAACCAACTTGCAGTTGGTTCTTCATCCAATAACTTAATTAGTTCCTTGAAATAGAAAAAAAAAAAAAAAACAAATTAGTTCTTACCCGAAATAAATTAATATGCCATAAATTAGTCAATGGAGCATACTGTTTTTAGCTGGGTCTAAGAGTTATCCTTCAATTGGAGTTGTCTTCAGTTAATGTGGCATGGATACATGGACAGCACATTATTAAAAGAAAAAAAGAAAATGGTTGACTATGAACATATATATCGTTGAATTTTTTTGAAAATGACAATCTTATTTGTAATGGAACCCTGTTCATCATGTTGCCACACAATAAAGAAATTAAGTCTGTTTGGCTGGCTCTCACAGAGAGAGAGAGAGAGAGAGAGAGAGAGAGAGAGAGAGAGAGAGAGAGAGAGAGAGAGAGAGAGTCATTGGCATTGTCTGACCCTATTATTGGTGTTTGATTATAGGAGAATTGTTACGTCACATTGGCAAATATACACAGACAATACTCACAAAGTTAGGACACTAGTTCGAAAATTGTGAACACATGCTATCCAACCTCAAGGTTGGTTAGATATAATTTGAGGCCTAATGCAACTGTGTTAAGTGGAACCGTTTTAAAAAAATAAATAAATATCATTTCAATATTTTTTATTTAATTTTTTATAATATACTTTTTTTTTAATTCATTCTTCTTGCTTTTTGATAAGAAAAATTACTAATAATTTTTTTTAAATTAAGTTTTTCCAAGATTTACTTTTAATTTGGTAATATGACTAACCCATTTAATCTTCTTGTTATATAACTTATTATAATTAGAATTTTATCATTTTCAATTTCTAAAATTATTTTTCACAAAAACAATTGTAACAAGTATTGTTAATAAAATTCTATAATACCTGTATTTGAAAAAAGAATTGTCTTTTAAATAATCTAGAATTGTTATATTACAAGTTTAAACATCATTATGATTGTTTTCATTGTTACCTTTTTGTTGTATTATTTCATTATATTCTAACTTTTTTTTATATAAATTTTCGTTAATTTGTGAAACTTTAAGCAATGTTACAATACTTAATATTTTTTAATTGGATATGAATTTTGACAAATCTATCATTTAAAGTGATTAAAGATCAATAGGCATGTCATTAATCAATTGTTTAAATTCAAGTTTTGTAATTTAAAATAATGCATAAAAAATGAGTTTATGGACCAAATGGTAAATCACATTTCATTGGCATGGAAATTGGCATGTATATTAAGAACATATAAAAAATGTAATGCAGCGGTAAAATTTACAAAATATGAATTCAAAATAAGTTAATGAGTAATGTAACATTGCTTAGAATTATATAAAACGTAACTTGAACCCAATACATACATACATACATATATATATATATATATATATAATAGAAGCAAGAGATTCGAAGTGAGATTCAACACTTCCTATTTTTCTAAAGTTTATCATGTCCAAATGGATATTTCCAGTAAAGAATTCTATTATATAATCTAATTTATCAAAGGAGCTACTACAACTACATTTAATAACATAATCACTTAACAAATTCAATTTGCTAAAACAAAAAATAATTTAATACATAACTTGATGAATTGATACTAACCAAATCAAAATTAATTTTATATATAAATCAGATACCATGGGTTTATGTATAAAATTTAACCAAAAAAAAAAAAGAGATAAATTTGTATTATTTTATTTTTTAAAATGAGTTTTAATTTACCTTGTGTAATGCGATTCATAGTGAAAGAAAGTTGAAATATAATTTCCAAATTTGATTTTGGTGTTGAGAGAGAGATTTTTTGGTGTGTGATAATATAATATGTGAGAGAGAGAGAAACTTAAAAATAAATAAATAAAAAAACAAAATCTGAAATGGTTATGCGAAATTAATTGATCATTAATGATGATTCAATATACTCACATAATTTTTTTTTTCTTTTGGTTAAACAAATTAAGATTTAAAATGAGTTAGATTTCTATCATTTCACAATTTTTGGGCCTTCCTAAAATGAGGAGCTCACTTCTAAATAAAAATAATTAATTACAAATTTAAAAATGTAGGAACCTATTTTTTATCGGGACCGTAGGTGATGGTATAAGTAGGGGTGGAAATTCATATTTGCAGGTCAATTCCGGGTTAGGGTTTGTGTCAAGCCATAAGTATTCGGCTATATGGGTTGATTCAAACCCGACCTGTTTAATAAATGTATCAAGAATCATCATTCCTAACATGAAATATTTATGAAACAGGTTGACCCAACACGATACATTTAACCCGTTTTATTAACGTCATGTAAAAATCAATATAAATAACCCGTTTAATACCTTGTTTGATTTATAAATAATACCTTACCTGAATAGCCTGTTATTAATTCTCATATATCTAAAATTAAAAGATAACGACAAACATAAATATGATAATAAACATATAATTACAATCATAAACTAAGCAATAATAACAAAAATAAAATAAAATAAAATAAAAACAAAATCTAATTCCATTATAAGCTAAATGGATCAAACAGGTTCTTATATTGAACTTGACCACAACCCGTTTATTAAATGGGTCAGCCATGTTGACCCAAATATGACCTGAACTTGTTTAATCTCAACCTATAACTTATTTATAAATGAATTAGTAGTGTTGGGTTCACTAGCAAGGACGGAGCCAGAACTAAAAATTAGGGAAGATGGCTTTGCAACTGATTACATGCAGCTACTCCAGCCTCTAGCTCTGTTGCTTAATTGTTAAGAGTTTTTTTTTTTTTTTTATTATTAATTAATTAATTATTTTTGTTTTTTATGTGTGCATTTGCTATTGAGTAAGGATAAAAAAAATTTTGTTTAAATTTTTTTTAAGGACTAAATTGTTTGTTTTGATTAAAATTGGTTGATTGAGCTCAATTTTTTTAAAGCTATTATTGGTAATTTTTGTTGATCTAATTTTTTTGGGCTTGTATATTTTGTTTTAGATTTTAGGTTTATAAATTTTTTTATACCCTTTAAAATGAGGAAAATGTTAGAGTTACAAATGAGCTCAAATGCAAACTAATAAGAATTTACTATCTCAGCAATTTGTAAAAATATTATAAAAAAGTTTGTGACTATAGTATTACTCTTAAAAGAATCAATGAGATTATTAAGGAGGGCAAAGTATAATTTTATAGAACAAAATTACTAAAATTTATACCTATATATATATATATATACTAATTTTTTTTTTACAAAAAAAATTTCGGGGGGTCAAAGTCTCCCTCCATCCATGTTTGCTAGTTATGTCAAATTTTACTACCCCAAATATCAGTAGCCTTAACCAAGGGCCGACGGTGCCCACACTTTATATATGAGGGTTGCGTAGGAGTATGGGAGAAAATCATGGTCTTGATTATAATTATTATCCATTGTGATAGATTAGATACAAAACTAAAAAAAGTAAACAAATTTAGTGATGAAATCCCACTCACGGTCTTACTTTGTCACTTCTCACTCATGGTTCACTTGTCTTTGTGATGGCGACTGCCCAACCATGCATTCATCCACTGTTTTACCTATCATGTGGTTGGGCTTCAATTCAAGTGGGGATGGATATAAAGCTGCCTGCCGTAAAAAACAACTCCAAAGATGTCTCCCCTTTGTTCCTTTAAGACTTATTGTCCATTAGACCTTCAATTTTGTGAGTGTTTGAACCACTTGAATCTTTACCTTATCATGGCATGCTACACTGTACCGTGTATGTGGGTGTCATATATATACACCATGATAAAAGATTAAAAAAAAGAAGGTCAACAAGAAGTGAATCACAACAACTTGATTACTTGTGTGATCATGGCAATATTATTATGACTTAACAATAAGATCCTAAAAGATTACAGAAATCCTAATGCACATAGCCCATATCAAATACAGCTGCCACAAAGATCAGCGAAGATGAAATCATTGGTAGTAGATATAGACCTTAGAGTACACTGAAATTGCTGAATTATTCAACCCCAGTACCACCTAAAAAAAATTGATACCATATTTTCCATTTCGCGTACGACAGATGATTTTACTAGTGAAAGATACAATTCCCTGGCATTTGTTTCAGAAGATAAGCTAGTGCTCTACCATATGCTGTATGCACGATTGTAGTGAAGGAGTACTACACTACACCTTACACTACGTACACTGATAGTGCTGAACTGTTCAACACCAATAGTACTGAAAGAGAAGAAAAAATCTGAAGCCATTTTGTGTGTGTGTGTGTGTGTGTGTTAAGCTCGTGTAGACTACGTTCGGACCACAAGAACCATATAGCTTATACAAAGTACTATGAGTTTTTACTTGTAAAAGACACAATTGCCCACCAGTACGCTTTTCACTAGCTAGGATATGTGGTAAACTGAAGGAGTACTAGAAGTTTATATGGTCCCCTGACTGAATGTGAATGACATGCATTCTTTTTCTTTTGTTGATAAACCTACAAATAGTACCCTTAGCTAGCAACTTTATTTTAACAATCAATGGAAATTTTATCCTCGGTATTTATACCCTATTATTATAAAGGCAGATGCTATTCCTGACATTACATATCCTTCAGTTATTATATAAAATAAAATAAAATAAAAATCACCTACACATGTGATTATAGTATGCATGGTTTACATGAAGAGAGTACGTTTAGGGTTGTTAGGCAGTTACATGTAGACGTCCTGGAAAATTTTAATCTCGTGAGCAACAGTTACAGGTAGAGATCACATGAAACAGTAATTTGATTTGAAGCATATCACATATTTTTTACCATTCTTTTCTTAGAAGACTAGTATAGTATATAGTATATATCCAACTACTATTCTTTTCAGCAGCTAGGTGTGTACACTTTTTTCTCCTATAAATACAGGCCGTTGGTAGTCTATTATAGACCATCCTCCAACCACTTATGAGTCTCTCTCCCTCTCTCTCTCTCTGTATCCTTCCTTTTATAGCAACCATGTTTAGTGTTTTTTTCTTTTTAATCCTCAAAAAAGACCTAGAGGGTATAGAGGACAAGGGGGGAAGAGGAGGCACTGGTGATGTTGTTGACAGAAGATAGAGAGCACAGATGATGATGTGCATGGTTGCATCTCACTCCTTTGTGCTCTCTATGCTTCTGTCATCATCACCTTCAGCCCCTCACCCCTCTCCCCTCCATATTTACTCTTCTTATTCTTTTTTTTTTTTTTTTTTTTTTTTTTTTTTTTTGCTCATTAATTCATTAGTTATCGATAGTTTTTTTTTTTTTGGCTCATTAATTCGTTAGTTATCAATAGTTACAACGAGAGAGAAGAAATTCGAATAGCACCAAGAGATATCAACCAATTGAGTTTCTAAGCTCTTAACCACTACTAAATTACTGCATTTCTTTACTCCTTTTTTATTTCACACTCATATGTATGAAGTGATTAACTTGAATTATTCATCCAAAAGGAAATGATTTGCCTGATTTTCCTTTGTATTATGCACAATCATATATCTATTTATTCTTCCTCCAGCATTCTTTTCGTCAATCATGTTCCCAATTTTCTTTTTTATTATTTTGTAATATACATACCCCAATAATGATAACAATTTTCAGATATGTGCTAATAGTCTTATTGCTATGTTTTGCAGTTTGGATCAGGAAGGGAAGAGAGACACTATGGAAGATGGGTAAGGTTGCAAATGATGAAAGGTCTAATTTTGTTTGGGATCATGCCCTTTTCCTTTGGCAAACCAATTTCATAGGTGCCAATTGCATGATGGAATCTTCCATGTGGTTTGTTCAAGTGTCATTTATTTCTTTCATCTCTAAGTGCTAAAATTGGGTCATTTAGAACTCCTTTTACATTATCTTAGTTGAAACTCTTAAACTAATCTTGAAAAATACATGAAAATTAATGTGGATTTATATCGGAAAATTAATCTGGAGAAGTGGTGATAGGCTTAAACCCCATTTATGAAGGGGAGTACCTTTCTTTTCTACTCCAAGAAGAGAGGAAGTCTGACAGAATTCTGATTCTATGCTTTAAAGTGATTCCTAAAAGAGGAGGTACCACTTGCAAGGGGGAGAAGGGCCATCTTGGGTCATTTTGCATCTTGAAATTTGTGGATAAGGGAAATCTACAAAGAAGATCAAGAAATATATGGCTATGTCTAGCTGACCATAACCGAAGTTCCTAAAAGTTTGTCTTTTGTCATTCTTGTGAGTTCCTATATTCGATTCGTTGTGACCTTTGATTATAAACCTAAGATGGAGTTAAGGATTGTGCTGAATACAAAATCTTCTGGAAATTCTAATACTTTAGGAAAGTTTTGCATTCTGTTCTAATATCATACTTGCAAGCCATTTATTGACCAAACCCAACTTCGCCAATCATTTTCACTCTATCTTTGCTTAGTCAATTCCATCTGGTACTATCCTCAGGATGAGATGCACCTCTAGATATTTTCATTTAACACATTTAATGTCTTTAAGCATATTTTGCTTTCTTAAAGTAGAGAAAGAGATTATGATCCCTCACAAATGTCTTTCAGTCACATTGTTAGAATAGTGATTAAGTAATAAAAATTCATTATTCCCATCAACTTAAGGCTTTCATACAAGTGCTAATTTTTCATACACAACAAAGCATTGAGATCTCTAGCATCGAGTTAGATAGGTAGCTAGTGGAAACCTTAGTAGAGCAAAAGCACAATATATAATAAGAAAACCGTATGGTGCAAAAGAGGTGCGATGCGGTTATGATTTTGGCTAAAGTCTAAACTACACTGCATCACACTGCACGCACATGTAACTACAAAAATAAGGAGCGGTATAGTTATGATTTTAGTTAAACCGCACTATAACGTGCAGTGCTAAAAATGACCCAAAACCACACTACACTGCACCGCAAACACCCCTATATACAACACTGCTAGCATTTTAGTTTTCATTTTCTCACTTTCTTTTCATTTAAATAAATACATTTTTGATGAGAAGACATAAGCATTTAACCATCTGTGTATGCTCTTTAAAACTGCAGACCACTTTCATTAGATTGTTTTGATAATTTCCTTTGTAGCCAAATGTACCAAGAGGGGGGAAAGAATATTGCAAGGTGGTTGTGGAATATAAATATTTTCCAAAGATAATTCGAAATATTTCTTTATAAATTAACTTGAAACGTAGGTACTAAAAAAAATTATTGGAGAACGGTTGCAATACAAGTAGTTTAATTTCTTAAATCTTGAAATGGGGAAAAAATCACTCAAATGAAGAAGTGGATCAGTTATTCTTTCACTCTGAGATCTAAATGTAACCACTTTCCATGTTATACCTCTCTCACAACATTTCCATCTAGTTTAGTATGAGTGTGTAGAATTAATAGAGAATTCCTTTGAGCATCTTATCAAATTTTCCATTTAAAAAGGAAAAAATACAGAATATAATCTAATCTTGTCCACTAGGAAGCTGCATCTTTGAACTTTAAAATTCTTCAATTCTACACCATAAGTAGGAGCCTATTCTAAAAGAACAGTAATAGTCAAACAAAGTAATAGATAATAGATTTAATTATCGCATTGTTCCTCAACCTATTACCCCATGTTTGAAAATATTTCCTAACCTTTTTTTTTTTTTTTGGTGAAAAAGGAAAGGATACTTAGATTAGCTGCTCTTCCTAAC
Source organism: Quercus variabilis (assembly GCA_030445155.1). NCBI lineage: Eukaryota > Viridiplantae > Streptophyta > Magnoliopsida > Fagales > Fagaceae > Quercus > Quercus variabilis. Next base: position 26,754,807 of record CP129454.1, read on the forward strand.
CTTTTAAATGTGTCATTTTAATACTTAACATTTTGTTCTTGTGCCAAAATATTCATTATTGTTAAGTGGTGAGTGGATAAGTTAGGTGACAAACAAGGAAATTAACATAATTTGCTTATGTTGGCTAGATGTTATTGGAAAAAATAAAAAAGGAAGTTAGAAACTTTTGCTACAACAGTGGAATCCATCATCGTCATCATCCCATATTGGTTAATCGCCACCTCGCCACCACACATTCAATCTTTGCTCTCTCTCTCTCTCTCTCTCTCTCTCTATGCAAATAAAAAAAAATTAAATGTGAGAAAAAATTTAAAATAAATTTAGTAGGAGAGTTTAAACGTATAAGTTGTATAGGTTTATTGTTCACACTTTATTTAATGCTCCGTTTGTTTTCTTTTTTTTTTTTTTTTTGAGAATTAATGCTCCGTTTGTTTTAGTGTATAGTGCTTTGTCTAAAAACAATTTCATTGATTTTTATTTTTTTTTTAAGAAAAAACTGTTTGTTTTGAGGTGTTTAGTTGTGTCACTAAAAATGCCCAGGAAATTTTTTTTTTTTTTTTTATATACATTTGGAAAACGTATGAAAAATCACACTTTTCCTTTATTTTTATATAAATATGAAATAAAATTCTTTATTCACGACTTAAAATTATTAATATTAGAAAACTAAAATCCACCAAAAAATAAGCACAATTAAAATTTTAAAAAATTACTCTAATAAACATAATCAAAATAAGTGTTCAATAGCAAACATAAATTTAAAAAGAAATTAATATAATCTATCAACTAAATTTACACTTTCACACACATAATTAAAAATAATTTAAACCTAAAACATGACACTTGAAAGTTGTTTATGCTCGACTTATAAAACTTAGGAGGCAATTCTTGAAATTTTGAGGCATATAGTGGCCATTTTATATGTTTCAAAAGGTATTTTCATCATTTTGATGGTTTTGGGGGTTATTTTTGTCATTTTAATTTTTTTATGGATATTTTAATCATATTAGAGGTTTTGAAAGTATATTTGATCATTTGTAGTATAAAAGAATACTCTAAAAAAAATTAATATAAATTATGTATTTTATAACCTTAATACGTGTACTATGAAAATTATAATTATTAAACTTGACAAATTCAGTAAATATTGACAAAAGGGTTTGATATTCTTAATCTATATTTAATCAACAATATTTAGGCACTAGACAAGTACAAAAAAAAAAAAAAAAAATACAAAGCTTAAGTTATTCTATTTAAACTATTAAGTTCCCTACTATAATATTGTTATGTTTTATATAAGACGGATTTAGAGAATGTTATATATGTATTATAACATAATATTTATAGAACTTTATTAGAAATGAGTTCATCATAAAATGCAATAATTATAAATTGTACATACATATCTATTATAATTATTCAATTGAAATAATGAGAAATTAAAAAAAAAAAAAAAAAAAAAAAACTTTGTAGGAATATTATAGAATAAAAGTTGATATAAAATATGTCTTTCTCTTTCTCCTTAATTAAATATATATATATATATATATATATATATATATATATATATATATATATATATATATATATATCACAAACACCCACAATCAATCATATCATTTACAAAACCCACAAATCCATAACATCCGACCTTAATATTAAAATCGTAATTGCCATTATTATTCAATATAAAATGCAAGCTCCCCTTCCTTGGTTTTAGCCAACTCATATGGATTAGGATTAGATGAGACAACAATGTTAGAGTTAGGTAGATGTCGTCAAAATATTGAAAGTAAATAACATCATTTTTTGTCTGTGTATTTGACATGAAATGGCATAAAGGACTATGGATAGGTATATATAAAGGGGTAGAAGTGCAAGAGGTGAAAATGATAAATTAAAATGCAAAGAGTTTTATGTGTATATGTGAGAGATGAAAAGTCTTAAAACATTGAACCAAACGATACAAAGAATATTTATTTGGTAAGAAAAGTATTGAAATATTGAACCAAATGAAACAAAAAAGTCAATATCTAATTTGTTTTTATCTTTGATGTAGCATTTGAGAATATTTAAATTCTCTTTACATGGAATGCGCAACTTGACATAATCTCATGCTCTATATATATATATATTGATTATAAGCATAAAGTATAAACACTTAGGCTTCGCTTGGGAGTTCATAAGGAAATAGAATGGAATGGAATGAGATGATCATAAGGGAATGGAAATGAATGGAATGGAATAGAATGTGTTTAAGTAAAGGAAAGGAATGGAAAAGAATGGAATGAAATGGAATTAAATAACCTTGATTGGATGTTTTAAAATAAAGGAATGGAAAAGAATCAAAATGAATGGAATGTAAGTAATCCTGTTTGGAAGCAACATGGAGGGAATGGAATGAAATCATTTTATGATAATATTACTATTAGACCCCTATTTAAAAATAAATGGTTGAATATATAAGGGTATTTTGGGAGTTTTAGTAAAAAAATCATTAAATCTAATTTCATTCCCTCCCATTCCTCCAAATTTCGGAGGGAATGAAAATTTGAGGTTTTAAAGGAATAGAAAGGAATAAGTGTTCCCTCCTATTCTTTCCATTCCCTCTCACTTAAACTCCTAAACAAAGGAATAAACTTTCTATTCCCTCCATTAAAACTCCCAAACAAAAGAATGGAAGAATATTCTAAAATTATTCTTTTTATTCCTTTCCATTCTATTCCCTCTTCCCAAACGGAGCCTTAAGAGTAGTGATATGTCTACAACATTTTTACAAAAAATTTTAGGTAATAAGTTGTTATTAGTTCTAATTTGAACTCACCACATAAATTACTTTATTGTCCGCTTGTAATAGCCATAAAAACCTACCACTTGAGGTTTTTAATAAAATTTTTGAGAAAATTTTGTAAATATAGTATTTCTCAAGCACTAAAACCATTGGGTTTTTTTTTTTTTTTTTTTTTTTTTTTTCATTATTACTTGAGAAAATTGTTGGGAAAATTGTATTTATTATAATTTTAAAAAATGTCCAATTAATTTAAGTAACTGGTATATACAACTTATAATTGAGATTGTAACTCTATTTAAATATATATAAATGACCATATACTTTATTATAGAATTTATATATTTTATAAAATAATTTAATTTATAGATATAATATAAGTTTTTATTGAGATTTATGGTGTCATAAGTCTAAGTTTTTTCTTTTGAGCAACGTGTCATAAGTCTAACTACTTTGTCATTTCATTTGTTGAAGGAAAAATAATTAATATTTTGACAGTTTTTTTTTTTTCATTTTCCAAAAAAGTGGTGTCAAAACTTTCCAAAAATAGATTGTTAACCAATACACTAAAGGCACTTATTAGCATGACCCTTTCTTAATTTTATCATGACCCAAAAATTTGTTAGCCATAAAATAGAGACATGACCTATATCTAGGCAATTATATTTCCAAAAAAACTAGTCATTATTGAAATCAATAGTATAACAAAGATTGACCCAATACATGGGACTTGGCACAGGTTTTCACGATGCATTAAATCTATGAATCCATACTATCCGAGGTATTGCAACTTACTCCACTCAAATTCCTAACATTTTCTTGTAATTTTTTTTTTTTTAAATCCAAAATAACACATATCGATCAAATGCATGTCTGATGTAGGACTTAGTACATGCTCCCAACATCCTCATAAATCACAAATCAACATTTTTTGAGGAATCACAGGTCACAATCTTCCTCACTCAAATAAATTAGGTGTTAGGCTACAATCCTTCAAACCAAAACATCACAATAAACATATGCAATATTAATTTTGTGAGAGGGTTTCAAAATTTAAAATCAATTATTATTGTCATCCAAATTTGCATGACACCATGCATATCATAGTATAAATTTCTAGTTGCCCGTGTAAGCATATGACCGGGATTTTATTTTGTAAGGTTAAAATTTATCAACCATCTTATTGGCTTTATTCTATGTCAATTTACTTGTAATTTAGCAATTAGTAACCTTGTATTTAGGTGGGATTATTGTAAGGGTAGTGTGTGAGAAGAGATGAAGAAAAGCTCAAGTATGTGCAAGAAAACAGGGTTTCGTGGCTAGGACTCGCGGCTGACTCACGATTGGCAAGCTGCCAACTGCAGGCACGTGAGATGCACACATAGGGAGCTGAAGGGTCGCGCCAACTGTCGCACTACAGGACAAAAGTCCAAGGCTGGCCAGGCCATTATGTCGTGACTTGAACTCGCGACTTGGACAAGCCGCGAGGTCAAGCCGCCAATCAGCTCTATTTGGCAAAAACTATCTCTTCGTATTCCAAACACACACAACTATATATAGACTCTTATACCTACTAATTTGAGAGAGCTTCAAGAGAGAATTTTTGTGAGAGAAACCCTAGAGAAAAATAAGGTTACCTCATCCCCAATCTTTACCTCAGAAACTCTACAAATTCTTCTACTCTCTTCCTCTCCATTGTCACATCCTTGAGAGGTCATTGACCAAATCCTTATCTCACCACACCTACGTCTGTGAGAATGTTCATTTGGTGCTAAGAGAAGCAGTTTGGAAGGAACCAATATACATTGATTGATGCTATGGTCTAGTAGTGGAATCCGACAAGTTAAAGAAGAAATAGGTTTGGCGTAACCTCGTTGGAGCAAAAAGATTGGAGGGCTTAGGTACTTGGGTAGATTAGGCTTTGAGGATCTTCTGTTGTTCATGTATCCCAACTACATTTTTTAGTGGATTATTTGACCGCTTGGAGGGCAGCGGAGAGGTTTTACGCCAAGGACTTCGATTTCCTCTTCAATAACACATTGTGTGTTGTTCGTGCATTTGCATCTTCCTTCCCTTTATCTTTGCCTTATATTTACTATTGTGGATGTGTTTATATTTAACATAGATTAGTTATCAATTCTGTGATTGGCTTATATTCATGTTCCGCACATAAATTGTTTGATTATAAGCTTGAATTGATTTTTTATTATTTGGGGTCTAAACGTTCAAAGGTGTTTTATACACATATTGAATTTTCAATTGGTATCAGAGCGGGTACACTTGTTGTGGTTTTAATACCTGAGTGTGATCCTTGATCCCTTTTTGAGATGGATAGGTCTCAATCCTTAAATATTTCACCATTTTTTTATGGTAACAATTATGCTTTCTGGAAAGTTAGAATGAGGGCATTCATATGCTCTATTGATGACACCGTGTGGGATGCGGTTGAAATAGGTTGGACCAGGCCGAAAGTTGAAAAATCCACCTGGGATAAGGCAGCTCTTGCAGCAGCCAATGCTAACAGTAAAGCTTTAAAAGCTATTTTTTGTGGTGTGTCTCCTGATGAATTTCACAAGATCTCTCATATGACCGTAGCCAAAGAAGCTTGGAAGATTTTGGAGACAGCTTATGAGGGGACTAAGAAGGTGAAGGACATGAAGCTCTAAATGCTTACCACCAAATTCGAAGAGCTCAAGATGGGTGATGATAAACCATTTGATTCATTCTATGGGAAGCGCAATGAAATTGTAATTGCTAAACTCAATCTTGGGGAGAAGATTGAAGATATTAAGGTGGTGAGAAAAATATTGAGGTCCTTGCCTGAAAGTTTTAGAGCAAATGTTACAGCCATAGAAGAAAGCAAAGACTTGGATGAAATCAAAATCCAAGAGTTGATAGGGTCTCTCCAAACTTATGAGCTAGGATTGCCTTCCCACAAGACGAGTAAATCGCTTACTCTTAAAATCATCACCGAAAGAATAGATGATCCTTTCGAAGAAGACGGAGTGGAGAAGGAAGTATCATATCTTGTGAAAAAGTTTCGAAAATTTCTGAAAATGAAGAATAGTAGGAAACCATTCAACAGAGGGAAGTTTCCATCCTCAAGAGGTGATAGGAAATACTTTGAGAAAAGTGAAGGGAAGGATTCTCAATTTCCTGCAGACATTGTGTGCTTCGAGTGTAATGGACATGGACACTTTAAAAAGGAACGTCCTAATTATTTGAAGGCAAAAGGAAAGGTCTATACCACTACCTTGAGTGATACTAATTCATTAAATTCTGACTCTGAATATAGCTGTGACGGAGAAGGAAATTACTCCGCATTCATGACCATTGCACATGTAGAATCCTCAAATGATTTGGGTTCACTTTGGAAGGAGCTTAGGGAACATTCTGATTTGGAGTCTATTGGAATAGTTGAGGAGTCTGAAGATGAAGAAGTTGAAAAAGTAGTGGGATTGCAAGAGACTTACAACTCACTCCTGGAGAAGACCGGTGAAAATGCTATGGTGGCTAATGCAGCCATTAAGAAGATGAAGAAGGCTGAGGAAGATTACAAAAGTCTTCTAGCTCGATACAAGGAGGCGAAGTGTGAAATTAAAACACTAAATGGTGAGCTGTCGGAAGCTTATACCAAAGTAAGATTTCTTAAGCAAGAGATGGTGCAAGCTCATGCCAAGATAGAGAGAGTCTCATCTCAGAAGTTAGAAGATGTTATTTCATCTCAAAAACCTTCCTCAGATAAGTCCGGTTTGGGTTACACCGGAGGGAGTAGCACATCAGCCATGGTTGTCAAAGAAGTAAAGCTTGTAAAGGCTAAAGAGATGATTGTGAATAAGTCTATTCCTGAAAAAATTAAAGCTGAGAAGATGAACAATATGGTTGATCAACGAGTGTTCAATAAGTCCCACAGTCAATCAAACTTCAAATATGGAGCTAGAGAAAGATCACTTCCCAGATCTCAGCAGGGTTCTAGAATAAACTATCTCTGTCACTATTGTAGAGTACAAGGACATACAAAATCCAATTATCACAAGCTGAGAGCAGTGAACAATGCAAGTGCTCCTTGTGGTCACGAGGGAGAAGAAATGACATGAGGCCTCGGGGTGGTGAGCAACCAAAAAGTCAAAACCGTGATCCAAGAATGATGGACGTGATGAAGATGATCGTTGCCTTCACCAATTGCCTGGAAAGCTTCACACGAAGGTTTGACAATCCCAACTCTCGTACCCGATCCGTCAAGGATATCACCCTAAACGCACGTGACGTGTGGGTGACAAAAGGTACTCATGTATAAGCATTACAACATGTTCATGCATCAATACTTCCCATGTCTGTGATTATGTTTGGTTGTGTGCTTCGTGCCAGTTTTTTTTGTGTATTTTTGTCTTTGCTTCAAATGTCTTTACATTTTTGTTTTTTGTTATTTTCTGATCAATCTTTTACTACTTTTGTGTCAAAAATCCAAAAACACATAAAAAGTAGAAAATCTAAAAAGTTTGATAGGCTTTGTTGAGTTTTGTCTCAAAGCATGTTTTACCTTGTACCTTTGTACTAATGGCTTCATGCATTTAACAAGCTTAGCTTGTCTTTTATGGACTCATATCATTGTGGAAAAAATTTTGAAATCTATATGATTGTTGTAAATAGATCTTCAACCTTGTCATGAATGATTAGTAAATGGTTTTGTTGATATTGAGACATGCACAGACTCATGCCTATATATCTTCTCACTTTTTATTTTTATGCTTAAAAGAGCTCTCTAAATGTAAATATCCAAATGAAAAGAGATATAGAGCTGCAAAAGCCTATCGCACATACTAGTATTCGACTAGAAAAAAGGGAAAGCGACTAAAATAAAATGTTTGATGCCCAAAAAGCCAAAGGCTAACTCATCAATTGAAATATCAAAAATTTCAGGCATCTATCTCACAATGAGATTCTTTTTACTCAAAAAGTACAAATGATATGTTGAATATAGAGCCAAATGAAAAGTTTCAAAGAATTGTTATCAAGTGCTTGTGGGAGGTCATATATGCATGTTTCTATAATTGAGATAAGTCATATTATCTAGTGCTAGTTGTGTATGCCTTGATTGAATTGATCATTGAAGCTTCACACTAGACTAAGGACTATCTCATTTTTGATATCCACACACAACACACAAGTCTATGTTCAATGAATGTCATATTCATTTGTGTGATTGTACTTGATTAAATGTGTTTTTCACATGCTCAATCTTTGTTGATCAAACACAAAAAGATTTTTGAGTGTTTTAATTTTTTTTGGAAAGTATTTTGTTTTACAAAATGTCAAATTTTTCAAAAACAGTGTTGCCCTGTTTTGGCGACTTAATCGCGGGTAGGTCCAATCGCGAAGCTCACTCCGAGAGTTTTCGCGGGTCATTGGCGAGTCAAAGTTGTAGTTGCAAAAAAGACTTAGAAAATTTTCAAAATTTTGAGTTTTTGTGGTTTTCGAGGCTCAGTATGGTGACTTGTTCGCGGGTGGAAGGTCCAGTCGCGAGAGGTACATAGAGATTTTCGCGGCTCCCCTGGCGACTATCTTGCGGGTAGACCTTCTAGTCGCGAAAAACACTTAGAAGATTTTTTGAAAATCTTGTTTCGTAGTGTCTCACAGCTTACCATGGCGACTTACTGGCGACTTGATCCAGTCGCGAAAAACGCGTGTTTTGCATTTTATGGACAATTTTAAAAAATTGATTTTCAGTTTTTCCCTTGAATATCAGTGATTGTTCATTGTCTTCTTCATTTCTCTCTCTCAAACACTTCGAGTCTCACTGAAAAAGATTCCATTTTTGCATTATATCTTCATCAAACACAAAGAAAAAGGTATGGGTTTTACTTCCTTTGCTTCATTCTTATTGTTTTGATCTTTAATTTCTTGTTTTGAATGTTGCATCTGTGTTCTGCAATATGTTAGGTTCTAACATGGGTTTGCTTAAAATGTTGAGAATGGATTTGTGTAGTGTTTCTGTTTTGTTGAAGATTTATTAGGCTTAAACTTTGTTTGAGAGTTTATGAATGATGTGTCTTGTTGTTCCTGTCCTACCCTTACTCTAGTTCTCACTATATGTGTGCATTTTCTTGCGTCTATCTTTTGAGAGACTGTGCTATTTACTGTGGTTCATGAATGTGTTGCTCCATTCATATCTTGTTCCAGGCATATTCATCATTTGTGTCTTTATGTTACACATTGCCCTATTGTCGCTAAGTTGTTACTATTGTTTTGATTTTGTGAATTCTCTTGTCACACTGAAACTAATCACTCTAATGTTTGCTTCTGGTGGTATTGTATTTTGGTTCTTTTCTGTGTGTCAACTTTGTTGCAAATAACTCATTGTTCATCCAGAGGGAAAGGCATTGTAACTGATGAACCGTCAACTCCTGTTGCTAAACAGACACGATTATCGTCTAAGTCATCCAAGGACTCTACCATTGAGAGATTTAGGACTCCCACTGACTTGAAGACCTACATAGACATCTTCAAAGAATCCTCTCCCATTGTGGAAAGAGTCGTCAAGTTTGACACACTATGGACAACATCTATCCCTAAGATTTTTGAAAAAAGAGATTGGGCTGATCTATTTGGAAATCTTGAGGATCCATCTGAAGAATTGGTCAAGGAATTCTTTTCAAATGCCAAATACACAGGAGTCGAGTTGAAATGCTGGGTACGAGGAAAAGAATTTTCCATAAATGCAGACTACATTGCTAAAGTTCTTCACATCACCAGACCAAAAGATGTGGATCGAACTCCATACGATGACCGGGAACTTTAGGCACAAGACATTCTTCATGTTCTTGGGAATGAACATGTAGTGGGAAGCATAGGATCATCTATAAGCACTGCACTGTTTTCACCTGAACTGACAACTTTAAAGCTGATCATGTTCTCTAATCTCTACCCATTATCAAAAACTACCTTCATTAATCGTGGAAGGGCTAAATTCCTGTGTGACCTCATTACTGGTGCACCAATTGACATCTGTGCTCATATATTCCAAATCATTGGGAAAACATCGGCTCGTTCAGCAACACGAACAATTCTTCCATTCTGTAGTCTAGTCATGAAGATTGTTCTTAGTGAAGGTGTTAGTCCTTCATCAGATGAGAGACTTCTACCTCGTCCTCGACCAATATCCCAGTTCTCTCCCCAAGCAAGCAAGAGTCACTCCTCCAAGAAACCTAAGAGTGAGCCATCCACACATGCATCTCTAACTACTCAGGCTACAGCTACTCCTATTCAATCAACTGGGACTCTGTCTATTCCTCCTGGATTTCAAATGCCCAAGCAAAGTTACTTCATTGAGAATGTGTTTCATCAGATTTCTGATCTAGAACAACTTCTCAACTCCTTTCACAATCAAACTTAGATGCGACTCATAA